>CM035118.1:104080438-104680438 GCA_020205555.1 Panax stipuleanatus
ATTCATGTTGCTATAATGCTGAGAATTCATACCTTGTCCCAAATCAAGAGCCCATTTCCTCCTTCACGTGAAAAGCTACAAGCCTAAGCCTACCATTCTTCTCAAATTCAGCAAACTAGGATAGCCTTGTAGAAATGATCAAAGGGGGAGTGGGAACCATGATGTGATTCAACCACCATTCATCCACTCTTCATTAGCCACCATTCAACTTGTTGATTCAATGGAGGATTTCGTGGTCTGTGTAATGAAAGTTCTAAAAATTGAGCTCCCACCTTCTAATTTCATTTGCTGAGATTTTTGCTTAAGTGTTAAGTTGAGAGCATTACATACCTTAGTAATAGCATTCTAGGAATTGAGAGAGTTCAGTTTAGCAACAAGTGCAGAGGTATAATTCCCTCCATGTTCTTCATTATTGTTCTTCATTTTGTTTTCTGTCAAAAATTTCAATTCTTGATCATAGTTGCCATTCATGCTAAATTTAATTAGAACATGTTTCTTAGTTTCTATACAAACTTATAAGCATGTTTAAACTAAAATATGGCTGATTATAATTGGATTGGTGTAGTAATTTTGATGTTGGGCTGGACTTCTATCATAGCAGGCTTCTCTTTGATGCAAACCAGACATGGCGCAGCTGCACCGATTTAATACTGAGGCGCAGCGGTCTCTGGAACCAGTTGGTTGATTCTTCTAAAAATCTGTTATAGTATATTTACCTAATGTGGCTTAAACAAGTATGCTAATAAGCTTGACATGACTATATGAGTACATTGAGACAACGTAAACATGTTTTACTAAGATTGCATGCATGAATGATAAAGTTATAGATTTCAAAATAAACTTAGAATTTTAGAAACGAACTTGATATGTATGCATGCCATGTTAACATTCTGATTTTGCGAGCATGTTAGTATGACTTAGAAATGCATGAAAGGCATGTGGACTTATGTATATAGGTTTCCTAATGTAACATGAGCATGTGGACCTCAATAGTGAATGTTACTAAACAAAATATAAGCTTTGCACGTGGACTCTGATATGATATATTAGGATTCTAGATTCTGATATTTTTAGCATGTTCGAATGTGCTTTTAAGGCATCATACCTATACACACTTGTTAGATGTAATGCAAGTTAATTAAGCATGAGTTCGATTAAGTTTCAAACAAGTAGCAATGCTAGAGTTACGCATCCATGACATAGAAATATGTGAGCATGCTTATCAACAAAATATATGACTACCTTATATGTCTAAATGACAAGCATGATAACTTATGTGAATTCATGGCGTTGTATGACCCTAAGTCGTTAGAGACCGTGATTTAGAACTATATCATGTATGATTGAACTTGGAAAGGTTATACAAACATGGAAGTACCCTTTAATATGTATACATGATATGTGATATCATATGTTGATACTTGAATCCGATTTTTACGATTAACTAATAACAATGCCATAACTTACTAAATAAAATATGTTTGGGATTGATTATGGTCTTATGTGTTAATCGTGATATATGAAGATGATTAGCTTGAAAAGAGGAACGTTAGGGATAAAAGGCAATAAAAATTATATTAGTCGAGACTTGTGAATTAATATGATACTATATATTGTATAACTGTGTAGCTAGGTTAAAACTTAGCTTATGTATTAATCGTATATCCAAGATAAGATATGATGTTAAAATATATGACTAATGGATATTATATACATACGTAACTATATCACGATAGGGATTCGAAAATGTTGATTTACTTTATGTGGATAGACTACGCATAAGGCAAGTATATTAAACCCTTGCATTACTTTATTCAACGGATATTGTAAGCAAGTTTCTCCGACTTACACTCTTTTATTGTGCAAGTTTTCCTTGAACTCGTTCTTGTGTTGTTAATTACAAGTATCCTAACCTTTGCAATGGACCCTTGTGAAAGCAAGTTGTCTTACTTACTCGTTTAAATTGGATTAGTATACTTATTGAATAAACTCTTGTTTCATTTGAGCTAGTAATTCATGTTGAACTTAGCATTTCTCTTGAATATTGCGGAAGTGTCTATGCCATTTGATTCGGCTAGACTATATGTGCATATTTAGAAAACTATCCAAACCAATTGACTGGTGCGAAATCTTTGAAAACTGAGTTGAACAACCCTTATGGTAAGGGGAGTGTATATATTGTTGGAAGCTCCAACACACGCGTGAAAATTATTGCGATGTTATGCATAACATAAAGTATTGTAGACTGATCATCTATCGCACTTATTTCTTTTGGGTTATCAGTTTAATATTGATAATTCTAGTAGATGTTCAATAGTCCTTAGTGACTGCTTAGTATAAATTGTTTTATCCAGTTAGATATGTTGATTACCTTGAATTCATATATTTCTGTTGGTCTATAATGAACTATAGCTTCATATTCCAAGGATTTGATTTGAGAATTGTTGATATTCATTATTCATGATACTATTCTTTAAACTCTGGATTGTCATTGAGATTATACTTTGATATTTCAAACTCGTGTTATAAAAATCTTCACCCTTATTGTATATTACTTGCTGGGCAATTTGTGCTCATTCTTGCTTTCCCTAAAACATTTCAGTTAAGGCGGAGCAGGGTGGACCTTAGGGCGTCCATAAGGGCAAGGGCAAGGCTACCGACTAGCTTGTCCCTTTTATGCTTTAAAATCTCTAGTGTTGTATTAAGACTATTTCAAAATTATGTTTAAGATTAAGTAGGATAATGTAATAAGTTTGTATTTGATATTATTATGTAATCTATTAAGTACTGTAGGTTGCGAGACTTGGGGGAATAATTATAATAAATCATTGTATATTATTCTATATTAGATTTTCCGCTATGAATGTATGCTTTAGATATTATTATTGTATTATCGTAAGGAAGTGACAAACTGAATTCGAGAGACAAGTGGCGGTCCAAATTTGGGGGCGTCACAGGTTGGTATCAGAGCTGTAGTTATAAACCTTAGGAGCGAGTGTCCTTAGATTATAACTTAGGAGAAATTAGAAGTTAGAAAGGGATAGAACTCACATAGAGTTTTTCCCTAGAGAGAGACTTAGTGTGTTATGAAATGTAACTTCATTTAATACAATGAACTTATATTTTATTTAACATTCTAATGGAGTTGATGTTTGTTGTCTTGTGTTTGTGATTGTAGAATGGCAGACACAGGAGTACCTAGTAGAGTGGCTAAGGAGGAGCCCAGAGATATACACGTAGTATACGAGGCACCCCTAGAGGATGTGCCAGTGCAGCCTGTTGCACAGTCCGATTCTGCCGGCGAGGACGAGATCGAGGTGGAGTTTGACCCTGAGGACGAGCCTATGGAGGACGAGCCTGTTGAGGATGAGCCTACCGAGGAGGAGCCCATGGAGGACTCCTACGAGCCCAATCTGGAGGAGCATATACTGGGGGAGTACGAGGAACATATTCTGGAGTTGGACTGCAGAGTCTAGGAGATGGAGGCCGAGGCCCAGGAGAGAGAGTCTGAGTTCCAACAGCTAAGGGACGAGGACCACCAGAGGAAGTTAGACATGTAGGAGTTAGAGGTAGAGATTGCCTATCGCAGGGAGGCATGGATCCAGATGGGGACCTTGTTTCACAAGTTAGTGGCTAGGAACGTGGATCAGGCAGGGAAGCTGGAAGAAGTAGAGCAGAGGGAACTAAGTGAGAAGACCGAGAAGGAAGCACTCTGTTCTCAACTAGAGTTGGAGGTTATGGATAGGATACACTTCGAGGAGAAGTGCGAAGCGGCTAACGAGAGAGCTGACGACCTAGAGGATGAGGTCAGATGCAAGAAGAGGAAGATGAATAAGATGGGGTATGTGTTCCGTTCAGCTTTTGAGAGGGTGATTAACGATGTGTACCACTACCCAGCTGAGCAGGGACAGATCCTACATACTATGAGTCGAGAGTTGGTGGCGTATATAGCACAGATAGAGTATAAGAGCGCTGTAGAGCGTGGGATGATGGGATGAGACCCTTAGTCAGTCTAGTAGTAGTATTTACTTTATGTGATGTATATACTATGTTGTAATCTCAATCTTTTGTGTAAGATATGGGATAGTTATGAAAACCCCGAGTAAGCTGTTGTTAGGGGGGTATTATGGTAGTATGTTAGTATTTCCTCGTCTTTTGTGATATTAGGGGATAGGGATGATCATATAATGAAACGATTTGGCATATGAATATAAATGAAGCTTATTTCAGAAAATGTGTTATAGTTTTATTCTTTTAGTATTAAAAGAAATACTTAAGTAATATAACTGAGTAATAATAAAATGAAAATTTGTGATGCAGATCATGGCACCAAGACGTAGATTGACTTCACCCAAGGAATCAGTTAATAACGAGAGGGAACAAGTTGACCCAATCCAGAAGTTAGTAGACTAGTTAGGAGAAGCTCTAAGGGGAAGGAACAACGAACCTGTTCACCCTAATCCTCAAGTAGTACCAATCATAAGTTTTAAGGACTTTAGGAGTGTAGGACACCCAGAGTTCGAGGGTACTACTGACCCGATAATTGCGCAAACCTGGATAAAGGAGATCGAGAAGGCTTTCACTATAGCTCGTGTGGGCGAAGACTAAAAGAGGATATTTGCTACGTACATGATGAGAGGCGAAGCGAACTACTGGTGGGAGGCTAATCAGCAGAGAGTTAGAGAAGGGACGATAACATGGAATAGGTTTAAGACGCTGTTTTTTGAAAACTATTTCCTGAAAAGCATAAAGAATAGGATGGAGGTGAAGTTTTTAGAACTTAAGCAAGGTTATATGTGTTGGGTTTGTACGAAATCGTGACGCAATCAAATTGCAAAAATTAGCGGAAGCATGGTATATCAGATTTTAAAAAAATTTCTACAAAACCATTACCCGGATCATCCTTTATGCAAATTATTAATTTAAAACGATAAATAAGAAGTTATGGAATCATACCCTTGTAGAACGAAGCTTCCACAGGTACTAGTTCAACTCCTTGTTCTTCGTGATCTCCTTGAATTTCCGGATTAGATTCCTTCCTTTGATCAACGTTAGCCACCCAAGTGTTTGGCCTCTAGAGGTGATCCACCAAGGAAGATGAATTATCAAGAAAGAGGGTGGTTGACTTAGTTTTTTATCCTCTATAAAAAAGGAGTACTCTCCAACAATTGGAATTGCATCATCTAATATCTATTATAAGACTTCTCTTATATAGACATTGGTCAACCCTTCTAATCCTATTAGACATGGGATTTCTTTTAATTAATTAAACTCCTTTAATTAATTTAGGCTTCCCACCACATGGGAATAATTAATTAAATTCATTTAATTAATTTGTCTCCTAATCTTATTAGGAATAAATGAGAGTACTAAATATTAAATTAATTACTAAACTCCTTTAGAAATTAAAATAATAATAATTGTAATAATATTAATAAGACACCTCTTATTAATTTATATTTAATATTTCCAAAATATTAAATAATAAACATTAAGCTATTTAATTTATTCTATCACCATAGATTAAATTAATTATACTTAATGCATTATTACGATTATGCCATTACCTTCTTAAATAATTATTCTTCCTTTTATGGTGTGACCCTTTAGGTTCTCCATATTAAACCGGTTGTGGATAAATCAATTAAAACAATTTTAATCTTATTTAAATAAATAAATTAAACTAATAATCTATTTAAATAAATAATATTTATTCTACAATAGGGATAAGCCTCCCTAGCGATCAACGACTTTCCAGATAATATAGATTTCAATATTAATCATAAAAGAACCTGTGAGTTAATAGTTACCATACAATTCAATCCTTCCACCATACAATGTCCCAATTAAATATAAGACATGGATTTACTGTCAAGTCTTATTTTATTTAATTATATGTATTTCGATTAGAAAATGCACAACTCCAAATAATGCAAATTAAAAACTCCTTTCTAATTTCATTTCACCTTGGCCAAGGATTCCTGGGTTGTCATTTAACGAATCACATAGGACATATCTCCTCTTTTACTAGAGGTGGTAGATTCTTTATTGATCATTCATTATCTCCATATGTAACTCATTATACCCAAGCATACCCTATATATGCCTTAAAAGGTCTTAAGGAATAAGTCAAAGTATAATTTGTTACATACAAGATACTATGATGATCTCAAGTCCAAGGATCACTTGTACTACTATCACATTAGGAATTTCTATTGACATGCGAGTAAAACTCCATGAGGTATTCCATAGCGAATCACGTTCAGTGAACTTATTCTCCAATAAGCACCTACATACTTGCTTTAGTGTCTCCACACAAATGATCATGAGATCAATCATCCTCATCCAATGAGCAAGCAACATATGTACCAATCTATCCGGATTTACTAATCCCCTTTTTAGTAATCCCACGATTGGGAACTATTTTAGTTTTAAAACTTTCTAAGAATTTAGATCTCATTAGCATGATCATCATCGTGATTCTAAAAGCTTTGCTTAAAACTATGGGTTATTTACATATTATAAAAACAGCAACATGTAGATAATTAAATGCCTTTAATAAATGAATATTTTATTAATAAATAAATCAGATTGTTTACAAAGTACGTGCTTTATCATCATACATGATTGGCTTGTATGCACACTACTATCAATCTCCCACTTGCACTAAAGCCAATCGCCATGGTATCTCATACCCATCTTCTCTAAGTGATGATCAAACTGCTGTTGTGTTAAAGTTTTAGTAAATGGATCTGCAATGTTGTCTTGAGAGTCTACACTCTCCTCTTTCAATGATTTTTTTTTAATCAAAGTGCCGCAACACATGTTTAGATTCAAGATGAGACTTAGGAACTATTCCTAGTTCTGTAATGAACTTTTCATCCGAAACATCAACTTGCAGCTTCACTTACAGTTATATACTTTGTCTTTGTCACTAACCCAGCAACTTTTGCTGTTTGAAACCTTTCCAATTTACTACACCACCTTTTAAGGTAACGACTTACCATAAAGTGGATTTTGCTGTCGTCTTGGTCAGTCTGAAAACTTGAGTCTGTTTAGTCTTCTAGTTTAATTCAGACCCATCATTTGTCATGATGACATCCTTAGTGTCAGTTAAGTACTTTGAGATGTTTATCACTGTCTCACAGAGATCTTCTCCAGAATATGACTGATCAACATCAAGTCTTGTATATTTCATTGCATACATAATAGTTACTTAGGCGATCTCTCTTTTACTGAGGACAATTTTAGAGAGATACACTCCATGGCTCATCATCATGAGGCACCTTTTGGAGTTGCCATGCTAAACGCCTTTAGCATCTAATGAATATACGTTTCCATGGGTTAAGCCGAACATCCTTTTAAATCTATTAATACAGATTTATATCCCCAATGTGGGATGTTCTACCCAAATCATTCATGGAGGAATGTTTAGAGAACTTTATTTTGATCGATTTTAGCATAGAAATTTCATTCCCTATCAGTAATATATCATCAACATATAATACATGGAATGAAACAGCGCTCCCACTAACCTTCTTGTACACACATGGTTCATCGTCATTTTTGATAAAATCAAACTCTTTGATTGTCTCATCAAAACGAATGTTCCATCTACGAGAAGCTTGCTTCAATCCATAAATGGATCGTTGCAGCTTACAGACTTGATTTATTCCAACCTTTGAAACAAATCCCTCTGGCTGTGTCATATACACATCCTCCTCAAGTTTCCCATTGAGGAAGGCCGTTTTCGCGTCCATCTGCCAGATCTCATAGTCGTTATAAGCTGCAATCGCAAGAAAAATCCGAATGGACTTGAGCATAGCTACTGGTGAAAAGGTTTCATCATAATCAACTCCTTGTCTTTGTTTGAAACCTTTTGCAACCAGTCGGGCCTTATAGGTCTCCACCTTGCCGTCCGCTCCAGTCTTTCTTTTAAAGACCCATTTACACCCAATAGGCATAATGCCTTCAGGTGGTGAAACCAAAGTCCATACTTTGTTTTCATACATGGAGTCTATTTCGGATTTCATGGCTTCAAGCCATTTCCCTGAGTCTTTATTACTCATGGCCTGTTCGTAATTCAATGGATCATCATCATTCATGATGTGTACCTCATCGTCATCCTCTATAACGAATCCATACCTCTCAGGTATCTTCGGTACTCTCCCAGATTTACGAACATGGTGTGGTACAGTAGGTTCTTCTACTTGGTTAGGTACCTGACTTTGGTCTGTGGTAACTTGTGGTTCTTGAACTTCTTCAAGATATATCTTACTCCCGCTGACCCCTTCATGGATAAACTCCTTTTCCAAGAAGGCAGCATGTTTCGTAACAAACACCTTTTGATCAGTTAGATGATAGAAATAATACCCTATAGTTTCTTTAGGGTATCCCACAAATCTACACTTTTCGAATTTAGTCTATAGCTTATCATGTTCAAACTTTTTGACATAAGCTGGACAACCCCAAGTCTTAACATGCTTAAGATTTGGTTTCCTCCCCTTCCACATCTCATATGGAGTCTTTGGGGCGGATTTGGTAGGTACCTTGTTAAGTAGGTATGCAGCCGTTTCTAGGGCATATCCCCAGAAGGAAATTGGAAGGTCGGTAAAACTCATCATGGATCGAACCATGTCTAACAGTGTTCGATTTCTCCTTTCAGATACTCCATTTAACTGTGGTGTACCTGGAGGAGTCCATTGTGAGATTATACCATTTTCTTTGAGACAATTGAGAAACTCACCGCTTAAGTATTCTCCACCTCGATCTGATCGAAGTATCTTTATACTCTTGCCCGTTTGTTTCTCTACTTCACTTCTGAACTCTTTGAACTTTTCAAATGATTCTGACTTGTATTTCATTAAATACACATATCCAAATCTTGAGTGATCATCAGTGAAAGTAATAAAATAAGAATACCCACCCCGTGCACTTGTTGTCATAGGTCCACAAACGTCTGTGTGAATCAATGCCAACAACTCTGTAACTCTTTCTCCTTTTCCACTAAAAGGAAGATTTAGTCCATTTTACCCATGAGACAAGATTCACAAGTTGGATATGTATGATTCATAATCAGATAGCTCGAGGGGCCCATCTTTATGCAACTTGGATAATCTTGTTTCATTGATATGACCTAGTCTACAGTGCCACATGTAGGTATAATTAATATCATCTCTTTTCCTTTTCTTAGTTTATTCAATTTGAAAAATATTTTCTTGTAAGTCAAGTGTATAAAGTCCATTTTGCAAATTTCCAACACCATATAAAACATCGTCTTTATAAATAGAACAACTATTGTTCTTTATAACAACGTTAAATCCTTCCATATCCAATACAGAAATTGAAATAATGTTTTTAATAATATTCGGAACATAATAACAATTATTAAGATAAATGGACTTGCCCGAAGGCATTGCTAAATAATAAGTTCCTAAGCTAATGCAGCAACCTTTGCTCCATTCCCCACACGTAGGATCACCTCATCATTGTTCAGCTTTCTACTTCTGACCAGTCCCTTCACATTATTACATATGTGAGAACCACAGCCGGTATCCAATACCCAAGTAGAATTTTGACTTTCTGAAAAATTAATTTCAATCATGAACAAACCTTGATTGGAAGTCAAAGCTTCTCTAAGCTTCTTCTTTGCCAGAAACTTCTTGCAGTTCCTCTTCCAATGACCCGGCTCGTTGCAATGGAAGCACATTCCTTTGCTAGCTGGATCAGATTTCTTTTGTTCCTTTATGTTCGCTTTGCCCTTGGTCATTCGAGATTGGAAGAGCTCCTTAGATATCTCATATCTAGCAGTCCTACTTTGTTCACCATACAATTCCTTGAGGTGAATCAACATAGTAGGAGCATCCATATTTTCGTGCTGACGCTGAAGCTCGTTATTCATGGATGCGAGCATGATGCATTGAGCCACAGATGCATCATCTTGCCACTTTACAATGGTGGCAATCTCTTCCTCAGAGGCTGTTTCTGAAACAGTTCCAGGGACAGGTGAGTTTAGGACATAAAAAATCTTTTCAGCAGTGAGAACTATTCTCAGATTTCTTAGCCAGTCCGTATAATTCGGCCCGGTAAGCTTATTAGCATCAAGTATGCTTCGCAGTGAAATTAGTGATTTTGACATTTTTAAAATTCTGCCTGTGAAAAACAACATTTTAGCAAACATTCATTTTATTAATTTTGCATACCAAAATAAATTTAGGTCTTTATTTTAAATTGGTATCTCCCACTATTTTCATCAAACTATATTACCCTCACTTATATAGTTCGGCAACATCTAATTAAAGATTGCCTAGTGAGAATAAGGATCCCATTTCAAATGTATATAACCTTGTGGATAGCACAACAAGCGATATACAAATAAATAGGTAGACAACTCTTGTCAATTACATCACCATGTAATTCTTTTTATTTTGCCTCTTAAATCATAATGGTCAAGTGTGTGCACATCCGAACTAAAATGATTTAAGTTAAGTCCAGCCTAGCATCTTCCATAAATTCAAAAAAGAAAAATGTTCGTCCTTGTGGATAGCACAACAAGACTAGATCGTTCAATTTTCTTGATAAGCATCAAATGTGATTAATTAACATCTTAAATACGCAATACTCGCCTTGTGGATAGCACAACAAGCTCATATTAAATATTTAATACTCTATTAATTTATCATGCTAGAAGGCGACGTTCGATATTCCAAATATCATTTGAACGCTTCGGACTTAATATTATTTCTTTGAGGGGTTTGTTATTATTTGTCTCATCTTGTTTAGCGCGCATGCACATATATATATAAAATACGCGTCATTTTATTAAACATGCGAAGCATGTTTGCATAAAATATAATATATATAATATTTAGCATGCAATATAGAATATTATATTCTACCCGGATTGATTATGGACTTTTATTCTAGTTTGGTTCACTAGAGCCACCAAGTGAACCAAAAGGTCAAACCTAGGAGTGCAAGAATTTAAATTTAAATATAACTATTACATTTAAACCCGGGCTCCATACAAACAGGTCTTCACGCGCTCCTTGCTCCTTGGTCTCTAATTTCTTCAAGATAATTCTAACTATTTCTATTACATTAAACTATTTAATTTAAATAGAAACCTTGATCAGCAGTCAAGGGGAAATACATAGGAGAAAGATAGAATTTTACATCAAGAAAAAAAATTTAGAGAAGACGAGGTACACAGACCCCATTTAATAAAACCCATTCATTCAAGCATTCAACTAAAATAAAATCCAATCACATTGGTCAAATAGTCCATCATCAATCCCCATTTATTATCATACATATCACCATATATATCAATAAATAAATATTCATCTCATGAATTAAAACATTCCATATATATATGAGTATCACTTAATGGGCAATTTTAAATTGCATGAAATCCAATTTCAAGATTAAAATAAACTCTTTATTTTAATTATAAAATTATTTAGAATATAATATATAAATATATCATATTATTTTTTTTTAAAAGATGTCACCTTCTTTTATTAAAAGAGTCCTGCAGGTTTATTAAAAAAAAATCCTTTCCTGATGGGTCACCTTCTTTTTGGAGTAAGAAAGAGACAACACCTTTTCTTTGCAGAATTCAAGATTAGCACCCAAAAAAAAAATTGTGATCCGTCCCAAAAAAAAAGTCAATTTTTTTTTCTTAAAAAAAATAATTTTATACAATAAAATTATGCCCAATAAATTATTTTAAATACATACCCATATGTATATGAAATCAAAAATAAATTAATAATTGCATAAAGATTTGGCTCTGATGCCACTGTTGGGTTTGTACGAAATCGTGACGTAATCAAATTGCAAAAATTAGCGGAAGCATGGTATATCAGATTTTAAAAAAATTTCTACAAAACCATTACCCGGATCATCCTTTATGCAAATTATTAATTTAAAACGATAAATAAGAAGTTATGGAATCATACCCTTGTAGAACGAAGCTTCCACAGGTACTAGTTCAACTCCTTGTTCTTCGTGATCTCCTTGAATTTCCGGATTAGATTCCTTCCTTTGATCAACGTTAGCCACCCAAGTGTTTGGCCTCTAGAGGTGATCCACCAAGGAAGATGAATTATCAAGAAAGAGGGTGGTTGACTTAGTTTTTTATCCTCTATAAAAAAGGAGTACTCTCCAACAATTGGAATTGCATCATCTAATATCTATTATAAGACTTCTCTTATATAGACATTGGTCAACCCTTCTAATCCTATTAGACATGGGATTTCTTTTAATTAATTAAACTCCTTTAATTAATTTAGGCTTCCCACCACATGGGAATAATTAATTAAATTCATTTAATTAATTTGTCTCCTAATCTTATTAGGAATAAATGAGAGTACTAAATATTAAATTAATTACTAAACTCCTTTAGAAATTAAAATAATAATAATTGTAATAATATTAATAAGACACCTCTTATTAATTTATATTTAATATTTCCAAAATATTAAATAATAAACATTAAGCTATTTAATTTATTTATCACCATAGATTAAATTAATTATACTTAATGCATTATTACGATTATGCCATTACCTTCTTAAATAATTATTCTTCCTTTTATGGTGTGACCCTTTAGGTTCTCCATATTAAACCGGTTGTGGATAAATCAATTAAAACAATTTTAATCTTATTTAAATAAATAAATTAAACTAATAATCTATTTAAATAAATAATATTTATTCTACAATAGGGATAAGCCTCCCTAGCGATCAACGACTTTCCAGATAATATAGATTTCAACATTAATCATAAAAGAACCTGTGAGTTAATAGTTACCATACAATTCAATCATTCTACCATACAATGTCCCAATTAAATATAAGAAATGGATTTACATTCAAGTCTTATTTTATTTAATTATATGTATTTCGATTAGAAAATGCACAACTCCAAATAATGCAAATTAAAAACTCCTTTCTAATTTCATTTCACCTTGGCCAAGGATTCCTGGGTTGTCATTTAACGAATCACATAGGACATATCTCCTCTTTTACTAGAGGTGGTAGATTCTTTATTGATCATTCATTATCTCCATATGTAACTCATTATACCCAAGCGTACCCTATATATGCCTTAAAAGGTCTTAAGGAATAAGTCAAAGTATAATTTGTTACATACAAGATACTATGATGATCTCAAGTCCAAGGATCACTTGTACTACTATCACATTAGGAATTTCTATTGACATGCTAGTAAAACTCCATTAGGTATTCCATAGCGAATCACGTTCAGTGAACTTATTCTCCAATAAGTACCTACATACTTGCTTTAGTGTCTCCACACAAATGATCATGAGATCAATCATCCTCATCCAATGAGCAAGCAACATATGTACCAATCTATCCGGATTTACTAATCCCCTTTTTAGTAATCCCACGATTGGGAACTATTTTAGTTTTAAAACTTTCTAAGAATTTAGATCTCATTAGCATGATCATCATCGTGATTCTAAAAGCTTTGCTTAAAACTATGGGTTATTTACATATTATAAAAACAGTAACATGTAGATAATTAAATGCCTTTAATAAATGAATATTTTATTAATACATAAATAAGATTGTTTACAAAGTACGTGCTTTATCATCATACATGATTGGCTTGTATGCACACTACTATCAATATGACGGTGGCGCAGTATGCAGCTAAGTTTAATGAACTAGCGCGATTTGCGGAGCACCAAGTTGGAGATGAAGAGAGGAAGGCAAGACATTTCGAGCAAGGGCTGAAGTCGTGGCTATACAATAAGGTATCAGTTCTTCAAATTGATTCTTTTGCGACGTTGCTAGAGAAGGCAATCATTGAGAAAGGTGGTAGTGAGGCCTTAAGTCTGAATCATAAGGAGAAGAAAAACAAGAATACTGGAGGAGAAAACTGTGACACCCCTAGATCTGGGTACTTCGTTTTCACATAATTTGGTGTTCACTTTCTAATATAACATACATCTACCCGATGAATAATGCAAAATAAACTACAACCTAAATTAAAATAAATAAATCTCCCTTACAACAAGGGTTACAACCTTTTAAAAAAATTCCGGGTTACTCTAACCCTGACATGAAAATAATAAAGTGCAAAAATAAAAACATAATATTCAAGTCTTATTGCAATTATTCTCAATTAAATAAAAACAAGTCTTCACTTGCTTTATTTTCCCTTGCCCTTACTCGTAGACGGAGCATCAACGTTATCAACCTTAACTGAAATTATTATTTAATGCAAGAGTGAGCAAAAAACAGCTCACTGGAGTTTAAAAATAATATATATATGAAAGGATATCTTTAAAAGAATCTAAATAATATGATTCGCTTCAACAATAAAGAATTGAATAATAATTCTTTCATCACACTTACAATTCGAAAATAGAATTTATTTGAGGGTCATAAGACCTTTGAACTTTCGTCCTAGGTTATAAAAATTTCTATTTAAACCTTTAACAATCAATAAGACTATGTACCTTAATCCGTACTTAGGGGGATCAACCCTTCGTACCATGTATTGTGCACAAATATCTTAAAGCTATGCGTAGTAACTTCCCCTAATAAAAGGGTTGTTCAACTCAGTAATTTGAATTCAAGTCCGCCCCAAAGAAAGTTTGGTTTGGATATCTAAAAGGGTAATTTAGAATTCTCATTTATCAGCTAAGGGATTAGTTGATAAGCTTACATGGAAATTTAGAGTTCACGTTCATCAACTAAGGATTAGTTGAATCGACTTTCAATAATTCATAAATAACAGAATTATGAATTAACATATGCTTTAGAATCAACTTAAAGCATTTAAAATAATAACTGGATCTTACTTGAACAATAAGTTAAGATCATTTCCATTCAATAAATAACTTGTCCAATATAGAAATGAAAAGATATTCTCAACCATGAATAAATGAATTTAAATAAATGAGTTTAGGGTTTAGAAAAACTTGCCTTACGCGCAAGCTACTTAACTCAACCACGTACTTAAACACTTCTTATACACATTCAATTATAATAATCTAAATCAGTTAACACATAACTAATTCACATAAGTGGTTAACCCTCATGGTTAACTCACCCTAATTAAATAAATAATAATAATCAACTATCACATAGTTAATTACATCACACACATACTCACATAATTAAATTAATTACGTATTTAGCTAAATTATAATTAAACAATTATAATTTAAATACTTAATCTAATTATAATTACTAAATATACATTATAATTTAACCTTATTATACTTTAAATTAAACACTTACTCTTAATTATAATTAATTAAATTATAATTAAGTAACTCATTTACAATAAAACATTTATAATCTAATTAATGTTTTCAAAATTTCTTTTATTTTTCAAATATGAATTTGTCACAATCATACAACATGTTATATCATTTAAATATATGTCCACTAACAAGGAATAATTAAACTAAGGCTTCAAAATAAACTGCACAAGAAACTAAAGTCACTGCCCAAGCACTGTGCACGGCGCAGCCAGCAGCCAGCAGCCTGGGCACCGGCGCAGCTGCGCAGGGGTCGGATCAGAGAAGAGCAAGCGGCGCAACTGCGCTACTCTTGGCCTTGCTGCCGGCGCAACTGCGCAGCAACGCGGCCAGACGCAGACAGTTTCTACCCTCTACTTTACCGAACAACCCATTCAAGCCAACAAACAGAAAATTACAGTAACGTAGCCACTGTAACTCATACATATGCAATAATACATAACATAACATGTTTCTACAACATAACAACCATCTAAATAATGATAATCACAAGTTTTAAAAATCCAATTTAGCCATTTTCATGAAAACTCATATTTTTCCAAAATAATCCACTGTAAGAAATTTTCTCCATCAATTCCAGTCTATATACATACATTATATACGTAATTGCATGTAATCATCAAACAATTTCCCAATAAGCATGCTAGCATATTCCAATTCATCAATTTCTCAAACCAAAATCGACAACAAAACAAAAACTCATATCAATATGAATTTTCTGTTATAATATCTTTCTACAGTAATTTGATTTCTGAAAATTATTATGACATACAATCACTGTTAGTATAACATGAACACAATACATATATTCAATTCATGATTATACCAATTTCATAAAAATTTACTTTTACAGATAATGAAAATATGAAGAACATAAAAACTTATTTTTCCAACAATTGTATTCTTGAAAACTCTCCATGGCATGCAATTATGAAAATATATGAACATCATATATACACATAACTCATAATTACAACTTCCATGAAATCTTAATATTTTATAGAGATTGAACACGAAGAACATAAAGAACATGATATATATATATATATATATATATATATATATATATATCATATATAAGGAATTAAAGAAATACCTTAATGCTTAATAAAGTGAAGAAGATGATTTTCCTCTTGATTACTTAAACTTCTCTTCTTCTTCTTCTTTTCTGTATTCTTCTTCTCTGCTTCTCTTTTCTTTCTTTGTTTTTGTTAGTTTAGACTTAGGAAAACTAACGTAGTTTTAAACTTAGGTAGTATATAGAAAATATATAACTGACATATAATAATATACGTACTAACTCTAATTAAATTAACAGTTATAAAATTCAAAAGCCATCTTGACTTGTTTGGCTACAAGAAAATTAGAAACTAGCTTTATTAAATCCAAACATTGCTTAGGTAATTTAGGGTTAGGCTAGTGTAAGGGCCCTGTTTGGCAACAGTCCTTTAAAAAAAACAAGGGCCATGTTTGATATAAATAATTTCAAAAATTCTTTTTCTTTTATTTTAATAAATTATTTTAACACATACTTTAATGTCACACTTTAATTAATTAAATCATTTAACAACTAATTTAATCAATTAAAATTCAACATTAATTAATCACATAAAATTGTCACATTTTATAATTATTCGCTAATTATAATTCATGTAACACTAACACATAAATCATCTAATTTAATTCTCTCAACTAAATTAGAAGTATAATATAAAATTACTATACATCAATTAAATTAAATATTACACATTCATTTAATTAATATATAACACTTAATTAAATTACTTCCATAAATAACATAATTTATTTATTTCACTCAATAAATAAATCACATAAAATATTTATTTCACTCAATAAATATTTAAAATTAAATATAAAATCTCAATCGTTACAATCTTCCCTCCTTAAAAGGATTCTGTCCCCAGAATCACACATAAAAAAAATTCTCGTCTATTACATTCTTCCCTCCTTAAAAGGATTTTGTCCCCAGAATCAGTACATAAGGGGTTACACAAAACTAAGCAAATAAATGCGGATAAGATTTCATCATAACATCTTCGAGTTCCCACGTAGTTTCTTCAGTACTGTAGTTCCTCCAGATTACCTTAACAGAAGGTATCACTTTTTTCTTAAGTATTTGTTCCTTTCTATCAACTATTTGAACATGCACTTCTTCATATGTTAAGTCTTTATCAAACTGTAAAGGTTCATATTCTATTACATATTTATAATCATGCTTGTAAGGTCTTAATACAGAAATATGGAAGACATTATGTATATTCTTGAGCTCCGGAGGTAATGCAATCTCGTAAGCAACCTCGCCCACCTTTCGTAGTACCTCAAAAGGTCCAATAAATCGGGGGCTCAGCTTCCCCTTCTTACCGAATCAAATTTTCCCTTTCCAAGGAGATACCTTCAGGAAAACGAAACTTCCTGGTAAGAATTCTCGGTTCTGTCGATGTAAATCGGCATACTTCTTCTGTCTATCTTGAGAAGCAACTAATCTCGCTCTGATCAGCTTCACAATTTTGGTTGTTTGTTGTACCAATTCTGGTCCCAACAATTGATGTTCACCGACTTCATCCCAGTTCAAAGGAGTTCTGCACTTTTTGTCGTATAATGCTTCATAAGGCGGCATACCTATACTCGCATGGTGACTATTGTTGTAGGCGAACTCCACCAATGGTAGATGATCCTCCCAGCTTCCCTTGAAATCCATCACACAAGCTCTCATCATATCCTCAAGCGTTTGAATCGTTCTTTAACTCTGGCCATCGGTCTGAGGATGGTATGCTGTACTTATTCGCAATTGCGTTCCCAGACATTCTTGTAAACGCTTCCAGAAATTAGATGTGAAATGCGGATCTCTGTCGGACACAATCGACACTGGAACACCGTGTCTAAAAATAATTTCCTTGACGTATAGCTTCGCTAGCTTATCCAGGTTGTATGTAACCCTGATCGGCAGAAAGTGGGCTGACTTCGTCAGTCGATCTACTATAACCCGTATCGCATTAAATCCCCTCTGAGTCGCTGGAAGACCTACCACGAAATCCATCGTGATGTGCTCCCACTTCCACTATAAGACCCCAACTTTTATGAATAAAGATTTAATTTTCTTTATATATTATTTTGAAATAGTAAGGTGTTGATTTGATAAATGTGAAAAGTTATGGGTGAAATGTGTAAATATTTCAAAATAAGCAAGTGGTTATAAAATATTCATTGTTGTCGGGAAATATTCGTTTGGTCGTGGAATATTCTTGTTGTCGGTGAATATTCGTACGACGGCGCAGCTATTTGTGGACCCTACAACGGAATAACTGTCGGATGAAGAAAACGACAAGAATGAGTTTTCTAAAAATAACGGCGTGGTTATTACCGTTAAAACTATTGAAATACCCGGTGGTTAAAATACAGCAATACGCGGTGTTGCACATTAGCACACGGTATTGCACAGTAATTCTAATTATTGATTCTTACGTAAGAAGTCACTACTCAATAATTGTTACAGTAATTACTGTTCAATATTTTATATTATTGATTCAATAATTGCTACATTGATAATTGCATAATATTTTATTGATTCAATAATTATCATTGCACAGTATTTCAAATTATCAAATCAATAACTCATATTATTTGAATAATATTATTAGATAGCATTATTGGCAATGTCTAAGAAAGTTCTGTCTAGGAGGGGTTATTTAATTGCACTCCAGTATGGAGAAATCCTTATCGGAAGGCCCCCTCTTTCCTAGGAACGACCTGGTTGTCAATTTTGTAGTTCTATAATATTATTTGTGAATAATTAATTATTGATTTATATGATAAAAAAATATTTATTTTTGGATATAAAAGAAGGAATTAGGGCTGAGGTATTTTTATCAGTATTAGATGTTAATATTGTGAATTATAATATTAATGATGAAAAAAAAATGTTATTAAAAATGTGTTTTGTGAAGCCAAGTGAATTGAGATAAATAGAGGGGTTTTTATTGAAGTATTTGTTATAAATTTGGCTTATTATATGTACCCCCATTTACTTATTTTTTAAAATAATCGGTATAGAATTATTCAGTATATATACATATATATATTATATGTATGTAAAAGTGACATGTGGGGTGGGGCCCACATGTGGGATGAAAATGAAAATGGGGTGGGGGGGGGGGGAGGAAACGTATGGGGGAAGGTGTATTATTATTATTATTATTATTATTATTATTATTATTATTATATATATATATATAAATATATTATAATTACCTACCTTATACGGTAGGTAATATATATATATATATATATATATATATATTATATTTTATTTAAAATTTTATTTTATTAGAATATTTTATTGCACAGTAATGAATAGTAAAATTATATTTTTCCACCGGTGCGCGCCCGTGAATTTGTCCAAAATTTTTCACTGTGCAGTCCGTGATTTTTATTCAAATAGTACCCTTCCGTTCTCCTATAAATAGGATGCTTAATTTAGAATTGAAAATCACACCAGAGTCAGAAGTTTCCTCTCTCTATAATATCGAGCGTATTTTTGTGAGTATTTAGATACTTTGAGTGTTGCTATTCAGTGCAAGTTTCTTCAGCATTATACCTAAAATTCCAGTCAGAAGTACTGTTCTTTTGAGATAAAGGATATTATTTTTTTTCGTAAGGGGATTATTTATTACATATTCGCTTACGATATTATTTTTTGTATTCGTAAGGAAATTTATTGTCGTTAAATATTCGTAAGAAATATTATTTTCGTTTAATATTCGTAAGAAATATTATCTTCGTTCAATATTCGTAGGAATATTATTTTCGTTCAACAGTTGTAAGGGATGTTATTTTTTTTTTGTAAATGATGTTATTGCTTCCAATATCATTTCATCGAAATATTGGTATGAATTTTATTATGAAATTTTTACCTTTTTCGTCAGAGTTACTATTCACGTATACGACACTATTCACGTATACGACACTATTTATGAATACGGTACTATTTACGAGTACGGTACTATTTAGAAAGTATAATTTTTCTTATGAAAATTTCTACCTTTTCGTTTCGGGGTTACTATTCACGTATACGGCACTATTCACGTATATGATACTATTCACGAATACAACACTATTCACCGAAAAATTAAATTTTCTTCTATTTGTCCAAGTTGGCTATTATGGGTCTTATCTTTGATTGGATCCAAGTTTTGATCTTTATTCTTGAATTTTTCTCCACAATTGATTAATATGGAGTATTCTTGAACTTGGATAAACTAAAGTACGAATCCCTAATCTTTGTCCTTTATCTCACTAGATTCGTTATTTATATTATTTTTCATCATCCTCAGTTTTAAATGGTGATATAACTGAATATCTTTGGCCTATAGAGTAAAAATGAATGATTACCTGATGAATATCTTTGGCCCGTAGTGCAAAGATGGACAGGTGTTGAGATGAACATGACCAACTGATGATATAAATGAATATCTTTGGCCCGTAGTGCAAGGATGAATATTTGATTCGAGATGTATATTAATTGATGTTACAGGGGTAAAATATTGATGATGGACTTTTAAATCATAGAAGATAGTATACTACATTCTCTACTTAATTCTTCTAATGAATTGTTATTTCCGCTGCAGTTGTTGATCTAAAACTTATTGTCCATAATATTTTATCTGATTTGTTGAAGACTAACGATAAATTGTTCTTTATTATCTTAGCCATAATATTCTTTACTGGCAAGTTGAGCTCACCCTTTTCATCTACTGTCCTCTTCAGGAAGTGGGAATGTCGCAGGAACTAGTCAGGGGACAGAGTGATGGTCCGAGTTAGAGTAGTAGTAGTCCTCACTATTTCTAATAAATAGTGTGATAATAATTGTAATGAGGACTTAATTTGAATGTTAATATTTTCTACATATTTGTATTGACACTCACAGTTGTGTGGTCGTATTTTGCACGACCGTGTGATATAAAAGTTTGTATTTGGTTTCTGTACCATGTATTTGGCGACTCAGAATGGGTTGGGTTGACTGGACCTATTCTGGGGGCGCCACAGTTGGTATCAGAGCTTAGGGATATGATCTCTGGTGGAGATCTGTGAATAGAACTAGGAGGGGAGAGACGAATAAATCCTTCGCTAGTGTCTTACCTAAGCTTATTTGATATTTAATTGGTCAGTCGAAGCATAGAATTAGCATGTGATATGTTAATTTGTTTAATTAACCCTTGTTTTATGACAGTATTTGAGTATGACAGCTGAGAATGTTAACAATGGAGTGAATGAGACCATTGAGGCACCTCTAATCACCAATCAGGATAATGTGATGTCAGAAGTAGAAGAACTTAGTAATATCCATGTGGTGAGTGAAGAATTAATTGTTGCACCCGGACCAGTCACAGAGGTAGCAGCTGAGAGTGAGGAAGAAGATGAACCTGAGGAGGAGGATTTGTTAGGAGATTTTTATGATCGAAATGTAGAACTGCAAGAATGTATTCATGAGTTAGAAGAGCAGCGTGAAGAACGACAAACAGCAGTGGAACAAAGGGATACAACAATTCAAGAAAGAGATACAGAAATTCAAGATTTTGCTACTCGATATGCGAGGCTTGAACAGAAGCTCTCTCTGGCAGAGCATATGATATTAAAGCTGGAATCCTAAAAATGCAAATGTCAACGATCAGCTGAAAGAAGAAGCAACGGAACGAGTGAGAATTGAAGATGCATGGGTAAAAACCGCACGACGCGTTGATATTTTAGAAAGAGACGTTCGATCCAAGAAGGCCAAAATAGACGATATGGATTTCACTTTTTGGACAGCAATTGGAAGAATCCAACAACGAATTTGGAATTACCCTGTGCATAGAGGTCAACCCCAATTCGATATGGATCAAAAAGTAATGATTCAAATCATAGATCAGGAGTGCGACGAAATAGTTGAGGGTGGAATGAGCTTTATAGCAAAGTCAAGACCAGCGGAGATAGTGACACCAAAGACTGTCCCAGATAAATCAAAGTCGGTGGTTCCTGGAAGAGCGTTTGTCGAGACTGCTCAAAACTTGAGGAACCCGAATGAATTTATCACGGGTTAGTTAATCATAAATTTTTGTGAAGTCTATACCTTATTAGATACCGGTTCCACTCATTCTGTTATTTCAGCTACTTGTGCTCAATGTTTGAACTTGACTCCTGAGAAATTAGACTTTGACTTATCTGTTGAAACTCCGTTGGGTGAAACCTTCGTTACATTCATAGTTTACAAATCTTGGTTGATTCAAATTGATACCTCACCCTACCTGTTGATCTTATATCTTTGAAAATACTTGAATTTGATGTGATTTTTGGAATCGACTGGTTAACCACTCATCTTGCTAAAATTGATTGTTTTCGTAAAGTTGTTATTTTCATATTCCTAAACAACCCGTTGTGCGAATTCAAATCAATCAATGTCATTTCAAGTCATAAAGCTATCGTTTATTGAAAAACGGATGTCAAGTTTTCTTAGCTCATGTCACTAATCTAAACCAGAATACATTAGATTTGAATAATATTTCTATTGTTAATGAGTTTTCTGATGTATTTTCCGAAGAACTTTCCGGTCTACCCCCAGAACGTGAAGTTGAATTCTTTATTGACCTTGAGCCTGGTACAAAACCCATTTCTAAAACCCCATATCGAATGGCTCCTATTGAACTTCAGGAATTAAAGGTCCAACACTACTGCATAAGTCACTTTTTGCAACGCTTTTTTTGCAACGGTCTTATAAAGCGTGGCATAAAATGACTCTGATGCAACGGTGTGAAAAAGTGTGGTATTTTTCTACCACTAATGCTACGGTTTAAATTAATCGTTGTATATTCTAGTAATAGGCAACGGTTTTACAAAAAGCGTTGCATAAATATACTCTAAATGCAACGACCTACAAAATATGTGGCATAAAATATACAAATGCTACGATTTATAACCGTTGCAAAAAATAACATTTAATAAGTAAATAATTTCACAAATAATAATTTGTTTCCCTCCTTTTATTATGGTACACTCGCCCCTTTCCCCCGCTCTCTTTCTGGCTTGCGTTTCCAAAACTCACCCCCGAATTGAAACCTCTGCTGCATGAACCGATTTGGATCCCAAATCTTGCTGCTCTCTTTCTTTCCCAACTTGATTGTGCTCCCGTCTCTCATTTGCAGCCTAATTTTGGTCTGATTTCCTTTATTTCTCTCCTCCCTCTAACAAGCCCTAAATTCTGACTTGTCGATAAATGGATTCATGTTGCAGAGTGGCGGCGTGAACCAGTCATGGGGTTGCTGCTCAACACTTCTATTCCGATTCCAGTTTGGTCAAACAGAGGTAATATAATCTATCTACTTTATGATTATAGCTGCAAGTATTGAGCAAAGTGGGTTATGTGGTTTTAAAGTGAAAACAGTTAGTATTATCTATTGTTTTCAGTTATGTGATTAGCTAATGAGGATAATATGTTGTTTCAAACTTTCTGGTGAAGAAAAGGCCTTTAAATGTTATGTGTAGAGATTCTATTTAGTTTATCTTGCTTACTTTGATATCAAATATGATGGTAGAGCAAGAGTATGAACTGACTAGTTGTAATTTGTTGATTATTCCTAAATATGGCTGAACAGTGATCTATGTGTTTGAATTAGAGCTAGAGGAGATAGGTTGGGCTGAGGAGCAATAAGGTGGTAACGTATGAGGCTTGAATGTAAACAAAAATTTTAGAAATCTGCCTTTTAAAGTGTTGCCTGCAAGGTGCTTGATAAAATGCTTCTATGGACTGTTTTGTTTTAAAAACTGATTTCGGATAAACTTAAAGCTTGGGCTGAATATGTATGTTTTATATAATGATAAACAAAGAGTTTAAACATATTGAATGTAAACAGAAAGTAAATTTAAGCTATAACCAAAAGTTAAAATTTTACATGTCTAGCTTTTTTGGCACACGGTTTTGGGCAGCTGGACAAACCCAAAATACAGGCCTAATCTTTTGCTTAAGGAGGCTGGTATAACATCTTTATTACATTGGAGAGTGGGTATAAATAAACTTATGAATTAGAGTTTATAAAATTGCAAAGTAGGAGTTGAGGAGGGCTGGGCTAGCCGGGTCTGCTGCAGGCAGCTGCAGCCAGCGCCCAGCGCTGTGCTGCACTGCACTGCAGGACCAGTTGAGAAGAATTTTGGTAGCAGTGGTTTGCATAATTTATTCAATTCCTGCAGCATGTATGACATGTAATATGTAGTTGCCTTAATTAATAGCATACCAGAGATTCATGGCAATTAAACTAATAAGTAGGAAGTGATATTGCATGAGATAAGTGGAAGGAGCTGCAGCGTGCAGCAGATAACAGCAGCAAATAGCTGCTGTAACAACTTTGAACCAGTCAGTTTGACACCCCAATTTGGAGAGCATAGAGTATAGAATGATTGTAATTTGTAGACTATTTTAGAAGATGGATATACCATCTATAAAATTCTGGAAACGGGGTATGAATAACCTACCAAATGGGAAGTTAAAAGTGGCATGGAATAAGCATATAGCTGCTGCCCATGGCAGCAGCCAATGGGCAGCAGCCATGAATGTGTATGACATCAGATGGGGGGCCTTTCTTGAGCTCTTATTTAGTGAAATTAAATTTCTAAGATGGTCTAGCTTGTACTCCTCTATACTAGGTTTATGTATTAGTTATGTAATATCCAAAACATAGTGCAAACGAAGTAAGAAGATGGGGAATTGAGGTTAAGCAATTAGCTACAAGTAGCAGCAAGAAGCTGTTCCAGCAGTGCTTAAGGAATCACTTTGACTTCAAAGTTTAATTTGGAAAATTAGTCATAAAATGTAGTTCTAATGTTTTTAATATTGGGTTCACAACTCAATTAGAAAGTACCGTATAAGTTGCCAATTAGTAAAGAGAAATCTAGCAGGGTATGGACTGCTATATAGTGGTTGGGGCCGTGAGACCAATCAAGGCCAAGCCAAGCTTGGCTACTAGCATAGAAGGACCATAGAAGGTTGTTATGCTAGATCAATCCATGCTATGAAACTATTAGAGCAACAAGAAGGGTTGATAGTTACACTTAGCCAACAAGAGGACTCACATTTGTCCCTTGTTGTAATTCCTGGTCTTGACTCTTGAATAATATACTTTGGCTTCAGTGCATTTCAGAATCGATTGAATTATTGTTTGTTAATTTAATAACTCCTATTTTTCAGATTTGCAGGGTCATGGTGGTCAATTTTGTATTAGTATTGTTTAGATAATTTAAGCTGTTAAAAATATTTTGAGAATCTATATTCATTTCAAATTCAATATGCTCAGTTTTATTTTTTAATTTTTTGTTTTCTGAAGAACTGCAATTGTTTTAGAAAATTTGCAATCCTTTCATTTTCAGAGATTAAGGTGGATGTAGACCTTTCTAAGATTGATGTAATACCATATGGACATTATTTTGTATGAATAATCTGCTAATAAAAACAGTGGCAGTTAAGTAATCCATCTCAACCCAATCATCTTATATATGTTCAAGATGAATTGGTAATTACTTTGGTAGATTGAACCACAAGTTTTGATTCTTCGTAACTTTTCACGTGGAGAGAACATGTGGGAAGGGGGAAAAGTGGATAAATTCACTTACAATGTATTTGCTGTTATATATTATGGTAGCGTATTCTTCTATTTCTTTGCAGCGGAAATAATTTGATGTACTGTCTCAAAAGTATTGTTGAATATATTTTATCATATTGCTTGGTTTGCTCTTTGTTGTTTTAATTGTATTCGAGTATGGATTTTCTCCATCTTGGAATTACTGAGCAGTTAATAATTCCATCTTTTGGACATGATAAGTGGAACCTTTTGGTAATTACGAGATATTGGTGAACAGTATGAGAAGTGGAACCTTTTGGTAAGTTAGAATTTCGAATAGTAGGAACTACTCAAGTGTTGGACCAAATGTTTGACATTGCTCATTACCTTTTCTCTTTTGTTATCCCTTCTTTTCAGGTGCCACCGCTTTTGCTTCTTGTATTAAGTCATGCTGTTGAGCAGTGTGGAGCTGACAATAATGGACAATGCAAATCTAATGGGCCTTTGAAACCCAGGCCTCATACTTTTTCTATCTTGGAATTTGGGGCAGTTGGAGATGGTAAAGCACTGAACATAGTTGCCTTTCAGAATGCCATTTTCTATGTTAAGTCCTTTGCTGACAAGGGTGGTGCTCAGCTCTATGTTCCACTGGGCAGGTGGCTTACTAGAAGCTTCAGTCTTACCAGCCACCTTACACTCTTCCTTTATCTTTAACTAATGGCCCAGAATACCATGTCTCGCAGGTATCTTTCTTGTGTCATTGAAAGACAAGAAAGGCGGCGGTTGATCCTTCAAGATGAGGAGGATGAAGCACGATTATGTTATATATGTTCGGATTAGTTTTGGGATTAAGCTTATGTAGACAAATATATTGGGATTTTGTAGTATTATTAGCTATTGAATAGTTATTTTATATATGAAATCGTTGTATATACTATGTTCTTTAAGAACTTTTATTATTTATATAGAGTACTTTTGAAAAGCGTAGCATTTTATTTTCAAAAGCGTTGCATAAAATGATTAAAGGGACATAAAATCTTTTTAAACTGTGGCATAATGATATGCAAACCGTGGCATTTTCTATACTTGAGCGTTGCATATGAAAATAAAAACCGTGGCATTAGTTGTTACAAAGCGTTGCATATAGCAACAAATACCGTGGCATTAGCAAAACTTGTGAACTATCATAAGCGTTGCATATAATATTGTTGCCGTGACATTAAATATTTCGACCGTTGCATTTGCCTTTTATAATCGTGGTATTTAGTTTACGAAAGCGTTGCATATTTTGGCAAAAAAATCGTGGTATTTAGTTTATAAAAGCGTTGCATATTTTGCCAAAAACCCGTGGTATTTAATTTAAGAAAGCGTTGCATATTTGGAGATAAAACCGTGGTATTTTGTTTTCAAAAGCGTTGTATATTGTGGGAAAAAACCGTGGCATTTGTTTCACAAAAAAACCGTTGCATATAGTACCTAAATTGATATGGATTTGCCAACCGTTGCATAATCTCAAAAAACCGTTGCATATGAGAATATGTTACGGAGGCAGATGCGGCGCTTAGGTGACCGTTGCATAAAGGCTAATGCAACGACAAAGTAGGGTTTATGCAACGAAACAGGGGCGTTGCATAAAGCCTTTTATGTAGTAGTGCAACTACAGGAGTTGTTGGGCATCGGTTTTATTCTTCCTAGTACGTCTCCTTGGGGTGCTTGTTGGGTTTGTATGTAACGCATCATGCAATCAAATCACATAAATAGGGCGGAAGCGTAAAAACTAGGTTTTCAAAATTTATACAAACCCATAACCATGATCATGCTTTGTGCTTGTTATCAATAACAGAAAATAGAGAACATGGAATTATACCTTTGAAGATCTAAGCTTCCTCAGGTACAAGTTCTACTCCTTTGATTCCTTTGATTCCTCTGATAGTGGCTCATTCCCTTGAATAATGTCAGCCACCCAAATGTTTGGCCTCTAACGGTGATCCACCAAGGAAGATGAAGAACTCAAGAAGATGGGTTATTGGCTTAACCCTTGTTTCTATCTCTATAGAATATGTGTACTCCCAACTCTTGGAAAATTTCACATCTATACCTTATTTCTGATATAAGACTCTCTTATATAGATATTAGGTTAACCCTCCTAATCCAATTAGAATAGGGTTTTATTTAATTAATTAATTAAATACTTTTAATTAATTTATATCCTAATCTTTATTAGAATTGAGAGAGAGTACTGATATTATATTAATTCCTAAACTCCTTTAGAATTAAAATAATAATAATAATAATAATAATTAATAAGACTCCTCTTATTAATTTATATTTAATATTTCTAAAATATTAAATAATAAACATTAAGCTATTTAATTTATTCTATCATCATAGATTAAATTAATTATACTTAATGCATTATTACTATCATGCCATTTTCTTCTTAAATAATTCTTCTTCCTTTTATGGTGTGACCCTTTAGGTTCTCCATATTAAACCGGTTGTGAATAAATCAATTAGAACAATTCTAAATCTTATTTAAATAAACAAATTAAACTAATAATCTATTTAAATAAATAACATTTATTCTACAATAGGGATAAGCCTCCCTAGCGATCAACGACTTTCCAGATAATATAGATTTCAACATTAATCATAAAAGAACATGTGAGTTAATAGTTACCGTACAATTCAATCCTTCCACCATACAATGTCCCAATTAAATATAAGACATGGATTTACTGTCAAGTCTTAATTTATTTAATCATATGTATTTCGATTAGAAAATGCACAACTCCAAATAATGCAAATTAGAAACCTCTTTCTAATTTCATTCTACCTTGGCCAAGGATTCCTGGGTTGTCATTTAACGAATCACATAGGACATATCTCCTCTTTTACTAGAGGTGGTAGATTCTTTATTGATCATTCATTATCTCCATATGTAACTCATTACACCCAAGCATACCCTATATATGCCTTAAAAGGCCTTAAGGAATTAGTCAAAGTATAATTTGTTACATACAAGATACTATGATGATCTCAAGTCCAAGGATCACATGTACTACTATCACATTAGGAATTCTTATTGACAGGCGAGTAAAACTCCATTAGGTATTCCATAGCGAGTCACGTTCAGTGAACTTATTCTCCAATAAGCACCTACATACTTGCTTTAGTGTCTCCACACAAATGACCATGAGATCAGTCATCCTCATCCAATGAGCAAGCAACATATGTACCAATCTATCCGAATTTACTAATCCCCTTTTTAGTAATCCCACGATTGGGAACTATTTTAGTTTTAAAGCTTTCTAAGAATTTAGATCTCATTAGCATGATCAACATCATGATTCTAAAAGCATTGCTTAAAACTATGTGTTATTTATATATTATAAAAACAGCACCATGTAGATAATTAAATGCCTTTAATAAATAAATATTTTCTTAATAAATAAATAAGATTGTTTACAAAGTATGTGCTTCATCATCATACATGATTGGCTTGTATGCACACTACTATCAATCTCCCACTTGCACTAAAGCCAATCGCCATGGTATCTCATACCCATCTTCTCTAAGTGACGATCAAACTGCTGTTGTGTTAAAGCTTTAGTAAATGGATCTGCAATGTTGTCTTGAGAGTCTACACGCTCCAAGGTGACGTCTCCTCTTTCAATGATCTCCCTGATCAAGTGAAATCGCCGCAACACGTGTTTAGATTTCTGATGAGACCTGGGTTCCTTAGCCTGTGCAACCGCTCCGGTGTTGTCATAGTATACGGGAACTGCTTCTCCAATGCTAGGAACCACACCAAATTCAGTTATGAACTTCTTCATCCAAACAGCTTCCTTTGCAGCTTCACTTGCAGCTATATACTCTGCCTCTGTCACTGAATCAGCAACCGTTTGCTGCTTGGAACTCTTCCAACTCACTGCACCTCCGTTCAAGGTAAACACATACCCTGAAATAGATTTACTGTCATCTTGGTCTGTTTGAAAACTTGATTCCGTGAATCCCTCGAGTTTTAATTCAGACCCACCGTAGACAAGAAAAATATCTTTAGTCATTCTCAAGTACTTTAGGATATTTTTCACTACCTTCCAGTGCTCTTCTCCTGGATTCGACTGGTATCTGCTTGTTACACTAAGTGCGTGAGCAACATCCGGTCTAGTACATATCATACCGTACATGATAGATCCTATTGCAGAAGCATAAGGGATCTTACTCATACGGTCTCTCTCCTCGGGTGTCTTTGGGGCCTGTTTCTTGGAGAGATTTATTCCATGGCTCATCGGCATGAGACCTCTTTTGGAATCTTCCATGCTAAACCTCTTTAGCATCGTATCAATGTACGTTCCTTGGGATAAGCCGAGCATCCTTTTAGATCTATCTCTATAGATCTTTATCCCCAAAATATAGGATGCTTCACCCAAGTCCTTCATGGAGAAGTTTTTAGATAACCAGATTTTAATGGATTGTAACATAGGAATGTCATTCCCTATCAGTAATATATCATCAACATATAATACAAGGAATGATACTGCGCTCCCACTAACCTTCTTGTATACACATGGTTCATCCTCGTTTTTGATAAAATCAAACTCTTTGATTGTCTCATCAAAACGAATGTTCCATCTACGAGAAGCTTGCTTCAACCCATAAATGGATCGTTGTAGCTTACAGACTTGATTTGTTCCAACTTTTGAAATAAATCCCTCTGGCTGTGTCATATACACATCCTCCTCAAGTTTCCCATTGAGGAAGGCCGTTTTCACGTCCATCTGCCAGATCTCATAGTCGTTGTAAGCTGCAATCGCAAGCAAAATCCGAATGGACTTGAGCATGGCTACTGGTGAGAAGGTTTCATCATAGTCAACTCCTTGTCTTTGTTTGAAACCTTTTGCAACCAGTCGGGCCTTATAGGTCTCTACCTTTCCGTCTGCTCCAGTCTTTCTTTTAAAGACCCATTTACACCCAATAGGCTTAATGCCTTCAGGTGGTGAAATCAAAGACCATACATTGTTTTCATACATGGAGTCCATTTCAGATTTCATGGCTTCAAGCCATTTCCCTGAGTCTTTATTACTCATAGCCTGTTCGTAATTCAATGGATCATCATCATTCATGATGTGTACCTCATCGTCATCCTCTATAACGAATCCATACCTCTCAGGTATCTTCGGTACTCTTCCAGATTTACGAACATGGTGTGGTACAGTAGGTTCTTCTACTTGGTTAGGTACCTGACTTTGGTCTGTGGTAACTTGTGGTTCTTGAACTTCTTCAAGATATATCTTACTCCCACTGACCCCTTCATGGATAAACTCTTTCTCCAAGAAGGTAGCATGTTTCGCAACAAACACCTTTTGATCAGTTGGATGATAGAAATAATACCCTACGGTTTCTTTAGGGTATCCCACAAATCTACACTTATCGGATTTAGTCTGTAGCTTATCATTTTCAAACTTTTTGACATAAGCTGGACAACCCCAAGTCTTAACATGCTTAAGATTTGGTTTCCTCCCTTTCCACATCTCATATGGAGTCTTTGGGGCGGATTTGGTTGGTACCTTGTTAAGTAGGCATGCAGCCGCTTCTAGGGCATATCCCCAGAAGGAAATTGGAAGGTCGGTAAAACTCATCATGGATCGAACCATGTCCAACAGTGTTCGATTTCTCCTTTCAGATACTCCATTTAACTGTGGTGTACCTGGAGGAGTCCATTGTGAGATTATACCATTTTCTCTGAGACAATTGAGAAACTCACTGCTTAAGTATTCTCCACCTCGATCTGATCGAAGTATCTTAATACTCTTGCCCGTTTGTTTCTCTACTTCACTTCTGAACTCTTTGAACTTTTCAAATGATTCTGATTTGTATTTCATTAAATACACATATCCAAATCTTGAGTGATCATCAGTGAAAGTAATAAAATAAGAATACCCACCCCGTGCACTTGTTGTCATAGGTCCACAAACGTCTGTGTGAATCAATGCCAACAACTCTGTAACTCTCTCCCCTTTTCCACTAAAAGGAGATTTAGTCATTTTACCCATGAGACAAGATTCACAAGTTGGATATGATTCATAATCAGATAGCTCGAGGAGCCCATCTTTATGCAACTTGGATAATCTTGTTTCATTGATATGACCGAGTCTACAGTGCCACATATAGGTATAATTAATATCATCTCTTTTCCTTTTCTTAATTTGTTCAATTTGAAATATATTTTCTTGCAAGTCAAGTGTATAAAGTCCATTTCGCAAATTTCCAATACCATATAAAACATCGTCTTTATAAATAGAACAACCATTGTTCTTTATAATAACGTCAAAACCTTCCATATCCAATACAGAAATTGAAATAATGTTTTTAATAATATTCGGAACATAATAACAATTATTAAGATAAATGGATTTGCCCGAAGGCATTGCTAAACAATAAGTTCCTACAGCTAATGCAGCAACTTTTGCTCCATTTCCCACTCGTAGGATCACCTCATCTTTGTTCAGCTTTCTACTTCTGACCAGTCCCTTCACAGTATTACATATGTGAGAACCACAGCCGGTATCCAATACCCAAGTAGAATTTTGACTTTCTGAAAAATTAATTTCAATCATGAACAAACCTTGATTGGAAGTCGAAGCTTCTCCAAGCTTCTTCTCTGCTAGAAACTTCTTGTAGTTCCTCTTCCAATGTCCCGGCTCGTTGCAATGGAAGCACATTCCTTTGCTAGCTGGATCAGATTTCTTTTGTTCCTTTATGTTCACTTTGCCTTTGGTCATCCGAGATCGGAAGAGCTCCTTAGATATCTCATATCTAGCAGTCCTACTCTGTTCACCATACAACTCCTTGAGGTGAAGCAGCATAGCAGGAGCATCCATTTTTTTTTGTGCTGACGCTGAAGCTCGTTATTCATGGATGCGAGCATGATGCATTGAGCCACAGATGCATCATCTTGCCACTTATTGAAAGTGGCAATCTCTTCCTCAGAGGCTGTTTCTGGAACAGTTCCAGGGACAGGTGAGTTTAGGACATAAGAAATCTTTTCAGCAGTGAGAACAATTCTCAGATTTCTTAGCCAGTCCGTATAATTCGGCCCGGTAAGCTTATTAGCATCAAGTATGCTTCGCAGTGAGATTAGTGATTTTGACATTTTTTAAAATTCTGCATGTGAAAAGACAACATTTTAGCAAACATTCATTTTATTAACTTTGCATACCAAAATAAATTTAGGTCTTTATTTTAAATTGGTATCTCCCACTATTTTCATCAAACTATATTACCCTCACTCATATAGTTCGGAAACATCTAATTAAAGATTTGCTAGTGAGATTAAGGATCCCATTTCAAATGTATATAACCTTGTGGATAGCACAACAAGCGATATACAAATAAATAGGTAGACAACTCTTGTCAATTACATCACCATGTAACTCCTTTTATTTTGCCTCTTAATCATAATGGTCATGTGTGTGCACATCCGAACTAAAATGATTTAAGTTAAGTCCAGCCTAGCACTTCCATAAATTCAAAAAAAAAAAATTCGTCCTTGTGGATAGCACAACAAGACTAGATCGTTCAATTTTCTTGATAAGCATCAAATATGATTAATTAACATCTTAAATATTCAATACTCGCCTTGTGGATAGCACAACAAACTCATATTAAATATTTAATACTCTATTAACTAATCATGCTAGAAGGCGACGTTCGATATTCCAAATATCATTTGAACGCTTCAGACTTAATATTATTTCTTTGAAGGGTTTGTTATTATTTGTCTCATCGTTTTAAGCGCGCATGCACATATATATATAAAATACGCGTCATTTTATTAAACATGCGAAGCATGTTTGTATAAAATATAATATATATAATATTTAGCATGCAATATAGAATACTATATTCTATCCGGATTAATTATGGACTTTTATTCTAGTTTGGTTCACTAGAGCCACCAAGTGAACCAAAAGGTCAAACCTAGGAGTGCAAGAATTTAAATTTTAAATGTAACTATTACATTTAAACCCGGGCTCCATACAAACGGGTCTTCACGCGCTCCTCGCTCCTTGGTCTCCAATTTCTTCAAAATAATTCTAACTATCTCTATTACATTAACTATTTAAAATTAAATAGAAACCTTGATCAGCAGTCAAGGGGAAGTACATAGAAAGGAGATAGAATTTACATTGAGAATAAACTAGAGAAGACGAGGTACGCAGACCCCATTTTATAAAACCCATACATTCAAGCATTCATCCAAAATAAAATCCAATCACATTGGTCATAGTCCATAATCAACCCCATTTATTATCATACACATCAACATATGCATCAATAAATATCCATTCATCTCATGAATAACAATGCTATTCCATATATGGATTGATGTTATTTAATGGACAAAAGTTTTGCTAAATTTTATTTTTGAAACAAAATAAACTCTTTTATTTTAATCAAAAATAAATCCAAATTAAACTCCTTTAATTTTAGCATTCTGAAATCATATTTCAGATAAAATAAACTTCTTTATTTTAAAACTTTATCAATTAAATAAACAGTTTACTTAATTAATTAAAATCAATTTTCAGGGTCTATCCAGGTACCGGCGCAGCTGCGCCAGTAATGAACTGGGCAGCTGCACAGCTGCGCAGGTAGACGGAAGCAGCAGTTTTTGCAGACCGGCACAGCTGCGCCAGTAATGAACTGGGCAGCTGCGCAGCTGCGCCGTTCGCCGCAGAAACTTGCAGAAAACGATTTTTGTCCAGAAAAACGATCCAATTCTCACATCAATTCATACATGGAATTATAAAATTGATAATTAGCACAAAGTTAGGCTCTGATACCACTGTTGGGTTTGTATGTAACGCAATCATGCAATCAAATCACATAAATAGGGCGGAAGCGTAAAAACTAGGTTTTCAAAATTTATACAAACCCATAACCATGATCATGCTTTGTGCTTGTTATCAATAACAGAAAATAGAGAACATGGAATTATACCTTTGAAGATCTAAGCTTCCTCAGGTATAAGTTCTACTCCTTTGATTCCTTTGATTCCTCTGATAGTGGCTCATTCCCTTGAATAATGTCAGCCACCCAAATGTTTGGCCTCTAACGGTGATCCACCAAGGAAGATGAAGAACTCAAGAAGATGGGTTATTGGCTTAACCCTTGTTTCTATCTCTATAGAATATGTGTACTCCCAACTCTTGGAAAATTTCACATCTATACCTTATTTCTGATATAAGACTCTCTTATATAGATATTAGGTTAACCCTCCTAATCCAATTAGAATAGGGTTTTATTTAATTAATTAATTAAATACTTTTAATTAATTTATATCCTAATCTTTATTAGGATTGAGAGAGAGTACTGATATTATATTAATTCCTAAACTCCTTTAGAATTAAAATAATAATAATAATAATAATAATATTAATAAGACTCCTCTTATTAATTTATATTTAATATTTCTAAAATATTAAATAATAAACATTAAGCTATTTAATTTATTCTATCATCATAGATTAAATTAATTATACTTAATGCATTATTACTATCATGCCATTTTCTTCTTAAATAATTCTTCTTCCTTTTATGGTGTGACCCTTTAGGTTCTCCATATTAAACCGGTTGTGAATAAATCAATTAGAACAATTCTAATCTTATTTAAATAAACAAATTAAACTAATAATCTATTTAAATAAATAACATTTATTCTACAATAGGGATAAGCCTCCCTAGCGATCAACGACTTTCCAGATAATATAGATTTCAACATTAATCATAAAAGAACATGTGAGTTAATAGTTACCGTACAATTCAATCCTTCCACCATACAATGTCCCAATTAAATATAAGACATGGATTTACTGTCAAGTCTTAATTTATTTAATCATATGTATTTCGATTAGAAAATGCACAACTCCAAATAATACAAATTAGAAACCTCTTTCTAATTTCATTCTACCTTGGCCAAGGATTCCTGGGTTGTCATTTAACGAATCACATAGGACATATCTCCTCTTTTACTAGAGGTGGTAGATTCTTTATTGATCATTCATTATCTCCATATGTAACTCATTACACCCAAGCATACCCTATATATGCCTTAAAAGGCCTTAAGGAATTAGTCAAAGTATAATTTGTTACATACAAGATACTATGATGATCTCAAGTCCAAGGATCACATGTACTACTATCACATTAGGAATTCCTATTGACAGGCGAGTAAAACTCCATTAGGTATTCATAGCGAGTCACGTTCAGTGAACTTATTCTCCAATAAGCACCTACATACTTGCTTTAGTGTCTCCACACAAATGACCATGAGATCAGTCATCCTCATCCAATGAGCAAGCAACATATGTACCAATCTATCCGGATTTACTAATCCCCTTTTTATTAATCCCACGATTGGGAACTATTTTAGTTTTAAAGCTTTCTAAGAATTTAGATCTCATTAGCATGATCAACATCATGATTCTAAAAGCATTGCTTAAAACTATGGGTTATTTACATATTATAAAAACAGCACCATGTAGATAATTAAATGCCTTTAATAAATAAACATTTTATTAATAAATAAATAAGATTGTTTACAAAGTATGTGCTTCATCATCATACATGATTGGCTTGTATGCACACTACTATCAGTGCTCCTGTCTTATTCATAAAGAAGAAAGACGGGAGTATGCGACTTTGTATTAACTATCGAAAGTTGAACCATGTCACCATCAAGAATAGGTATCTGCTACCTCGCATTGATGATCTGTTCGACCAGTTACAAGGTGCACAATTCTTCTCGAAGATCGATCTTCGTTCTGGATATCATCATTTAAAGATTAGAACTGATGACATTCCAAAGATTGTCTTTAAAACTCGATACGCGCATTACGAATTTCTAGTTATATCTTTCGGATTGACCAATGTCCATGCTACGTTCATGGACATGATGAACCGAATATTTGAGAAATATTTGGATCATTTCGTGATTGTCATTATTGATGACATCCTAATATTTCTTTATTTAGAACGAACTCAACAACGACGTTGGTTGGAGCTGTTGAAAGATTACGATCATACCATTCAATACCATCCTGGTAAAGCGAACGTGGTAGCTGACGCGTTGAGTGGAAGATCGTATGCGATGCTGTCAACACAAAGACCCATTTTGTGTGACTTACAAAGGATGAAGATAGAGTTCAAGACTCCGGGGACCCACGTGATGATGTCAAATATGCGAGTAGAACTAGCTTTAATTGATAAAGTTAAAGCTACTCAAGCTACAGACCCGGAACTGATGAATATAAAGAAGAAGATGTTATTCCAAAAATAAGAATCGATGAATAAGAAATATTTTGAGTCAACTCCAGACTTTGTTTTCTTAACGATCCTGATTTGAAGTATAGAATCATAATGGAGGCACACAACACACCGTTCGCAGTCCATCCTAGAAGTACCAAAATGTATAGTGATCTTCGACATACATTCTGGTGGAGCAACATTAAGAGAGAGATCGCAGAGTTTATCTCGAGGTGTTTAACGTGTAAACGTATCTAGGCGAAGCATCAAGAGCCATAAGTAAAGAGCCCTGAGCCTCTATCTGGTGACTCTCAGTGTGGAATTCCGAAGGCAGACTCTCCGTAGGAGAAGATATTTTTGTACAGTGGCAAATTGATAGGTACCATTGTGAGGTACTATGGTTGAAGCACCATGAGAGTCACAGTTGGAATCGAATAAATGACCTGGGAGTTAAAATCAAAAATAAAAACGAGGTATCCTCACCTTTTCGACATACTAGATACGTACGTCAATTTCGAGGACGAAATTTCATAAGGAGGGGAGGTTGTAAGACCCCAACTTTTATGAATAAAGATTTAATTTTCTTTATATAATATTTTGAAATAGTAAGGTGTTGATTTGATAAATATAAAAAGTTATGGGTGAAATGTGCAAATATTTTAAAATAAGCAAGTGGTTATAAAATATTCATTGTTGTCGGGAAATATTCGTTTGGTCGTGGAATATTCTTGTTGTCGGGGAATATTCGTACGACGGCGCAGCTATTTGTGGACCCCACAACGGAATAACTGTCGGATGAAAAAAACGACAATAATGAGTTTTCTAAAAATAACAGCGTGGTTGTTACCGTTAAAACTGTTGAAATACCCGGTGGTTAAAATACAGTAATACGCGGTGTTGCACAGTAGCACACGGTATTGCACAATAATTCTAATTATTAATTCTTACATAAGAAGTCACTACTCAATAATTGTTACAGTAATTACTGTTCAATATTTTATATTATTGATTCAATAATTGCTACATTGATAATTGAATAATATTTTATTGATTCAATAATTATCATTGCACAGTATTTCAAATTATCAAATCAATAACTCATATTATTTGAATAATGTTATTAGATAGCATTATTGGCAATGTCTAAGAAAGTTCTGTCTATGAGGGGTTATTTAATTGCGCGACAGTAAGGAGAAATCCTTATGGAAGGCCCCCTCTTTCCTGGGAACGACCTGGTTGTCAATTTTGTAGTTCTGTAATATTATTTGTGAATAATTAATTATTAATTTATATGATAAAAAAATATTTATTTTTGGATATAAAAGAAGGAATTAGGGCTGAGGTGTTTTTATCAGTATTGGATGTTAATATTGTGAATTATAATATTAATGATGAAAAAAAATGTTATTAAAAATGTGTTTTGTGAAGCTAAGTGAATTGAGATAAATATGAGGGGTTTTTATTGAAGTATTTGTTATAAATTTGGCTTATTATATGTACCCCCACTTACTCATTTTTCAAAATAATCGGTATAAAATTATTCAGTATATATATATATATATATATATATATATATATATATTATATATGTGTGTGAAAGTGACATGTGGGTGGGGGCCCACATGTGGGATGAAAATGAAAATGGGGTGGGGGGAGGAAACGTATGGGGGAAGGTGTATTATTATTATTATTATTATTATTATTATTATTATTATTACCTACCTTATACGGTAGGTAATATATATATATATATATATATATATATATATATATATTATATTTTATTTAAAGTTTTATTTTATTAGAATATTTTATTGCACAGTAACGAATAGTAAAATCAAATTTTTCCACCGATGCGCGCCCGTGAATTCGTCCGAAATTTTTCACTGTGCAATCCGTGATTTTTATTCAAATAGTACCATTCCATTCTCCTATAAATAGGATGCTTAATTTAGAATTGAAAATCACACCAGAGTCAGAAGTTTGCTCTCTCTATAATATCGAACGTATTTTTGTGAGTATTTAGATACTTTGAGTGTTGCTATTCAGTGCAAGTTTCTTTCAGCATTATACCTGAAATTACAATCAAAAGTACTGTTCTTTTTAGGGTAAAGGATATTATTTTTTTTAGGGATTATTTATTTCATATTTTCTTACGATATTATTTTTCGTATTCGTAAGGAATTTTATTGTCGTTCAATATTCGTAAAGAATATTATTTTCGTTTAATATTCGTAAGAAATATTATCTTCGTTCAATATTCATATGAATATTATTTTCGTTCAACAGTTGTAAGGGATGTTATTTTTTTTTGTAAATGATGTTATTGCTTCCAATATCATTTCATCGAAATATTGGTATGAATTTTATTATGAAATTTTTACCTTTTTCATCGGAGTTACTATTCATATATACGGCACTATTCACGTATACGACACTATTCATGAATACGGTACTATTCACAAGTACGGTACTATTCGGGAAGTATGATTTTTCTTATGAAAATTTCTACTTTTTCATTTCGGGGTTACTATTCACGTATACGTCACTATTCACATATACGGTACTATTCACGAATACAACACTATTCACCGAAAAATTAAATTTTTTTCTATTAGTCCAAGTTGGCTATTATGGGTCTTATCTTTGATTGGATCCATGTTTTGATCTTTATTCTTGAATTTTGCTCCACAATTGATTATTATGTAGTATTCTTGAACTTGGATAAACTAAAGTACGAATCCCTAATCTTTGTCCTTTATCTCACTTGATTCGTTATTTATATTATTTTTCATCATCCTCAGTTTTAAATGATGATATAACTGAATATCTTTGGCCTGTAGAGCAAAGATGAATGATTGCCTGATGAATATCTTTGGCCCGTAGTGCAAAGATGGACAGGTGTTGAGATGAACATGACTAACTGATGATACAAATGAATATCTTTGGCCCGTAGTGCAAGGATGAATATTTGATTCGAGATGTATATTGATTGATGTTACAGGGATAAAATATTGATGATGGACTTTTAAATCATAGAAGATAGTAGACTACATTCTCTACTTAATTCTTCTAATGAATTGTTATTTCCGCTGCAGTTGTTGATCTAAAACTTGTTGTCCATAATATTTTATCTGATTTGTTGAAGACTAACGATAAATTGTTCTTTATTATCTTAGTCATAATATTCTTTACTGGGCTTGTTGAGCTCACCCTTTTCATCTACTGTCCTCTTCAGGAAGTGGGAATGTCGCAGGAACTAGTCGGGGGACGGAGTGATGGTCCGAGTTAGAGCAGTAGTAGTCCTCACTATTTCTAATAAATAGTGTGATAATAATTGTAATGAGGACTTAATTTGAATGTTAATATTTTCTACATATTTGTATTGACACTCACAGTTGTGTGGTCGTATTTTGCACGACCGTGTGATATAAAAGTTTGTATTTGGTTTCTGTACCGTGTATTTAGGCTACTCAGAATGGGTTAGGTTGACTAGACCTATTCTGGGGGCGTCACATCCACTCTGAAATTTCTAATGGTTGCAGTAGTCCACTTGGTCTCTAGTGTTCTGCTTTGACTTTCTGGCACGTTAAGCACTTCGCAACACATTCAACAACGTCCCTCTTCATATTCGGCCACCAAAAATGATGCCTGAGATCCTGGTACATCTTCGTACTCCCGGGGTGAATAGAATATCTAGAAATATGAGCTTAGCTCAAAATCTCCTCTTTGACCTCAGGTACTGGCGGTACCCAGATTCTACCTTCAAACCGTAACAGACCTTCATTATCGATCTTGAACTTGAACACTTCGCCATTTGTTATCCTCCTCTGAATCTTTTCACATTATTCATCATGGAGTTGTGCTTCTTTCACCTTGTCTACTAGAGTAGAACAAGTGGTTACTTGAAACAACATCTCATTCGATTCCTTCGGAAGCTTCACCTCCAACTCCAATCTAGCCATCTGTTCTATTAACCGATCCTGATCAGTTAATACGTTCAGCTTCTCCCGACCTTTCCTGCTCAAAGCGTCGGCGACAACGTTAGCTTTACCCGGATGGTAAAGTATCTCGCAATCGTAGTCTTTAATTAGTTCCAACCATCTTCTTTGGCGCATGTTCAAATCCTTCTGGGTAAATATATACTTCAGACTCTTGTGATCTGTGTATATTTCACACTTCTCTTCATACAAGTAGTGCCTCCAAATCTTTTGGGCAAACACTATTGCTGCCAATTCTAGATCATAGGTCGGATACCCCTTCTCGTAATCCTTCAGCTGACGTGACGCATAGGCAATGACTTTACCGCTCTGCATCAACACATAGCCTAATCCTTTATGTGAGGCATCGCTATATACCACGTAATTCGCCGAACTATCCAGTAAAGACAATACAGGCGCAATACTCAACCTCTTCTTCAGCTCTTGAAAACTTTCCTCACACTTCTCCGTCCAAACAAACTTAACTATTTTACGAGTCAAATTCGTCAATGGAGTTGCGATTCTTGAAAAGTCTTGGATAAATCTACGGTAATAACCTGCCAATCCCAAGAAACTCCTCACTTCAGACGGCGTCTTTGGCTAACCCCAACTCATTACAGCCTCAACCTTCGACGGATCCACCGAAATACTATCCTTGTCGATCACGTGGCCAAGAAATTGCACACGTTTCAACCAAAATTTTCATTTCGAGAATTTAGCGTAAAGCTTCTCTCGTCTCAGCGTTTCTAAGGTTAGTCGTAAGTGTTCAGCATGTTCCTCCTCGGACTTGGAATAAACCAGGATGTTATCTATGAACATCCTGTTCATTAGGTCCATAAATGTAGCTGGGGCATTCGTGAGACCAAATGACATTACCAAGAACTCGTAATGACCATATCGAGTTCTAAAAGCCATTTTCGGTATATCTTCCTTCCTCACCTCTAACTAATGATACCCGCTTCTCAAATCAATTTTTGAGAAGTACTTCGCACCCTTCTACTAATCAAATAAGTCATCGATCCTAGGTAAAGGATACCTATTCTTGATCGTAACTTTATTCAACTCCCTATACTCATTGCAAAGACGCATCGACCCATCCTTCTTCTTCACGAATAAAACAGGCGCTCCCCACGGCGAAACGGTCGGTTGGATATACTTCTTGTCTAACAGTTCTTGTAGTTGAACTATCAGTTCCTTTATCTCAACTAGAGCCATTCGGTACGGAGCCTTCAAAATTGAAGCAGCTCCTGGCGCTAGATCGATCACGAACTCTGTCTCCCTATCTGGCAGAAGTCTTGGCAAATAGCTAGGAAAAACGTCCACAAACTCCTTAACTACCGATATCTCCTCCACCTTTGGACTTTCCTTACGCGTATCTACTATATAGGCTAGATATCCCACACAGCCTTGCGTCAGAAGTTTCTTGGCTTGCATAACCGTCAGACAACTCGCTTGTCTAGGCGATTTGCTACCATAGAACACCAACTCGACCAAGTCGTAAGGTTTACAGACTTCTTCTGACAGTTGATTATCGCCCCATAGTTGAACAACCAATCCATACCCAATATGACGTCGAATTCCCCAAGTTTAATCGGAATCAAATCTACACTAAGCACCTGACCCTTAATGTTCAATCTGCAGTTCTTATAAATGCTCCTAACAGGTAAGTCTCTATGTTCAAAGGGTAAACTAACTCCTCTACAGGTAAGTCTAGGGTCTTAGCAAAATCATCAGATATGAATGAGCAAGTAGCACCCGAATCAAATAATGCATATGTATTTATACTATTAATCAGAATAACACCTGACACTACATCTTTTGATTGCACAGCATCTTGCATCAACATATTAAATGTCCGTGCAGTGGGTCGAATAGCTTGTAATGGTGCAGAGATAGTAACAGTACTGCCGCTTCCATTCCCTCCGCTCCCTGTTGACCCTGCCGTCAGCTTCTTCGGGCAGCTTTGAGCCATGTGGTCCTTGGATCCACATATGAAACAAGCTCCCTTCTTCGGGTTTGAGCAATTAGGCGCGATGTGGCCTTCTTGACCACAGTTGAAGCACACCCGCTTCCCCTTCATGTACAAGCCAGTGTAATTCTTACCTCATGTAGCACATGCTTCGAACTTCCTCTTCTGCTGGCCTCCCTACTAACTCACAGCAGAGGTATTATCAGTCCACTTCCTCTTCTGATTCACAGCACTGCTACCCCCAGCTTTGGTTTCTACATCATTCTTCTTCTTTTTGTCCTGGTTGAACTTCATCACCGCATCGCTTCCTCCTTCAGCGAGTATGGCTTTCTCCAGCACATCTGCAAATGTGCTCAGCTGGAACATGGAAACCTTGCTGTAGAGCCAGGGCTTTACTCCCCGCTCAAACCTCCTCGCTTTCCTAGCGTCAGTGCTGACCTGGTATGTAGCGAACCTGGCCAACTCGTTAAACTTAGCGGCATACTCGGACACCGTCAATCCCTCCTTGCTTAAGTTCTAGGAACTGGACCTCCATCTAGTCCTGCGAACTCACTAGAAAGTACATCTCATAGAACATTTCCTTGAAACGTTCCCACGTGATGACTCCCTCTCACTCCCGGGTCTTGTTAACCTGCCACCAAAAGCTAGCATCCAACTTCAACATGAAAGCCGCGAATGCTGTCTTCTGGTCTTCACCTACTCTGGTTACGTCGAATACCTTCTCCATTTTCATAACCCACGTCTGAGCCTCTATAGGGTTGGTCGATCCTTTGAATTCAAGTGGTCCTACAGCCTTGAATTCCTTGAAAATAGTACCCTGTACCTGCGGCTGATTCGCAAGAGCTCCTATCAACAGGTTCACCAACTGCTGAACCGAGTTGGGATTCGTCCCATCGTTATTGTTGTTGTTGTTCGTCGAACCCTTGGGGTTTTGATGAGTTGGTCTCCTTCTAGGAGGCATTTTTTGTTAAGAAAATATTATTATTAGACCCTTTATTCAACTATTAAGTATCCAAGTTCATACTTAAACGTTTAAATGGCTCAGTTCACATAGAACACATAGCACGTCCATAAACTTCTTTTATTCATTACTCGTAGTTTAAAAAAAATCAAATAGATAGCATTTCTGCTATTTACATCATTCTTCCTGAACTAGAAAGTTACAGGATTACATTATTAACTCATCCCATTCTTATCTCAAATTACGAGATTTACATTATTTAATACAAAAAGCAATACATAGACAAAACTCTACTACTGCCTAGGCATATTAATACGTCGCACAGCCCCTCTGCGTTCCTCTTCCATTACCTGAAAAGCCGTTCTTCGGTTCACCACATACCACGGTAAACCTTGGAACTGAGCTGGGTAGTAGAAAACACGGTCCTGAGCTCTTTCTATCGTTGTATGGAAGGCATACTCAGTTTCCCTCAGCTTGGCCCTCTTGGCTTCGGCTTCATCTTCAGCTCGATCGGCTCGTTGAGTAGCCCTCAAGCTTATCTCTTCAGCTCTGACTCGATTTCTCGACTCCTCCTGGATGTCTTGCTTCAGCTTTGTCAGTTCAGCTCGAGCAGCATCTCTATCATTCTCCGCATGTATCAAATTCCACTGTGCATCTCCTAGGTCACTTGCCATTTCTTCGATCGTCTTGTCTCGTTGCTGGATAGTTTCCTCGAGATCTCTGACTCGCCCGTGAAGTTCCACGTTGCTGTCGTAGACTGCTTCGTACATCTCAGCACCAGTAGAGTGAGGTGGGAATTCCTCTTCGGGATCCTCTTCCTCCTCTTCAGACTCGTCCTCGTCCTCTTCCTCTGGAATAAGTGTCAGCTCACGCTCTCGACCAGCAACGGTGATCACTAGAGATGTCTCTCTCCTAACCAGCTGCTCCCAGATAACATGTATGTCACGGGGCTCCTCCTCTCTAGGCACCTGAGGTACATCCTCTCTAGCCTGACTAGGTTCTCCAACGTTCGTCATCCTGATAAAAGAATTTTAAAGTTCATTATTACGTGATAACGAATCGTCACTCTTCGAATACAAAAATGTAAACACATAGCACATAAGGTAGTTTATTATCTTTACCTATCACATCTATCTTTTCGATCTTACCATAAGGCTACTACCTAAGGTTTTTCCCCACCTAAGGTTTCATAACCTACAGCTCTGATACCAACCTGTGACACCCCCAAATCTGGGTACTTCATTTTCACATAATTTGGTGTTCACTTTCTAATATAACATACATCTACCCAATGAATAATGCAAAATAAACTACAACCTAAATTAGAATAAATAAATCTCCCTTACAACAAGGGTTACAACCTTTTAAAAAAATTTCGGGTTACTCTAACCCTGACATGAAAATAATAAAGTGCGGAAATAAAAATATAATATTCAAGTCTTATTACAATCATTCTCAATTAAATAAAAACAAGTCTTCACTTGCTTTGCTTTTCCTTGCACTAACTCGTAGACGGAGCATCAGCGTTATCAACCTTAACTGAAATTGTTATTTAATGCAAGAGTGAGCAAACAACAGCTCACTGGAGTTGAACAATAATCATTGCATGAAAGGATATCTTTAAAAGAATCTGAATAATATGATTCGCTTCAACAATAAAGAATGGAATAATAATTCTTTCATCACAATTACAATTCAAAAATAAAATTTATTTGAGGGTCATAAGACCTTTGAACTTTCGTCCTAGGTTATAAACATTTCTATTTAAATCTTTAACAGTCAATAAAACTATGGACCTTAATCCATACTTAGGGGGATCAACCCTTCGTACCATGTATTGTGCACAAACATCTTAAAGCTATGTGTAGTAACTTCCCTTAATAAAAGGGTTGTTCAACTCAGTAATTTGAATTCAAGTCCGCCCCAAAGAAAGTTTGGTTTGGATAACTAAAAGGGTAATTTAGAATTCTCATTTATCAGCTAAGGGATTAGTTGATAAGCTTACAAGAAAATTTAGAGTTCGCGTTCATCAACTAAGGATTAGTTGAATCGACTTTCAATAATTCATAAATAACAGAATTATTAATTAACATATGCTTTAGAATCAACTTAAAGCATTCAAAATAATAACTGGATCTTACTTGAACAATAAGTTAAGATCATTTCCATTCAATAAATAACTTGTCCAATATAGAAATGAAAAGACATTCACAACCATGAATAAATGAATTTAAATAAACGAGTTTAGGGTTTAGAAAAACTTAACTTACGCGCAAGCTACTTAACTCAACCACGTACTTAAACACTTCCTATACATATTCAATTATAATAATCTAAATTAGTTAACATATAACTAATTCACATAAGTGGTTAACCCTCATGGTTAACTCACTCTAATTAAATAAATAATAATAATCAACTATCACATAGTTAATTACATCACACACATACTCACATAATTAAATTAATTATGTATTTAGCTAAATTATAATTAAACAATTATAATTTAAACACTTAATCTAATTATAATTACTCAATATACATTATAATTTAACCATATTATACTTTAAATTAAACACTTACTCATAATTATAATTAATCAAATTATAATTAAGTAACTCATTTACAATAAAACATTTCTAATCTAATTAAAGTTTTCAAAATTTCTTTTATTTTCCAAATATGAATTTGTCACAATCATATAACATGTTATATCATTTAAATATATGTCCACTAACAAGGAATAATTAAACTAAGGCTTTAAAATAAACTGCATAAGAAACTAAAGTCACTGCCCAAGCACTGTGCACGGCGCAACCAGCAACCAGCAGCCAGCAGCCTGGGCACCGGCGCAGCTGCGCAGGGGTTAGATCAGAGAAGAGCAAGCGGCGCAGCTGCGCTGCTCCTGGCCTTGCTGCCGGCGCAGCTGCGTAGCAACGCGGCCAGACGCAGACAGTTTCGACCCTCTGCTTTACCGAACAACCTATTCAAGCCAACAAACGAAAAATTACAGTAACGTAGCCACTGTAACTCATACATATGCAATAATACATAACATAACTTGTTTCTATAACATAACAACCATCTAAATAATGATAATCAGAAGTTTTAAAAATCCAATTTTGCCATTTTCATGAAAACTCATATTTTTCCAAAATAATCCACTGTAAGAAATTTTCTACATCAATTCCACTCTATATACATACATTATATACGTAATTGCATGTAATCATCAAATAATTTCCCAATAAGCATGCTAGCATATTCCAATTCATCAATTTCTCAAACCAAAATTGACAACAAAACTAAAACTCATATGAACTCATATCAACATGAATTTTCTGTTAAAATATCTTTCTACAGTAATTTGATTTCTGAAAATCATTATGGCATACAATCACTATTAGTATAACATGAACACAATACATATATTCAATTCATGATTATACCACTTTCATGAAAATTTACTTTAACAGGTAATGAAAATTTGAAGAACATAAAAACTTATTTTTCCAACAATTGTATTCTTGAAAACTCTCCATGGCATGCAATTATGAAAATATATGAATATCATATATACACATAACTTATAATTACAAATTCCATGAAATCTTAATATTTTACAGAGATTGAACACGAAAAACATGAAGAATATGATATATATATATATATATATATATATATCAAATATAAGGAATTAAAGAAATACCTTAATGCTTAATAAAGTGAAGAAGATGATTTTCCTCTTGATTACTCAAACTTCTCTTCTTCTTCTCTTATTCTTCTTCTCTGCTTCTCTTTTCTTTCTTTGTTTTTCTTAGTTTAGACTTAGGAAAACTAACGTAGTTTTAAACTTAGGTAGTATATAGAAAATATATAACTGGCATATAATAATATACGTACTAACTCTAATTAAATTAACAGTTATAAAATTCAAAAGCCATCTTGACTTGTTTGGCTACAAGAAAATTAGAAACTAGCTTTATTAAATCCAAACATAGTTTAGGTAATTTAGGGTTAGGCTAGTGTAAGGGCCTTATTTGGCAACAGTCCTTTAAAACAAAAGCAAAGGCCTTGTTTGGTATAAATTATTTTAAAAATTCTTTTACTTTATTTTAATAAATTATTTTAACACATACTTTAATGTCACACTTTAATTAATTAAATCATTTAACAACTAATTTAATCAATTAAAATTCAACATTAATTAATCACATAAAATTGTCACATTTTATAATTACTCGCTAATTATAATTCATGTAACACTAACACATAAATCATCTAATTTAATTCTCTCAACTAAATTAGAACTATAATATAAAATTAATATACATTAATTAAATTAAATATTACACATTCATTTAATTAATATATAACACTTAATTAGATCACTTCCATAAATCACATAATTTATTTATTTCACTCAATAAATAAATCACATAAAATATTTATTTAACTCAATAAATATTTAAAATTAAATATAAAATTTCAATCATTACAAAAATCGTACTAGAGGAAGCAGTAGTGGAGGAAGTAACTTAGATAAAAGAAAATGGGAAAACAACAACAACAACAACAATAATAATAGAAACAACAATCAAGGTAGAAGTCACCAAGGGAGCTTTAAGAAAAGGAGTGGAGCTTGTAATAAGAGTGGGAAAAGTCATCAAGGGGAGTGTTGTAAAGGAAAGAGCTTGTGCTATAACTGCGGCCAGGAGGGACACATTTCGCCGAATTGCCCAAAACCGAAAAAGATCAGGGGATGTTTTGCTTGCGGATCAACGGAGCACCAGATTAAGGATTGCCCAAAGAAAGGAATTGGTGGAACTAGCGGAGGTCGGGGAGGAGGTAGCAAGTTAATGATTGGTGGACCTGCGCAACCCAACCGATCGACCGCCCGAACCTTTAACATGACCGTCCAGGACGCAGTAGCTGCGAAGGACGTGGTGTTAGGTATAATCCCAATCAATGATATAAATGCTTATGTATTATTTGATTCGGGTGCCACCTGTTCTTTTGTATCTGAAGAATTTGCTAGTAAACTTAACACACCCCGAGAACGATTAGAAGATCCCTTAAACATAGAAGTTGCGAATAAGGAAGTAATCCCTATAGAATACGTTTATCAAAATTATTGCGCAAATATTAGAGAACATGAACTGAGCGTAATACTGGGAATGGATTGGTTGTATAACCATGCTGCAATAATTGACTGTCAGAACAAATGTGTGAACCTTCAGACTCCGAGTAAGTCTAAGGTAGTGTTTTATGGTAGCTCATCGCTTAAGCAATCGTGTTGCGTTACGATGATGCAGGCCAAGAAATTGTTAAGAAAAGGATGTGTAGGTTATTTAGCTTACACTGTAGATACTCGAAAAAAGGGAGTAGAAATTTAGGATATATCCGTAGTGAATGAATTTTGAGATGTATTTTCGGATGATCTGCCTGGTCTTTCGCCAGACAGAGAAATTGAATTCGTAATAGACTTAGCACTAGGAACCCCACCGATTTTTAAAGCTTCATATCGTATGGAGCCAGTAGAAATGAAGGAATTGATGATACAACTACAAGAGTTATTGGATAAGGGTTACATACGACCAAGTGTGTCTCTTTGGGGAGCACCGGTGTTATTCGTTAAGAAAAAGGACGGATCGATGAGGCTCTGTATCGATTATCGAGAATTGAATAGAGTAACGATCAAGAACAGATATCTGTTACCAAGGATAGACGACCTTTTTGATCAACTGAAGGGAGCGAAGTGTTTCCCAAAGATCGACCTACGGACAGGTTATCACCAACTGAAAGTACGTGAAGAAGACATACCAAAGATTGCGTTTCGAACCCATTACGGACATTACGAGTTTTTGGTAATGTCATTCGGATTGACTAATGCTCCGGCAGCATTTATGGACTTGATGAACCAAGTTTTCAAGCCATACTTAGATAAAATCGTAGTAGTTTTCATCGACGATATATTGATCTACTCAAAGACTGAGGAAGAGCACGCCGAATATCTGAAGATAGTTCTGGAAGCACTAAGAAAGGAGAGGATGTATGCAAAATTTTCCTAAGTGTGAATTTTGGATGGAGAATGTTCAATTCTTAGGTCACGTGGTGGATAAGAATGGAATCTCAGTAGACCCTGCAAAGGTCGAGGCAGTGAGTAATTGGGAGCAGCCGAGAACACCAACGGAGGTGAGAAGTTTCTTAGGGTTAGCTGGGTACTATCGAAGATTCATCCAGGATTTTTCTAAGATACCAACCCCGTTGACCAATCTGACGAGGAAGACGGTTAAATTTGCATGGACAGACAAATGCGAAGAGAGTTTTCAAGAACTGAAGAGGTGATTAAGCGAAGCACCTGTGTTATCATTACCAGATGATGCAGGAAATTTTATGGTGTATAGTGATGCATCGCACAAGGGACTTGGCTGTGTGCTTATACAGCACGGTAAGGTCATTGCGTATGCATCATGATAATTAATGGATTACGAAAAATGATACCCTACTCATGACTTAGAGTTAGCGGCAGTAGTTTTTGCGTTGAAGATTTAGAGGCATTATTTGTACGGAGAGAAATGTGAGATATACACGGACCACAAGAGTCTGAAATATATCTTCACATAGAAGGAGTTGAATATGCGTCAGAGAAGGTGGTTAGAATTGATCAAAGACTATGACTGCGATATTCTTTATCACCCGGGTAAGGCAAACATAGTTGTCGATGCTCTGAGCATGAAAAGAAGGGAGAAATTGTTTCATTTGACGACTCAGGAATAATTGATAAGAGAAATGGAAAAATTAGAGATATAGGTAAAGGGACCAGAAAGGTCGGAAGAAAAGTTGTTCGTAATGGAAGCTCGTCCGACATTGTTGGATAGAGTGAAGGAATCACAAGAGAAGGATGAAGAGTGCGAGAAAATTAGAAAGAGGATCATAGAAAATGAAGAGGAGAAATCTCGAATGGATAAAGACGGTATCTTAAGATTCGAAGGGAGAGTGTGGGTACCAGCGATAACCGAGTTGAGGGAAGAAATCTTGTACGAGGCACACAATACGACGTATTTCGTTCATCTGGGAGGCACAAAGATGTACCGAGATTTGTGGCAACACTTTTGGTGGCCCAATATGAAACGGGAAGTCGCAGAGTGCGTTAGTAGATGTTTGACTTCTCAACGCGTTAAAGCAAAGCACCAGCGACCTAGTGCTTTACTACAACCGTTGGAAATACCGGAGTGGAAATGGGAGCATATTACGATGGATTTCGTGGTGGGACTTCCAGTCACGCAGAAAGGATATGATGCCATTTGGGTTATCGTGGATCGATTAACGAAGACCGCACATTTTCTACCGATCAAGATCCGATACAGTTTGAATAAGTTAGCAAGCCTATACGTAAAGGAGATTGTTTCACGACATGGAGTGCCGGTGTCAATTGTCCCTGATCGAGATCCGCGCTTCACGTTAAATTTTTAGAAAAGTTTGCAAGAGAGAATGGGAATAAAGTTGAGGTTGAGTACCACTTATCATCCTCAGACAGAAGGACAAAGTGAGAGAACAATACAAACGCTGGAGGACATGCTTAGGACTTGCGTGATGGACTTCAAGGGAAATTGGGATGACCGCCTACCCTTAGTTGAATTTGCATATAATAATAGTTACCATGCGAGTATTGGCATGCCACCGTATGAAGCTCTTTACGGAAGAAAGTGCAGAACGCCATTATGTTGGGATGAAGTCGGAGAACGACGAATACTCGGACCAGAGTTAGTACAACAAACCGCAGACGTGGTGACAATGATAAGAGCCAGACTAGTAGCAGCTAAAGATTGCTAGAAAAAGTACGCAGATTTGCATCGACAGGACAGAGACTTTAAAGTCGGCAGTTTCGTATTCTTGAAGGTATCTCCATGGAAGGGAAAAATCCGATTCGGCAAGAAAGAAAAATTGAGTCCAAGATTCATAGGACCATTAGAGATACTGAAGCGAGTGGGCGAAGTGGCATACAAAGTTGCATTACCACCCGAGTTGGAGCACATCCACAACTTGTTCCACATCTCCGTGTTGCGACCGTACAAGGCCGACTACAAGCACGTGATTTCTTATGAGCCTATTCAATTGGAGAAGAACTTAGCGTATGAAGAAATTCCTGTCCAAATTCTAGATAGGAAAGAGCAAACCTTAAGGAATAAAGTTATTTCATCTGTAAAAGTACTTTGGCGTAACCACGATGTCGAGGAGGCTACGTGAGAATTAGAAGATAGGATGATGAGGGATTATCCCCATCTATTTGTGTAACCTTGTAGCAATTCCGAGGACTGAATTTTTATAAGGGGGGAGGATGTAATACCCCAGAAATTTCGAATATTATTAAGTAAATATATTAATGGAAATAAATATTTATTTGAATATAAATATTTTGTGTTATGAGATGAGTTAATTCAAATGAATTCGAATGAAAATTATAATAATTGAGAAAGATACGGAGTTATGATAAGCTCGTTAAAATGTCTTGTGTGGCACGATGATAGATTCAAGGATGAATTAATTAATTCATGGATGAATGAATTATAAAGTGAACAATTAATCTATATTAATTGTTAATTATTATTATGAGAAATATAATAATAGTCTGTTGATTTATTATTATTGCAAGTAATAGTATAATAATAAGTAAATTGTTTATAAATATAATAAGATTTGTATTTATTAAACTATTGAGGAATGTGATTATTCATCACTTTGTTGGACCTGGACTTATGAATGCCGATAGAGGCAGAGAACTTTTATAAAACCTCAGATGTCCTTCTTTAACCCATTTTAGATGGTATAAGGATGTTTTCCTTATGAAGGTCATGCAGAGAACCGATGCTAACAGTGAACATTGGAAAGCTAAATTTATTGATGGACTTCCTACTTTTTTTGCTGAAAAAGTTCGCAAGAAACTTAGGGATAAACATGATCAAATGAGTATTCCCTATAACCAGTACTCCTATGGTCACCTTATTGCTGTTATTATCGAGGAATGATTATCATTATGTAATGATATGAAACTCCAGCATCTTATGAAACAACAGAATCTTACTAAAAGACATGAGTTAGGAGAATTCTGTGATCAATTCTCTTATGAGACTAAGATCCAGTATACTTCTAAACCCAGGAAGCAACAACACACTAAAAAGACTAAAACACACAGAAAACATTCTTCTTCTAGAAAAGATACTTCAGGAAAACCCCCTAGAAAGAAGAAAACTAGTGGTAAGAAAGATAAATCTACTGTTAAATGCTATAAGTGTGGTAAAACAGGACATTTTGCTAATAAATGTAGATCTAAGGTTAAACAAAAACTTAAGGAATTATCTCTTGATGAAGATGTTCAACTAGAGATTCTTAATTGCCTGTCCAGTAGTGATAATGAAGAATCCGACCAGGAAATTGCTGAGAAATATTCTTCCAATGAAGAAGATGATAACCAGGAACCCCAGCCTTGTGTTACCTGCTCCCCAGATGGCTGTAAGACTTTAGCTGAAACCAATTACTGGAAAGCCATTGTTGAAATGAATGATTTAGACATCGGAGGCCTTGCAGGCCCAAGCATAAATGTTTTAACCAATTCTCAACAATCTATGCATGACATGGCTGATCTTATAAAAGATCCAAAAATTAAATTAAAATTTCTGGAAACTTGTTATAAGAATCATAAAACTGAAGATGACATTCTCCCAGTAGAACAATACAGTATCCGAGAAGTCATGAAAAGAATGCAACAGGCTTCTACCATTAATAAACCTGTTACCATCCAGGATTTAAAAGGAGAAATAAACCTTTTAAAAACAGAAGTTAAACAACTTCAAACATCTAATATTATTATAACAACTGATTTGAATAATATTAAGCAGCAATTAAACACCAAACCATAATCTTTTAAAGAAAAAGAAGATGCTACTAATAACCAATATCTTATGCTTATGAATCAAGTTGTTTTTCAAAAATGGTATATCCGTATTACTTTCATAATAAAACCAGACTTTATTCTAAAAGATGCTATTGCTCTTGTAGATAGTGGTGCTGATATGAACTGTATTCAGGAAGGGTTAATCCCTACTAATTATTTTTAGAAAACCACTCAGTCTTTAACTAGTGCTAGTGGTAATACTATGAGAATAAAGTATAAAATACCAGAAGCTTTTATCTGTAATCAAGGTTTATGTTTACCTAATTTTTTTGTGTTAATCAGAAATATGAGTCAAAGTATTATTTTAGGCACTCCTTTTCTTTGTCTTTTAATGCCTATTTCTAAGATTGATACTTTGGGTATTCATACTAATCTTAACAACAGAAATATTATTTTTGAATTTATTACAGAACCGTATAGTAAAGAATTAAATCAAGTTAAAAAATGATTTATTCTTAAGAAAAACAATTAAATTTTATTCAAAAAGAAGTAAAGTTTCTCACTACAGAACAAAGGATTTTACAGCCTTCTCTATAGGAAAAAATTAAATCTCTTTTGAAAACCTTACAAACAGAAATTTGTATTGATGTTCCTAATGCTTTTTGGAACAGAAAGAAACATATTATTTCTCTTCCATATATACCTGATTTTAATGAAAAAAATATTCTTACTAAATCAAGGCCAAGCCAGATGAATAAAGAATATCTTATTCTCTGTAAAAACGAGATTGAGTCTCTTCAACAGAAGAACCTCATTAGACCTAGTAATTCCCCTTGGAGTTGCACTGCTTTTTATGTCAATAAAAATGTAGAAATTGAAAGAGGAATACCTAGGCTTGTGATTAATTATAAACCGTTAAATGAGGCCTTACAGTGGATTAGGTATCCTATACCTAATAAGAAAGATCTCCTAGATAGATTGCATGATGCAATCATCTTTTCCAAAATTGATTTAAAATCAGGATTTTAGCAAATTTAGATTTGTGAAAAAGACAAGTATAAAACTGTTTTTACAGTACCCTTTGGTCATTTTGAATGGAATGTTTTACCATTTGGAGTTAAAAATGGACCATCAGATTTTCAGCATATTATGAATGACATTTTTAACCCTTTTACATAATTTATTATTTTCTATGTAGATGATGTTCTTATTTTCTCATCTTCTATTGATCTGCATATAAAACATTTAAACATTTTCAAAAATGTTGTTATTAAAAATGGTTTGGTGGTCTCGGCACCAAAAATGACGCTTTTTAAAATAGTCATTCGTTTTTTTGGACATTATATTTCCAATGGAACTATTATTCCGATAGATAGGTGTATTGAGTTTGCATCTAAATTTCCAGACGAAATTAAGGAAATTACTCAACTCAGAAGATTTTTAGGAAGTCTTAATTATATCCGAGATTATTATCCAAAGTTGTCATAAGACTCTTCTATTCTACAGACAAGGCTTAAAAAGAATCCTATGCCTTGGACAGAAAAGCACACTCATGCTGTTCAGAAAATTAAAGAAAAAGTTAAACAACTACCATGTCTATCCTTACCCAATCCTGAATGGAAAAAGATCGTCCAAACAGACGCTTCCAATCAAGGATATGGTGGGATACTTAAACAGTATAACCCCATTAAGAAAAGAGAAGAATTACTTCGCTTTGCTTCAGGAACATGGAAACGGGCATCTCTTAATTACCCCACTATTAAACAAGAGTGTTTATCTATTGTTAAATGTGTTTTAAAATTTCAAGATGATCTTTTAAACCAGCATTTCTTAATTAGAGTAGATTGTTCTGCTGCTAAACAAATATTTAAAAATGATGTTCAAAATCTTGCTTCTAAGAAAATATTTGCTACATGGCAAAGTATTTTATCAGTATTTGATTTTGATATTGAATATATCAAAGGAGAACAGAATTCTTTACCCGATTTTCTAACCTATGAATATTTACAAGATTGATGAACAGAGGAAGAGGCCGAGGCCGAGGCTGAGGCAGACAATAGTATTATACAGAATTCCCGAGTTTAAATACTCCCAACAGTACATCTCAGACTTCTTCTACCTAAACAACAAATGATGTTTTACTTTTACCAGAATAATATATCCCCAACAGTAATATTAAAGAAACAATTCTTTATATTGAACCTAATGATGAGAAACGGATGAAAGATCCATGGGAAATCAAGAGGCGCTATTTAGTGACTCAATAATTTCCTACTCATTTCGACCAGTATCGATATATCTATGAGCAGATAATCATAGAAACATCATCCATGGATATAAAGCATATGCTTTATGATCCAACTAAAATAACCAGCCCAATTTCTTACATTAAAACCACTATCAGAAATTGATAGTAGTGTGCATACAAGCCAATCATGTATGATGATAAAGCACATACTTTGTAAACAATCTTATTTATTACAAGCCAAGCATGTATGATGATAAAGCACATACTTTGTAAATAATCTTATTTATTTATTAATAAAATATTCATTTAAGGCATATAATTATCTACATGGTGCTGTTTTTATAATATGTAAATAACCCATAGTTTTAAGCAATGCTTTTAGAATCATGATGAGATCATGATAATGAGATCTAAATTCTTAGAAAGCTTAAAAACTAAAATAGTTCCCAATTGTGGGATTACTAAAATGGGGATTAGTAAATCCGGATAGATTGGTACATATGTTGCTTGCTCATTGGATGAGGATGACTGATCTCATGGTCATTTGTGTGGAGACACTAAAGCAAGTATGTAGGTGCTTATTGGAGAATAAGTTCACTGAACGTGACTTGCTATGGAATACCTAATGGAGTAATGTGATAGTAGTACAAGTGATCCTTGGACTTGAGATCATCATAGTATCTTGTATGTAACAAATTATACTTTGACTAATTCCTTAAGGCCTTTTAAGGCATATATAGGGTATGCTTGGGTATAATGAGTTATATATGGAGATAATGAATGATCAATAAAAAATCTACCACCTCTAGTAAAAGAGGAGATATGTCCTATGTGATTCGTTAAATGACAACCCAGGAATCCTTGGCCAAGGTAGAATGAAATTAGAAAGAGGTTTCTAATTTGCATTATTTGGAGTTGTGCATTTTCTAATCGAAATACATATGATTAAATAAATTAAGACTTGACAGTAAGTCCATGTCTTATATTTAATTGGGACATTGTATGGTGGAAGGATTGAATTGTACGTAACTATTAACTCACAGGTTCTTTTATGATTAATGTTGAAATCTATATTATCTGAAAAGTCGTTGATCGCTAGGGAGGCTTATCCCTATTATAGAATAAATATTATTTATTTAAATAGATTATTAGTTTAATTTATTTATTTAAATAAGATTAGAATTATTCTAATTGATTTATTCATAACCGGTTTAATATGGAGAACCTAAAGGGTCACACCATAAAAGGAAGAAGAATTATTTAAGAAGAAAATGGCATGATAGTAATAATGCATTAAGTATAATTAATTTAATCTATGGTGATAGAATAAATTAAATAGCTTAATGTTTATTATTTAATATTTTAGAAATATTAAATATAAATTAATAAGAGGAGTCTTATTAATATTATTATTATTATTATTTTTATTTTAATTCTAAAGGAGTTTAGGAATTAATATAATATCAGTACTCTCTCTCAATCCTAATAAATATTAGGATATAAATTAATTAAAAGTATTTAATTAATTAAATAAAACCCTATTCTAATATCTATATAAGAGAGTCTTATATCCGAAATAAGGTACGTGAATTTTTCCAAGAGTTGGGAGTACACATATTCTATAGAGATAGAAACAAGGGTTATGCCAATAACCAATCTTCTTGAGTTCTTCATCTTCCTTGGTGGATCACCGTTAGAGGCCAAACAATTGGGTGGCTAACATTGATCAAGGGAAGGAGCCACTACAGAGGAATCAAAGGAATCAAAGGAGTAGAACTTGTACCTGAGGAAGCTTGGATCTTCAAAGGTATAATTCCATGTTCTCTCTTTTCTGTTATTGATAACTAGCACAAAGCATGATCATGGTTATGGGTTTGTATAAATTTTTAAAAACCTAGTTTTTGCGCTTCCGCCCTATTTATGTGATTTGATTGCATGATTGCGTTACGTACAAACCCAACAGTGGTATCAGAGCATAACTTTGTGCTAATTATCAATTTTATAATTCCATGTTTGAATTGATGTGAGAATTGGATCATTTTTCTGGACAAAAATCATTTTCTGCAAGTTTTTGCGACGAACGGCGCAGCGGCGCAACTGCCAGTTCATTACTGGCGCAGCTGCGCCGGTACCTGGACAGACCCTGAAAATTAATTTTAATTAATTAAGTAAACTGTTTATTTAATTGATAAATTTTTAAAATAAAAAAGTTTATTTTATCTGAAATATGATTTCAGATTGCTAAAATTAAAGGAGTTTAATTTAGATTTATTTTTGATTAAAATAAAAGAGTTTATTTTGTTTCAAAAATAAAATTTAGCAAAACTTTTGTCCATTAAATAACATCAATCCATATATGGAATAGCATTGTTATTCATGAGATGAATGAATATTTATTGATGCATATGTTGATGTGTATGATAATAAATGGGGTTGATTATGGACTATGACCAATGTGATTGGATTTTATTTTAGTTGAATGCTTGAATGAATGAGTTTTATTAAATGGGGTCTGTGTACCTCGTCTTCTCTAATTTTTTTTTCTTGATGTAAAATTCTATCTCCCTCCTATGTACTTTCCCTTGACTGCTGATCAAGGTTTCTATTTAAATTAAATAGTTGAATGTAATAAAAATAGTTAGAATTATCTTGAAGAAATTGGAGACCAAGGAGCAAGGAGCGCATGAAGAACCATTTGTATAGAGCCAGGGTTTAAATGTAATAGTTATATTTAAATTTAAATTCTTGCATTCCTAGGTTTGACCTTTTGGTTCACTTGGTGGCTCTAGTGAACCAATCTAGAAAAAAAGTCCATAATCAATCCGGGTAGAATATAGTATTCTATATTGCATGCTAAATATTATATATATTATATTTTATGCAAACATGCTTCGCATATTTAATAAAATGACGCGTATTTTATATATATATATATATATATATATATATATATATGTGTGTGTGTGTGTGTGTGTGTGTGTGTGTGTGTGCATGCGCGCTTAACAAGATGAGACAAATAATAACAAACCCCTCAAATAAATAATATTAAGTCTGAAGCGTTCAAATGATATTTGGAATATCGAACGTCGCCTTCTAGCATGATTAATTAATAGAGTATTAAATATTTAATATGAGTTTGTTGTGCTATCCACAAGCCGAGTATTGAATATTTAAGATGTTAATTAATCACATTTGATGTTTATCAAGAAAATTAAACGATCTAGTCTTGTTGTGCTATCCACAAGGACGAAAATTTTTCATTTTGAATTTATGGAAGTGCTAGGCTGGACTTAACTTAAATCATTTTAGTTCGGATGTGCACACACATGACCATTATGATTTAAGAGGCAAAATAAAAGGAGTTACATGGTGATGTAATTGACAAGAGTTGTCTACCTATTTATTTGTATATCGCTTGTTGTGCTATCCACAAGGTTATATACATTTGAAATGGGATCCTTAATCTCACTAGCAAATCTTTAATTAGATGTTGTCGAACTATATAAGTGAGGGTAATATAGTTTGATGAAAATAGTGGGATATACCAATTTAAAATAAAGACCTAAATTTATTTTGGTATGCAAAGTTAATAAAATGAATGTTTGCTAAAATGTTATCTTTTCACATGCAGAATTTTAAAAATGTCAAAATCACTAATCTCACTACGAAGCATACTTGATGCAAATAAGCTTACCGGCCCGAATTATGAGGACTGGCTAAGAAATCTGAGAATTGTTCTCACTGCTGAAAAGATTTCTTATGTCCTAAATTCCACTATCCCTGAATCTGTTTCAGAAACAGCCTCTGAGGAAGAGATTGCCACTTTCAATATGTGGCAAGATGATGCATCTGTGGCTCAATGCATCATGCTCGCATCCATGAATAACGAGCTTCAGTATCAGCACGAAAAAATGGATGCTCCTGCTATGCTGCTTCACCTCAAGGAGTTGTATGGTGAACAGAGTAGGACTGCTAGATATGAGATATCCAAGGAGCTCTTCCGATCTCGGATGACCGAGGGCACTTTCGTCGAGACTCAAGTTCTGAAGGTAATCAATTTGATTGAACGCCTTGGACAGCTTGGGTTCGTCATGGATGGGGAGTTGAGTCAAGACTTGGTCTTGCAGTCACTCCCTGAGACCTTCTCGTAGTTTGTGGTTAATTTTCACATGAATAAGCTAGATGTCAGCTTGCTTGAGCTGCTTAACATGCTGAAAACTGCAGAAGGTCATTTCTCATCCAAGAAGAACCATGTCTTGATGGTGGATTCTTCCAATAAAAGGAAGAGGCCCAAGGTGTCTTCTGAAAAGAAGAAATCTAAGAAGGCTAAGGGAAAAGGGAAAGAAAAGGAGCAAAAGAAACCTGAACCAGCTAAAGGAATGTGCTTTCATTGCAATGAGCCGGGACATTGGAAGAGGAACTGCAAGAAGTTTCTAGCAGAGAAGAAGCTTGGAGAAGCTTCGACTTCTAATCAAGGTTTGTTTATGATTAAAATTAATTTTTCTGAAAGTCATAATTCTACTTGGGTATTGAATACCGGCTGTGGTTCTCACATATGTAATACTGTGCAGGGACTGGTCAGAAGTAGAAAGCTAAACAAAGATGAGGTGATCCTACGAGTGGGAAATGGAGAAAAATTTGCTGCATTAATTGTAAGAACTTATTGTTTAGCAATGCCTTCGGGCAAATCCATTTATCTTAATAACTGTTATTATGTTCCGAATATTATTAAAAATATTATTTCAATTTCTGTATTGGATATTGAAGGTTTTGACGTTATTATAAAGAACAATGGTTGTTCTATTTATAAAGACGATGTTTTATATGGTATTGGAAATTTGCGAAATGGACTTTATACACTTGACTTACAAGGAAATATATTTCAAATTGAACAAATTAAGAAAAGGAAAAGAGGTGATATTAATTATACCTATATGTGGCACTGTAGACTCGGTCATATCAATGAAACAAGATTATCCAAGTTGCATAAAGATGGGTTCCTCGAGCTATCTAATTATGAATCATATCCAACTTGTGAATCTTATCTCATGGGTAAAATGACTAAATCTTCTTTTAGTGGAAAAGGAGAGAGAGTTACAGAATTGTTGGCATTGATTCACACAGACGTTTGTGGACCTATGACAACAAGTGCACGGGGTGGGTATTCTTATTTTATTACTTTCACTGATGATCACTCAAGATTTGGATATGTGTATTTAATGAAATACAAATCAGAATCATTTAAAAAGTTCAAAGAGTTCAGAAGTGAAGTAGAGAAACAAACGGGCAAGAGTATTAAGATACTTCGATCAGATCGAGGTGGAGAATACTTAAGCAGTGAGTTTCTTAATTGTCTCAGAGAAAATGGTATAATCTCACAATGGACTCCTCCAGGTACACCACAGTTAAATGGAGTATCTGAAAGGAGAAATCGAACACTGTTGGACATGGTTCGATCCATGATGAGTTTTACCGACCTTCCAATTTCCTTCTGGGGATATGCCCTAGAAACAGCTGCATACCTACTTAACAAGGTACCTACCAAATCCACCCCAAAGACTCCATATAAGATGTGGAAAGGGAGGAAACCAAATCTTAAGCATGTTAAGACTTGGGGTTTTCCACCTTATGCCAAAAAGTTTGAAAATGATAAGCTACAGACTAAATCTGATAAGTGTAGATTTGTGGGATACCCTAAAGAAACCGTAGGGTATTATTTCTATCATCCAACTGATCAAAAGGTGTTTGTTGTGAAACATGCTACCTTCTTGGAGAAAGAGTTTATCCATGAAGGGGTCAGTGGGAGTAAGATATATCTTGAAGAAGTTCAAGAACCACAAGTTACCACGGACCAAAGTCAAGTACCTAACCAAGTAGAACAACCTACTGTACCACACCCTGTTCGTAAATCTGGAAGAGTACCGCAGATACCTGAGAGGTATGGATTCGTTATAGAGGATGACGATGAGGTACACATCATGAATGATGATCCATTGAATTACGAACAGGCTATGAGTAATAAAGACTCAGGGAAATGGCTTGAAGCCATGAAATCCAAAATGGACTCCACGTATGAAAACAAAGTATGGACTTTGGTTTCACCACCTGAAGGTATTAAACCTATTGGGTGTAAATGGGTTTTTAAGAAAAAGACTGGAGTAGACGGAAAGGTAGAGACCTATAAGGCCCGACTGGTTGCAAAAGGTTTCAAACAAAGACAAGGAGTTGACTATGATGAAACCTTCTCACCAGTAGCCATGCTCAAGTCCATTCAGATTTTACTTGCGATTACAGCTTACAACGACTATGAGATCTAGCAGATGGACGTGAAAACGGCCTTCCTTAATGGGAAAGTTGAGGAGGATGTGTATATGACACAGCCAGAGGGATTTATCTCAAAAGTTGGAACAAATCAAGTCTGTAAGCTACAACGATCCATTTATGGGTTGAAGCAAGCTTCTCGTAGATGGAACATTCGTTTTGATGAGACAATCAAAAGTTTGATTTTATCAAAAATGAGGATGAACCTTGTGTATACAAGAAGGTTAGTGGGAGCACAGTATCATTTCTTGTATTATATGTTGATGATATATTACTGATAGGGAATGACATTCCTATGTTACAATCCATTAAAATCTGGTTAGCTAAAAACTTCTCCATGAAGGACTTGGGTGAAGCATCCTATATTTTGGGGATAAAGATCTATAGAGATAGATCTAAAAGGATACTCGGCTTATCCCAAGGAACGTACAATGATATGATGCTAAAGAGGTTTAGCATGGAAGATTCTAAAAGAGGTCTCATGCCGATGAGCTATGGAATATCTCTCCAAGAAACAGGCCCCAAAGACACCTGAGGAGAGAGACCGTATGAGTAAGATCCCTTATGCTTCTGCAATAGGATCTATCATGTACAGTATGATATGTACTAGACCGGATGTTGCTCACGTACTTAGTGTAACAAGCAGATACCAGTCGAATCCAGGAGAAGAGCACTGGAAGGCAGTGAAAAATATCCTAAAGTACTTGAGAAGGACTAAAGATATTTTTCTTGTCTACGGTGGGTCTGAATTAAAACTCGAGGGATTCATGGACTCAAGTTTTCAAACAGACCAAGATGACAGTAAATCTGTTTCAGGGTATGTGTTTACCTTGAACGGAGGTGCAGTGAGTTAAAAGAGTTCCAAGCAGCAAACAGTTGCTGATTCAGTGACAGAGGCAGAGTATATAGCTGCAAGTGAAGCTGCAAAGGAAGCTGTTTGGATGAAAAAGTTCATAACTGAACTTGGTGTGGTTCCTAGCATCGGAGAAGCAGTTCCCGTATACTGTGACAACACCGGAGCGGTTGCACAGGCTAAGGAACCCGGTCTCATCAAAAATCTAAACACGTGTTGCGGCGATTTCACTTGATCAGGGAGATCATTGAAAGAGGAGACGTCACCTTGGAGCGTGTGGACTCTCAAGACAACATTGCAGATCCATTTACTAAAGCTCTAACACAACAGCAGTTTGATCGTCACTTAGAGAAGATGGGTATGAGATACCATGGCGATTGGCTTTAGTGCAAGTGGGAGATTGATAGTAGTGTGCATACAAGCCAATCATGTATGATGATAAAGCACATACTTTGTAAATAATCTTATTTATTTATTAATAAAATATTCATTTAAGGCATATAATTATCTACATGGTGCTGTTTTTATAATATGTAAATAACCCATAGTTTTAAGCAATGCTTTTAGAATCATGATGAGATCATGATAATGAGATCTAAATTCTTAGAAAGCTTAAAAACTAAAATAGTTCCCAATTGTGGGATTACTAAAATGGAGATTAGTAAATCCGGATAGATTGGTACATATGTTGCTTGCTCATTGGATGAGGATGACTGATCTCATGGTCATTTGTGTGGAGACACTAAAGCAAGTATGTAGGTGCTTATTGGAGAATAAGTTCACTGAACGTGACTCGCTATGGAATACTTAATGGAGTTTTACTCGCCTGTCAATAGGAATTCCTAATGTGATAGTAGTACAAGTGATCCTTGGACTTGAGATCATCATAGTATCTTGTATGTAACAAATTATACTTTGACTAATTCCTTAAGGCCTTTTAAGGCATATATAGGGTATGCTTGGGTATAATGAGTTATATATGGAGATAATGAATGATCAATAAAAAATCTACCACCTCTAGTAAAAGTGGAGATATGTCCTATGTGATTCGTTAAATGACAACCCAGGAATCCTTGGCCAAGGTAGAATGAAATTAGAAAGACGTTTCTAATTTGCATTATTTGGAGTTGTGCATTTTCTAATCGAAATACATATGATTAAATAAATTAAGACTTGACAGTAAGTCCATGTCTTATATTTAATTGGGACATTGTATGGTGGAAGGATTGAATTGTACGGTAACTATTAACTCACAGGTTCTTTTATGATTAATGTTGAAATCTATATTATCTGAAAAGTCGTTGATCGCTAGGGAGGCTTATCCCTATTATAGAATAAATATTATTTATTTAAATAGATTATTAGTTTAATTTATTTATTTAAATAAGATTAGAATTGTTCTAATTGATTTATTCACAACCGGATTAATATGGAGAACCTAAAGGGCCACACCATAAAAGGAAGAAGAATTATTTAAGAAGAAAATGGCATGATAGTAATAATGCATTAAGTATAATTAATTTAATCTATGGTGATAGAATAAATTAAATAGCTTAATGTTTATTATTTAATATTTTAGAAATATTAAATATAAATTAATAAGAGGAGTCTTATTATTATTATTATTATTATTATTATTATTATTTTAATTCTAAAGGAGTTTAGGAATTAATATAATATCAGTACTCTCTCTCAATCCTAATAAATATTAGGATATAAATTAATTAAAAGTATTTAATTAATTAAATAAAACCCTATTCTAATATCTATATAAGAGAGTCTTATATCCGAAATAAGGTACGTGAATTTTTCCAAGAGTTGGGAGTACACATATTCTATAGAGATAGAAACAAGGGTTATGCCAATAACCCATCTTCTTGAGTTCTTCATCTTCCTTGGTGGATCACCGTTAGAGGCCAAACAATTGGGTGGCTGACATTGATCAAGGGAAGGAGCCACTACAGAGGAATCAAAGGAATCAAAGGAGTAGAACTTGTACCTGAGGAAGCTTGGATCTTCAAAGGTATAATTCCATGTTCTCTCTTTTCTGTTATTGATAACTAGCACAAAGCATGATCATGGTTATGGGTTTGTATAAATTTTTAAAAACCTAGTTTTTGCGCTTCCGCCCTATTTATGTGATTTGATTGCATGATTGCGTTACGTACAAACCCAACAGAAATATCATGCCCATTGTTAATTGGGGTATCTATCCTCACACTACCCGAACTCTTGAATCAAGAAATTCAGAAACAAAATATAGTTATTGGGATTACATAGATTCCTTTACCAATGTTTTCTACTATCAGAATCCCGTCCATAACCATTCTTGGTTTATTCGAATTTGTCCTGATGTTCTCAAAAATGAAATACCAAACTGGTTTTTCGTTTGGTGGGATAAATTTGTCATAACCATGGAAATTGTACCAGAATCTGTTTTAACAGCATTTAAGGATTGGCAAGTTGCCTACTCTCATATTCCAGTAAAAAAAGATATGTCTATGACAAAACTCTTTATTCATTTTATTATACGCTTTCAAATTCCATAGATATGGAAATGGGATTTAAAATGTGACTACCAGAATAAGATTCCTTGTTTAAAAAGGATTTTCTTTACCAGATGGTGGGACAAAGGACTTAACCCCACTTTATCAGAATTAATTAAATCCATCAATACTCATACTCAGGCCTGCTTTGACGCACTCCCCAAAATTCTTCCAGCACAAACAGAAAATCCATTTATAAAAATTCAAGAGGATTTAAAACAAAAATTCCCAGACTTTACTAGGGAAGATTTAATTATCAAATCTATGGAGTTTATGAAAACCCAAATTTTAAAATCCATGGCACAGGAAAATGATGACTCTTCAATGAAGACTGTGAGTTCTGATCAGCATGATAATGAATTCAGTGTATTGGCTGGAGAAAGTCAAGAGCCTGACGAACTAGAAGGTACTATAGGGGACTTTTGGGATTCCCTTACCACAGTGATCTCAGAAAAGATAGAGCAAAGTAAAAAGGGAACAGGAAAGGCTTGATGTTACCTGTTCCCCACTTGCTCCATTATCAGAATGGACAACCAAAACAGTTGATGTTGATCCTCCACTCACTCAGCATTATCAGTAAAGGACAAACAGCTGTCCTCCACTTATTCTCCATTATCAGAAGAGGATATTAGCTTTAATAAAGCCACCGCACAGCTGTCTCTGAAGATAAAGGAAAAGTAGGATGTTCGATTCCACAACTAAGGACACGCCACCTGCCCTTTCTTTATCTTTTTGTTTTCTATTTAAAGGAGCTTTCACCCTTATGTTGAGGCAGAACTTCTTTTAAGATTTTCAGGCTCTCTCTCTCTCTCTCTCTTTCTTACTTATAAATAAAATTCAAAGTTTGAAGATATCATTGTCTCCCTGCTCTCTTTAAGTAATTGCTAATATTAATTACTATGTTTTCTTAGTTGATTTATTGCATTATCATCAGAAAAACAGTAATCGTTTTAGAACAAAAATCATTAAAGCTGTAGATAATCATAATCGTTCTTATTTTACAGAAAAATTATCTGAATCAGATATTTTGATTGATAAAACCAAAGAGGCTATACAGGAAGAAACCTGTCGGTTGATCGTGGTGGGAAGAACCCCCACTCAACAGTAGTTTATGAGATCATATATCTAGTAATTTATAATTTATATATTGTCAATATGACTTTAAAATATCCTTGCTATACTGCTAACTGATTCAAGACTTGAATAAGTGGAACGTCACCCAAGTCGCGTTGAGGGTTTTTGTCGTTGGCCGGGATATGGTGTTAGACTGTTCCTCATAAATCGTTGACAGACGTGCTTATGTTTGTGTTTTGACCCCCACTTGGTATCAAGGCCAATTTAGTTTATTGTCAAATTGATAAATATATATCTTTTAAATTATGCATATATGATTATTTTACAATATGACTGATCTCTCGTCTACATCCGTTACAACCGTTGCTAATATTGTAGCTTCTACTTCTGAAGCAACTGAGTTAATTGCTTATCAGGATGTTAAAGAGGCTTTAGATAGATGGACCATTCCTAAAGTCAAACCAGAAATGATTTACAAAATTAGAACTTTTGATTTCACTAGTAAAAGGATTATCAAAACCTTTGAACATGCTATTCCTTTACAGGATAATGATACAATTGTATATTTATTGCATATTGAAGATCTGCATCCTTTTATGCAAAAATATAAATATGTGCATATAGGACTTGTCCAAGTTGCCTTTAAACCTTTGACCTTATTAGGCCAAAATACTAGTATTCAATGCACTTTAAGAGATGGAAGATGTCTTAATTAGAAAGCATCTCTTATGGGTGCTATTGAGACTAGTTTAGCTCATGGACCCGTGTATTTTAATATTTACCCGAACCTTAGCATTTCTTTGACTGACATTAATTTGTCTAAAGTCTTAAAAATGAGAATTATATCTCATGGAATTGAGTATCTTCCAGGATCCCCTCCTTTTGCTATCTTATTTCGAATCAACCTTAAAGTTTTAACCACTTTAAATCCATATATAAGAAAGCAGAGTCAACAAGGATATAATGTACTTATTGATTCCAACCTCTTTAGCAGTCAGGTTGCCATTCCCAGAATGATTCTTGGGGAAGAGATAACTTTCCCAAAACAATGGCAAATCACTAATGCCGTGCCTACCAGACCTTTGATTAGACAATCCATAGAGGATTTTATCCAAACCCGTGATGGTAATGTCTATATCAGTTTTTAGAAACCTTTACTCCGTAGCAATTCTACCAAAAGTATTCCTTATAATATTGATTTTCCCGATTCTACTAACATTCTTTGTCATAACCTGTAGAATCTATCTACCAAGGTTCAACTAAATTATCTAGTAATGAATCTATTAAAATTGAAGATCATATTAAAGGATTACACATATCTGAGAACCAAATACCTCATGGTATTTATGGAGCTAATACCTCTAACAGAAGACCTAACAGTCCTACCGCTAGTGATATGCATTTTGAGTGTTAATGGATTTTACACCCAATAGTAAAATTTGGAACCTCTTAAATCAGGAGTTTATGCAGGATAAATATCAAGATTTTAGAACTTGGTATTTTAAAAATTATAATAAAGAAAAATTAGCAGAATTAAAATCTGATTATTATTCGTACTTAAATAATAAGTAGTGCTTAATATCATTTACCTAATGGTATTTTAATTTGGCTATAAAATCAGAATTCTGTGATAAAAATCAATTAGATGTTTTAACTGGTATTCAAAAGGATTGGGTAACTACCAATGGTAGTGTTATTCAATCTGTTCATCCCCCACCTCAGTCTTTAGAACTAAGGCCAAGGAATGAAAATTTAAAACCTTTAATTATAAATCTGTATGTAGAAATTTTTGAGGAAAATTCTAACCTTCAGAAGTATGAGGTATGGTGACATTAAACCTATAACCAAACAGAATAATTACATTAATTTATATTTTCAAACTGTAGGAAAATAGTTAATCAGAATAGAAGATCAAATTAATCATTTGCATGATAAATGTCAAATGATTCCCAAGAATACTAATCTTCAACCTGTCATTATCAAACCTCCTCTTGAAGTTACAAACTTTAAGATGAGATCTACTAAGATTGATGATGAATTTATTGATAATCTTTTAAACAAAATGAAAATTTTAAAAATATCTACAGGTTCATCCTCTCAAATTAATGTAATTTTTGATAAAGCCATCTTCATCTCATAATATCGAAGATATTAATGAAGAAGATAATGATGGTGAGCTAGATCTTACACATATTTTTGAGATTCAGAACAATTTTTAGGATATTAATTCTATTAATAAGGTTACTTAAGTCAAAAACCTATTCAGAAAACTAGCTTTTCAGCACCCAATAGATATTATTACTATAGACCTACGCCTCAGGATTTTCTTTATGAAGAAGATTTTCTTCATTCCCAGAAATCCTATCATGCTAAAACCATTTATGAATGGAACATAGATGGTAACTAATGTGGCTTAAACAAGTATGCTAATAAGCTTGACATGCCTATATGAGTACATGGAGACAATGTAAACATGTTTTACTAAGATTGCATGCATGAATGATAAAGTTATAGATTTCAAAATAAACTTAGAATTTTAGAAACGAACTTGATATGTATGCATGCCATGTTAACATTTTGATTTTGCGAGCATGTTAGTATGACTTAGAAATGCATGAAAGGCATGTGGATTTATGTATATAGGTTTCCTAATGTAACATGAGCATGTGGACCTTAATAGTGAATGTTACTAAACAATATATAAGCTTTGCACATGGACTTTGGCATGATATATTAGGATTCTAGATTCTGATATTTTTAGCATGTTCGAATGTGCTTTTAAGGCATCATACCTATACACACTTGTTAGATGTAATGCAAGTTAATCAAGCATGAGTTCTATTAAGTTTCAAATAAGTAGCAATGCTAGAGTTACGCATCCATGACATAGAAACATGTGAGTATGCTTATCAACAAAATATATGACTACCTTATATGTCTAAATGACAAGCATGATAACTTATGTGAATTCATGGCGTTGTATGACCCTAAGTCATTAGAGACCGTGATTTAGAACTATATCATGTATGATTGAACTTGGAAAGGTTATACAAACATGGAAGTACCCTTTAATATGTATACATACTATGTGATATCATATGTTGATACTTGAATTCGATTTTGACGGTTAACTTATAACAATGCCATAACTTACTAAATAAAATATGTTTGGAATTGATTATGGTCTTATGTGTTAATGGTGATATATGAAGATGATTAACTTGAAAAGAGGAACGTTATGGATAAAAGGCAATAAAAGTTATATTAGTCGAGACTTGTGAATTAATATGACACTATATATGGTATAACTGTGTAGCTAGGTTAAAACTTAGCTTATGTGTTGATCGTATATCCAAGATAAGATATGATGTTAAAATATATAACTAATGGATATCGTATACATATGTAACTATATCACGATAGGGATTCGAAAGTGTTGATTTACTTTACGTGGATAGACTACGCATAAGGCAAGTATCTTAAATCCGTGCATTACTTTATTCAACGGATATTGTAAGCAAGTTTCTCCGAGTTACACTCTTTTATTGTGCAAGTTTCCTTGAACTCGTTCTTGTGTTGTTACTTACAAGTATCCTAACCTTTGCAATGGACCCTTGTGAAAGCAAGCTTGTCTTACTTACTCGTTTAAATTGGGTTAGTATGCTTATTGAATAAACTCTTATTTTATTTGAGCTAGTAATTCATGTTGAACTTAGCATTTCTCTTGAATATTGCGAAAGTGTCTATGCCATTTGATTCGGCTAGACTATGTGCATATTTTGAAAACTATCCAAACAAAGTGACTGGTGCAGAATCTTTGAAAACTGAGTTGAACAACCCTTATGGTAAGGGGAGTGTATATATTGTTGGAAGCTCCAACACACGCGTGAAAATTATTGTGGTGTTATGCGTAACATAAAGTATTGTAGACTGATCATCTATCGTACATATTTCTTTTGGGTTATCAGTTTAATATTGATAATTCTAGTAGATGTTCAATAGTCCTTAGTAACTGCTCAGTATAAATTATTTTATCCAGTTGGATATGTTGATTACCTTGAATTCATATATTTCTGTTGGTCTATAATGAACTATCGTTTCATATTCCAAGGATTTGATTTGAGAATTGTTGATATTCGTTATTCATGATATTGTTCTTTAAACTCTGGATTATCATTGAGATTATACTTTGATATTTCAAACTCGTGTTATAAAACTCTTCACCCTTATTGTATATTACTTGCTGGGCAATTTGTGCTCATTCTTGCTTTCCCTAAAACATTTCAGTTAAGGCAGAGCAGGGTAGACCTCCGGGCGTCGATAAGGGCAAGGGCAAGGCTACCGACTAGCTTGTCCCTTTTATGCTTTAAAATCTCTAGTGTTGTATTAAGACTATTTCAGAACTATGTTTAAGCTTAAGTAGGATTATGTAATAAGTCTGTATTTGATATTATTATGTAATCTATTAAGTACTGTAGGTTGCGAGACTTCGGAGAATAATTATAATAAATCATTGTATATTATTCTAAATTAGATCTTCCGCTGTGAATGTATGCTTTAGATATTATTATTGTATTATCATAAGGAAGTAATGAACTGAATTCGAGAGACCAGTGGCGGTCCGAATTTGGGGGCATCACATAATCTGTTTCGAGTTCATATATGTATATATTTTGTTTCTGGGTTCAATTCTGTCTCTTAAAAGAGAATTTTTTTTGTGTTCTTAAAATTTTTAAAACCCTAGATCCATATTTTTTTTGGTCTTTTCTGTTTTCCTCTTCTTCTTCTGTTCATCTTCTCTGACAAAAATTTTTTTACGAAACCATAGATCCATACAAAATTTATTTTTTGATAAAATTTCTTAAGGGAACTTTCTAGTTTTTGATAAATTTTTGTTCATATATATTTCTTACATATATATATACCAAAATTTTATATAAGATATAAATATTTTTCAAACCTATATATATACATATGTGTATGAAATACTGAACTTTTTCATTTACATTTTTTTTATATACTTGCCGATGTGTTTAAACCCTATTCTTTTTACTTTCTGTCAAAAATCTATGTTTACAAATGTGTTTGTGTCAAACCCTAAATTCTATAAAAAACCAAATTTTTGTAAACAAATTTTTTTTCTTGATATACTTATATATAATTTTCAAAACCCTAAATGTTTCTGTCTAAATTTTGTTTAAAATTTTATCAAACCTTAATGTTATTTTTTGAAAAAAAATTTCTGTTTGATCCGAACTTACATATAAATATATATGCATGTAATGACTGAAATATGCTATATATATATATATACTGATGTGTGTGTGTGGGAGTATGGTTTCTTCCCCTACTGATACAATTGTGCTATAATTTGGATCAAATTGAAAGCTGCTTCAGTTTGTGAATAGTTGTGCTAAGGTAACCTCTTCTCCTTCTCTGATTATCTGTGAATATATGACTATTGGTATATATGGCTGTTTGAAAGCCACTGGCTATATATGTGTCTGTCTATGTGAATATAGGCATTAGATGAACATGATAACTTCTATGTCTGGACTCTGCAATCTTTTTATCTATCTGAAATTGGATAACTGTGATAAAAATAAGTTTCATGTTTATGTTCTACGTGTGTGGCTATCTGAAAGCCACTAGTTGTATATGAGACTGTCTATATGAGTATAAATATTGGGTGAAAATAAACTTTCATGTCTAAATTCTGCAATTTTGATGTCTATCTAAATATAGACATTAGGTGATGAAAATAATTACCATGTTATGTGCTACTACTGTTATATGCTGACATGTATAATAGAGATCATATGCTATATCAGTTTTATATAACACTGACTTGTTGAATCAATGTGTTAACAAACTATATCTTTATATGGGCATCTAACAATGACAACATGTTAGTGTTGTGTAACATTGACTGGTTGTATCTCTGTGTTGATTTGTAACAGTTTGATGTGGGCATATCTGTGATATCTGTGATAACGTATCTATGTTGATTTGCTACAGTATGATATGGGCATAAAAATAATAAAGACATATCTATGTGTTGAATCTTCTGATATGGGCCAATAAGTAATGATAGCATATATCTTTTTTTGATATTAGATCATACCTGTTATATCAATAACCTGCATATTTCTGAAATTTATTTGTGTCTTCTGATTGGACTTCTGGGCAAATTTTTCAAAAAGGGAAAATCTTACAAAAGATTTAAATATGCTAAACAGTACTAAACATGCCTGTCCATTACTGTACACATTGCACAGTCATCACTTGAGAACTGTTTAATTTTTGACATTCAAGTCATGCCATATAAATTAAACTGATTTTTTTTTAATTGTACTCTTTCTATAAATGGATAGTTTTTCAAACCTATTCTACTATGTCTGCAGTCTTCCTTTTACTTCAAATCTCTTCTACTACTTATTTGCAGTTTTGTTATTTACTTACTCTCAAAACATGAAACCTATCTCTTCTTCAAAAAGAAAAAGATCTGAGATATTTACTGAGCCACACCCTGATCTATATACCTCATTGTTGGTCACACCTACTGCCAAAACCAAATATGAACACATAAAACATAACTTGCTTCCTGAGGTAGGAACTTCTTTCAATAGTTTTCCAGGTCTGTTAGAAAAGATAACAAGTATAGGATGGGACTGTCTTATCTCTTTTACAAATAGAGAGATATATCCTAGTTTGATTGCTGAATTCTATGCTCACATGTCTTTTGTTCATGATTCAACTAGTTTTCTGACCTGTATTAAAACCTGTATACAAGGTCAAGACTATGTGATAGATGAAATTCTTCTCTTGCATGCTCTTAATCTCAAAAAAGAATTCCTAGATTATCCAAAGATTAATGAATACACCTTTCCTATAGGAATTACGACTACTAAGTGTCTTACTTTTAAACACAATCTTGCACTCACAACTGATCAACTTGTGCTTGCCAATTTGTTTGAATATCCATGCAAAGTGCATATTGATTACTTCACTGCTGAGTGTCAATTTTTAGGAAAAATTCTGAGACATAACTTCATGCCTGTCAGAAATGACAAACAGTTAAGTCCATTTGACTTAGAACTTATGAAATGTGTTCTAACTGAATGCATGCCATATAGTCTGCCATTCTTTCTCTTAACATCCTTTGAATTCTGTCATTCTAATAACTGCATGGGGTATGGACTTTTGTTGACTAGAATTTTTATTCATTTGGGTGTTCCTATTCATCTTCATAAGGCTTAAATGATTCACAATAGCAATATTGTGTCACATTTAAACCTTCCTTCTAAGCCTTTAATTATTTTCAAACCAAATGACACTGACCACATAGAGACACATTTAAATCTACTGTCCCAAATTGAGTCTTTAAATAGCATGAGTCAATTATCCTTGAAGAATTAATCTGAAATTATGAGTCAGTTAGAGGCTTTACAATTGTCTGTACAACACTTACAAGATTTGATGAGTATATTAATGGAGCACCACAAGGTGTCAATCCCCCCCTACAAATTTACTGCCACTACCAGCTCTGCCCAGCCTGACCATTCTGTTCAGACCCCCTGATTTGCATCTCACAAATATGGGTATAAATTTCTCCCCTCTCAACTTTGATAAACTCTGAGGAAGAATGTAAACTAACTACTAACTATTCTGGATGACTGTAATAATCACTAACAAACTGATAATTAGGATTATTATTATATGTTTAATTATTATGCTAACTTGCAGGTAATTACTGAAACTAATAGTTTCTGCAGGTGATTTGGTATTTTCCTTAAACCCCTCCATTTTTGTTAATGACAAAGGGGGAGAAAAAATATATCAGATAAAAGAAAAATATCAGATTATTACTTAGTATATACTAAGAAATAATCTGATAAGTGAGCAGATATGAATCTGCTGGATATAACTGTTATATACTGAATGGTTTGGATAATGTGTATGAGATTGACAGAAACTGCTATACTGGATATAACTGCTATAACTGTATGTCTGGACAGGATGGATGGTTTGTATGTTGAATGGTTTGCATATCAGATACAACTTTTATACAACTGCCTGAATGGTTATAACTGCATGAATGGTTGGTATGTTCTTTTGGTATGTCCGTCTGATAGTTTTTCAAAATTTTAAAATTCTTTTAAAAACCTGATTCATGATCTGAGGGGCAGCCTCATGAATTAAGGGGGAGTTCTAAAAAACAAATATTTTTTACTTATTGTCATCATCAAAAAAGGGGAGATTGATAGGTCTCCAAATTTGAGTATTTAATTTTGATGATAACAAATTAGGTTAAAAGGTCAAAAGGGTAGAATTCTCTCCATAGGATTAAAATGTTAAAATTGATTTATTAATTACCTCTAATATTTTGACAAAAAATATTTAATTTCTAAAAACTTCATTTGAATTTATTTTATGACCTTTATAATTTAATATCAAGTGTTAGTAAAATGAGTTCATATAGTAACATTTCCTAGGACAAGGAGATTCTAAAATTAATTTTAAAATAATTTTCAAAATCTTTTATGGGCAAAAGTTTTTCTAAAATATATTATATAAATATTATATATATATATATATATATAATCGTGTATGTGTGTGCATGGTCTGTGTCCCAAACCGTGTGTGCATGTGTTGGTGTGTGTGTGCCAAACACTTGTGTATGCATCGAAGTTTGTGTGCCTAATTTATAAGTGGTGCATGTGGATGTTTGTGCCAAGAATACTTGTGTGCTGCAAACAAATTTCTAAAACAAAGGCTTATGCCTTTGTTGCAAATGTTGGGCACCAATTTAAGAAGTAATGATTGCAACAAATGTAGTGAGTCATATGTGCATAACATAAATTGTTGGGCCAACAATTTCTTATATATCAGGCCAAGCACAATTAATCTGAGCCCCTCATTTTTCCATCATGCAATCAGGACCTTCTATTTCAAAAATGATTTTCTAAATTACTATTTTGCCCTGACCTCAAAAATTCTATAAATAGGAGGTTTTTCTATTCATTTCAATTTACCAATTCTATAAACTAAAAAGCTTACTCTCCTTGCCTACATTCTGTCAAAATAAGCTTTTGCTCTCTTCTCCCAATCAAAGTTATAATTCTATTGGAAGAGAAAAATTTGTCCATGTATTTGAGATAAGTTGTTAAATTATAACTGTTCATATCATCTCATACTTGCTCATACATATAGATATTCTGTTATAAATTGCTATATACATTCATATATCTATATATTCATATTAGTAAAGAGTCAGTACTTGGACACGAATATAATTTGGATGTTATTTATTTGAAATTCTCCAAACGGTCTTTAAAATCCCAAGTGACCCTTTACTGGTATAATCAATATATAGATTTAGATAATCAGATATAATTTGCGATACACATTTATATATATCTATATTTCATCTATCATATCTAGTAAAGGGTCAGTACTTGGATATCGATATATAATTTGGATGTTATTTCTTTGAAATTCTCCAAACGATCTTTAAAATCCCAAGTGGCCCTTTACTAATATAAATAATCTATATAAATATTCTTTAATATTCTATATACGATTATCAAGTTGTGAATCAAAAAATTTAGTCAGTACTTGGATACCGATATACAATTCGGATGTTATTTCCTTAAAATACTCTAGACGGTCTTTAAAATCCCAAGTGGCCAAATTATTCGCAACATAGATCAAATATAATATAATATATATATATATAAGTGGGTGAAACAAGTTTTATTCAAGTATTATCTAAAGTGAATCTTATTATTATACTTGATAAACTGTCATCAAATATACTGCTCATATAATTGTTCATAAATTATTGTTGCATTATACAAGTGTGTGTGGTTGTTTAAATTCAAAGTTATATTTATTTAAAACCAAAGAAACACACTCTTTATAAAGAAAAATCTTTTTCTTAATCCATAGAAAAATATTTTTTAAAGAAAAAGAAAATCTTTATTACAAGTGCTTAAATCTTTTATCTGCTTTCACAGAACCATATCATATAAAAGTTTTTGAACTTTTATTATATACTTAAATTATATATCTGCTTATCTGAGAAGTATCTATTCTACAATTTTATTTGCTTATTATTAGAAGCAAATATTCAAACAAACTTTTTGTAAAAGAAAAAGGTTGAGTTAGTTTATTTTATATTTGTGAGGAAGACAAGAATTCTTTGACCAAGACCAGAGTCTTAGAGAGGTCAGCTGAGAGTTGGGTCTCTAGTGTACTTGTGAGGTGAGGAAGAGATTGTTGTTTCAAGACCAAAGTGTAAAATAGTACTAAGCTCAAAAGAAGATTCAACTAAGCTTGAGGAAGGAGTTGGGAGTTCGCTGTCCAAGATAGTTAGTTGTGAATAGTTATAAGTTTGTTTTTAAAACTTTGTACAGGCTTCTCCGTCTATTGAAGGAGTATTTATTACAGGGAGTAATAGGATCTCAAGTCTTGGACAGGAGCTTGAGACTGGACGTAGCAACATACCCGAGCTGTATGTTGTGAACTAGATAAATATCTGTGCATTATGTAATTGAATTTTAAACTTCTTATTAATTTCATAAAATTAATTCACTAAAATTCAAAAAAGCCAAAGATAATTTTTAAACGATAATAATCTATTCAACCCCCCTTCTAGATTATTATTGGACTTTCATAATATAATACCCAAAATTATAATCCAAATATAGTTCGTTAAATTCCTTCCATCCTTACTAATTAAACAAAATAATAATAAATATAAGTACAATTACAAAATATTGTACTCGTGCTAAACAGTTTTTATAGCTTTATTTAAAGATGATTATATTTATTATAACATTATACAAAATTTAAAATTAGAATAGCTAACTATGTACACTTCTATACATAGTTAAAGTACATAATTATATTCTGAATATTTATATTAAAATTGTACTTGCTCATACCACTGTAGTTAGTTTATGAATACAAACAAAACCCTTGTAGGAGAGAGATTAGAGACTTCTTTCTTTATCTTTATCTTTTTCTTTTATTATATTATATTGCCTAATCCCACCAATTCATAAGAGTATCCAAATTCACATGGCAGATAAAAAAAATCTCTACTTTACACCAATATAGTAATTGTCAAAAACATACCCTTAGACTATATATATAAACCCAGCAGCAATCATTATTTCTATAATATATTATAGCAATGCTACTATCACATAATTTAGGTCACATAAAGTTCACATACACACACATGCATATTTGCGGGCCCTGCATGTCACGTAGGGTCCACAGTACGCATGTGTGTGTATTTCAGCATTATGTGACCCAAAATTATGTGATAGTAGCATTATTTAATATATTAATGGTCAAAAATCTTCTCCTAGCTAATATATATATATATATATATATACACACACACACTTATATCTGTGACACCCCCAAATCCGGGTACTTCAATTTTCACGGGATTTGGTGTTCATTGTACAAATATCATATGTCTATCTACCCATGAAAACCATTAAATAGATAGAAATAAATCCTCCCCTTATGGGGTTACAATTTCTGAATATAAATACATCAATTCTAGGTCATACTAACCTTAAACATCTGTGCGAAAACATAAAAAAATAATAAGTCTTACACAACATTAACATAGGCCTTAATAAACATTAACAATAAAAACAACAAGTCTTCAACACTTGTTGACTTTTCTCTTGTCTTTGCTAGTGGAAAGCTCGTCAGATCTTTCTTTCTTAACTACAATGTTATTATTACGCAAGAGTGAACACGATTGTCAACAAGTATAATAATATAACAACAATATAATAACATGCGAGTGAATCAAAGACTTCTGAATAAGAAAACTCGGCTTTTGAATCAAGAATGAATAACAAGAATCAAATGAACTTCTGAGGGTCATAAGACCTTGAACTACATCCTAGGTTGTCAAGTGTTTATTGTGACGCCCCCGAATTCCAGGACCGCCACTTGGTCTCTCGAATTCGGTTCATCACGTGCTCATGGTAATACATCACAATAATAATAACTAAATAACACACATCACAGCGAAAAATCTATTCTAGAATAATTTACAATGATTTATTATAATTATTCCCCCAAGTCTCGCAACCTACAGTACTTAATAGATTACATAATAATATCAATTAACGACTTATTACATAACCTAACTTAAGCTTAAACATAATCAAAATCAGTCTTACTACATCATCTTAATACAACATTAAAATATTTAAAAACATAAAAGAGACAAGCTAGTTGGTAGCCTTGCCCTTGCCCTTATCAACGCCCGAAGGTTCGCCCTGCTCTGCCTTAACTGAAATGTTTTAGGGAAAGCAAGAATGAGCACAAATTACCCAGCAAGTAATATACAATAAGGGTAAGTGATATAATCCTTAATTCTCGAAAGGGTATAACAAAGTTTGATAGTTCAAGGATAACAAGAATATCAACAGTTTTCAATAATAGTCGCTAAGGACAGAATAATATCAATGTGATTCAATAACAAATCAATTCAAGATTTCAAGATAACTGAATACTGAGCAGTCGCTAAGGACTATGAACTTCTACTAGAATTAACAGTAATAAACTGAAAATCCAACAAAAACAGGTACAACAGGTGATCAGCCTAAAGCACCATCGTTATGCATAACAATCAATCATACTCAAGTGTGCACGTCGGTTCTCCGACAATTATATATTCCCTTCAAAGAAGGTTGTTCTTCTCAGTCAAATACAAGATCCCTCACCAATCAATTAGTTTAGGTTACTTTTTAATAATATAAGTCTAGCCGAATCAAATGGCATAGACACTTTCACAATATTCAAGAACAATACTAAGTTCCACATGAATAATAGCTTTAATGAAATAAGAGTTCAAGTATGCTAATTCAATTCAAACGATTAAGTAAAGAAACTAGTTCGCAATATACAAGGATAGAATACTTGCACCGTAAAAGAGTGTAAGTTAGGAAACTTGCCTTATGCGTAGTTTACTCACGTAAAGCTAGCCAACACTTTCGAATTCTAATCGTAATACAATTACGTATATATATGATATTCATTAGTCATATAATTTAACTTCACATTTTATCTTCGAATATACGATCAACACACAAGCTAAGTTTTAACCTAGCTACACAATTATTTAGTGTCGTATTAATATAACTTTTACCCTTAACGTTCCTTTTTTCTCAAGTTAATTATCTCATACATAATTACTATCATGTGAGAGTACCACAATTAGCAAACATACTCGCATATTATTAATATCACATAAGACTAAAAGTAATACTAAAATATATTTCATTTTAGCAAGTTATGGCATTCCCCTAAGTAAACCGTCAAAATCGGGTTCAAGTAACATCGTAACATATAATCATTCTTGAGTTCATTATCACAATTTTAACTTACATTTTACATGGTATTAAGGGATAGAAAAACCATGTGGTTATCATGCTTTATAACTTGGCTATGTGTTTACATAGATGTCACATAATCTATTAATACATATGCTTATAGTGTTCACATTATTTATTCATAACTAGTATTGTTTATTACTTTAAAACACACCTATACTCATGCTTGGTTTACTACCGTTATATCAAACATATAAGAGTCATGCTTAGAGACATAATGAATGTAAACATGTCATTTACATTCTAAGAACTTAGCTACTCATACTTAATGTACTTGGTTCGAAAACGTATTCAAGTTTGCTTTTGAATCCATTTTAAACTTGAACAACGCAATTTAACACATACAAGTCAACTTCAAAGCTCTTATCGTATGTAGTCAAGTCATATTAACACTTTCGCAAGATTAGCGTGTATATCATGTAGTATTGATGGATATTAGCTTTAATATAACAAGCTTTTTTCTTAATAACTTCTCTAACACAAGGTCTAACAAGTTTGGTCATGAACAAGGACACTATGAACACTATATCATGCTCCTTTATATTTGAAATCAATCATGTGTATGAATCACTAAGTTCAAAACTTGTAGAACAAGTATTACTTCAAAGTTTTTTTTTTTAGAATACTAAGTTTATCTCGAAAACCAAACTCTTTTTGTTAATCATGTATCCTGGTACAAGAAAACATGCTTACATTGTCTTAATATATCCATATAGGCATGCCAAGCTCATTAGTACACTTGTTCAAGTCACATTAGTCATTTATACCATAACAGATTTCTAGCAGAAAGCAGGAACTGGATCCAGTAGCTGGCGCAGCTGCGCAGCGTCCCAGTTCCAAACTGGCGCAGCTGCGCAGGGCCTTGGCCAGCAAAACATAAGTCCAGCACTGGCGCAGCTGCGCAGAACCCTAGTATAACCAGGGCGAAGCTGTGCCGTTACCTGTATAGAGCTGGAAGCTCCTGCTTCGGCAAACAGCAACCCAATTCATAAAATTTATTCATGAAAACAATCACATTGTATTCCAACATGCTTATAAGTTTATTGTAACAACTAAACAATTGTTCTATACCCCAATTACAACCCAATTCAACATGATCAAGATTTGAAACTTTGACAGTGAACAAGAATGAAGAATATGGAATTTAGAATTATACCTCTTGAAACTTAGTTTGCTTAGCTTCTAACCTTCAAAGATTGTTAAACTCTTCTTTGAACAACAAACACTCAAACTTCAATTCTCAGAGTTTTATCAGACAAAACACAGCAACGTAAACTTAGTAACATAGCTGCCAATTTATAGAGGAATGGTGGACTGGCTAGAGGTTTTACATGGAAGTTGAAACCAAAGTGTAGAAGAAGAACACATTGGTTTACAGTCGGTTGCTCAACCACCCACCATCAGCCATTCCCATAGCCAATGATCACAGCTTGGAAGTTACGTAATTTAGCCTTGGGCTACTGTTCATGTATTGTGAGTGTAACTAATGAGCTTAGATTTCTAGCAATGTGATTAATTAGTTTAATTTAGTTACTATACTTTCCAAAAATGGGTTTTAATGTACAATTATTACTATAGTAGGAAAAATTAGGGATTACCTATGTACTCTCATCATATAATCCATGTACATTTTTATTACTACCAACATAGTCTTTTCAGATATTACCACACTATATTGTCTTCTTTATTATTAAATTCTACCATCAACAAGTGATTATAATATATTCATGATATATCATTCTGATGTATACTTACATACATATTGTCACATAGGTGTCCTGATGTATTCATAACATATAGTTTCATTATGTACAATCATACAATATTGTTTAAATATACTTGCATGGTCATACATAAGTGTCTCTCTACACTGTATAATATAGTTGTATTCCATATACTTTATATATTCAAGTATTGCACATTTGCACATATCAATTAATATAATCTTATTATATTAATAACTTACTTATTTATTTTATTATTCATAATGTCAAATAAATAAATTATTCATCTCATTGATTAATTAACAATAATATTAATTAATCTATTCCTCATTAGTTAATGAAATTATTAATTTTCACAACCATTGCTCATTTATCACGCACAGTATATAAATATAAATCTTATTATATTATAGACATGTTGCTCATTATTATTATTCTATTTCTTGCAATAATAATAATCACAAATTATTAATTAATCACAGTTAATATTCCACAACAATTAATTAATATTCTACGATAACAATTAATATAGACTAATTGTTCGCTTAAATTAATATAATCATTCTTATATTACGTCACTGTGCCACACAAGGCTTTCACGAGTTTATCGCAAACTCCACATATTCTCAATTATTATAATTATTCAATTTAATATATAATTGAATTAATCATTCTTATAACAAAAAATCATTTATATTCAAATAAATTCTCATTTCCATTAATATATCTATTTAATAATATTAGGAAATTCTCGGGTATTACATCCTCCCCCCCTTATAAAAATTCCATCCCGGAATTTCTACAAGGTTACACAAATAAATGTGGATAATCCCTCATTATCCTATCTTCTAATTCCCACGTTGCCTCCTCGACATCGTGGTTATGCCAAAGTACTTTTACAGATGAAATAATTTTATTCCTCAAAGTTTGCTCTTTCCTATCTAATATCTGGACAGGAATTTCTTCATACGCCAAGTTCTTCTCCACTTGAATGGGTTCATAAGAAATCACGTGCTTGTAGTCGGCCTTATACGGTCGCAACACAAAAATGTGAAACATGTTGTGGATGTGCTCCAGTTTGGGTGGTAACGCAACTTTGTATGCCACTTCGCCCACTCGCTTCAGTATATCGAACGGTCCTATGAATCTTGGACTCAATTTTCCTTTCTTGCCAAAACGGATCTTTCCCTTCCATGGATTTCCCTTCCATGGAGATACCTTCAAGAAAACAAAACTGCCGACTTTATAGTACCGGTCCTGCCGTTGTAAATTTGCATACTTTTTCTGGCGGTCTTGAGCTGCTACTAATCTGGCTCTTATCACTGTCACCACATCTGCGGTTTGTTGTACTAGCTCTGGTCTGAGTATTCGTCGTTCTCCGACTTTGTCCCAACATAATGGCGTTCTGCACTTTCTTCCGTAAAGAGCTTCATACGGTGGCATGCCGATACTCGCATGGTAGCTATTGTTATACGCAAATTTAACTAAGGGTAGATGGTCGTCCCAATTTCCCTTAAAATCCATCACGCAAGTCCTAAGCATGTCCTCTAGCGTTTGTATCGTTCGCTCACTCTGTCCGTCTGTCTGAGGATGGTAAGCAGTACTCAACCTCAACTGCGTTCCCATTCTTTCTTGCAAACTCTTCCAAAAATTAGACGTGAAGCGCGGATCTCGATCAGAGACAATTGACACCGGAACTCCATGTCGTGAGATAATTTCTTTTACGTATAGGCTCGCTAACTGATTCAAACTGTAGTGGATCTTGATTGGTAGAAAATGTGCGATCTTCATTAGTCGATCCACGATAACCCAAATAGCATCATAACCTTTTTGTGTAACTGGAAGTCCTACCACGAAGTCCATGGTAATATGCTCCCATTTCCACTCTGGTATTTCTAACGGTTATAGTAAACCACTAGGCCGTTGATGCTCTGCTTTGACGCGTTGGCAAGTCAAACATCTACTAACGCACTCTGCGACTTCCCGTTTCAAATTGGGCCACCAAAAATGTTGCTTCAAATCTCGATACATCTTAGTGCCTCCCGGATGAACGAAATACGTCGTATTATTTGCCTCGTGCAAAATCTCTTCCCTTAACTCGGTTACTGCTGGTACCCACACTCTTCCTTCGAATCTTAAGATACTGTCTTTATCCATTCAAAATTTCTCTTCCTCATTTTCTGTGATCCAATTTCAGATTTTCTCACACTCTTCATCCTTTTCCTGGGCTTCCTTTACTCTATCCAACAATGTCAGATGAGCTCCTACTACAAACAACTTCTTTCCAGGCTTCTTTGGTTCTTTCACTTCTATTTCCAATTTCTCCATCTCTCTTATCAATTCTTCCTGAGTCGTTAAATTAAACAACTTTCCCCTTCCTTTTCTGCTCAGATCGTCGGCAACCACGTTTGCCTTTCCCGGGTGATAAAGAATGTCGCAGTCATAATCCTTGATCAATTCTAACCACCTCCTTTGACGCATATTCAACTCCTTCTGTGTGAAGATATATTTCAGACTCTTGTGGTCCGTGTATATCTCGCATTTTTCTCCGTAGAAATAATGCCTCCATATCTTTAACGCAAAAACTACTGCCGCTAACTCTAAGTCATGAGTAGGGTATCGTTTTTTGTAATCCTTCAATTGTCATGATGCATACGCAATGACTTTACCATGCTGCATAAGCACACAGCCAAGTCCCTTGTGCGATGCATCACTATACACCACAAAATTTCGCACATCGTCTAGTAATGATAACACAGGTGCTTCGCTCAACCTCCTTTTCAGTTCCTGAAAACTTTCTTCGCATTTTTCGATCCATACAAATTTCACCGTCTTTCTAGTCAAATTGGTCAACGGGGTTGCTATTTTAGAGAAATCTTGGATGAATCTTCGATAGTACCCAACTAACCCTAAAAAACTTCTTACCTCAGTCGGTGTTCTCGGTTGTTCCCAATTACTTACTGCTTCAACCTTCGCAGGGTCTACAGAGATTCCATTCTTATCCACCAAGTGGCCTAAGAATTGAACCTTCTCCATCCAAAATTCGCACTTTGAAAATTTTGCATACATCTTTTCCTTCCTTAGTGCCTCCAAAACAATCTTCAGATGTTCGGCATGTTCTTCCTCTGTCTTCGAGTAGATCAAAATGTCATAGATAAAAACCACTACAAATTTATCCAAGTATGGGTTGAAAACTCGGTTCATCAAGTCCATAAATGCTTGCCGGAGAATTAGTCAATCCAAATGACATTACCAAAAACTCGTAGTGTCCATAACGGGTTCGAAACGTAGTCTTTGGTATGTCCTCATCCCGTATCCTCAGTTGATGATATCCTGTTCGTAGGTCGATCTTCGAGAAACACTTTGCTCCCTTCAGTTGATCAAACAAGTCGTCTATCCTCGGTAGCGGATATCGGTTCTTGATCGTTACTCTGTTCAATTCTCGATAATCGATACAGAGTCTCATCGATCTGTCCTTCTTCTTAACGAATAGCACTGGTGCTCCCCAAGGAGAAACACTCGATCGAATGTAACCCTTATCCAACAACTCTTGCAATTGTATCATCAATTCCTTCATTTCTACTGGCGCCATACGATATGGAGCTTTCGAAATCGGTGTCGTTCCCGGTGCTAAGTCTATTACGAATTCTATTTCTCTTTCTGGCGGAAGACCAGGCAGATCGTCCGGAAACACATCTTGAAATTCATTAACTACGGATATATCCTTAATTTCTACTCCCTTCTTCCGAGTATCAACAATGTAAGCTAAATAACCTACACATCCTTTCCTTAACAATTTCTTGGCCTGCATCATCGTAACACAACACGATTGCTTAAGCAATGAGCTACCATAAAACACTACCTTAGACTTACTCGGAGTCTGAAGATTCACACATTTATTTTAACAGTCAATTTTTACAACATGGTTATACAACCAATCAATTCCCAGTATTATGTCAAATTCTCCCAATCTAATAGGAATCAAGTCTACGCTCAGTTCATGTTCTCTAATGTTTACGCGACAATCTCGATAAATGTATTTTACAGGGATCACTTCCTTATTAGCAACTTCTATGATCAAAGGATTTTCTAATCGTTCTCAGGGTGTACTAAGTTTATTAGCAAATTCTTCAGATATAAAAGGAGAGGTGGCACCCGAATCAAATAATACATAAGCATTTATATTATTGATTGGGATTATACCTGACACCACGTCCTTCGCAACCACGGCGTCCTGGACAGTCATGTTAAAAGTTCTGGCAGTTGGGCGGTTGGATTGTGCCGGTCCGCCAATCATCAGCTTGTTGCCTCCTTGCTGATTACTACCCCCGCCACTTCCCTTCTTTGGGCAATCCTTAATACGGTGCTCAGTTGAGCCGCAAGCAAAACACCCTTGGATCTTCTTTGGTTTCGGACAGTTTGGCGAGATGTGCCCTTCTTGTCCATAGTTGTAGCAAGTGCCGTGACCTTTCCAGCACTCACCCTGGTGGTTCTTTCCACACTTTGGGCATCCTTCAGCCCTCTTCTTGAAACCTCCACGAAAATTTCCTGATTGATTATTGTTGTTTTTGTTGTTGTTGTTGTTATTTTCCCATTTTCTCTTTCCCAAATTGCTTCCTCCGCTACTGCTTCCTCCAGTACGGTTCTCTCCTCCAGCATTCTTTCCTTTCTTCTCTTTGTTATACAGACTTAAGGCCTCACTGCCACCTTCCGCAATGATTGCCTTTTCCAGTAATGTTGCAAAGGAATCAATTTGAAGAACTGATACCTTATTGAACAGCCACGGCTTCAACCCTTGTTCGAAGCGTCTAGCCTTTCTCTCTTCATCACCAACTTGGTGCTCCGCAAATCGCGCTAGTTCGTTAAACCTAGCCGCGTATTGCACCACCGTCATCTCACCTTGTTTTAACTCTAGGAATTTCACCTCCATCCTATTCTTCATACTCTTCGGGAAGTTATTCTCGAAGAACAGCGTCTTAAACTTATACCAAGCTATTATCCCTTCTCCAGCTCTTTGTTGATTAGCCTCCCACCAGTAGTTCGCTTCTCCCCTCATCATGTACGTGGCAAATACCGTCTTCTGATCTTCACCTATGCTAGCCATAGTGAAAGCTTTTTAGATCTCTTTGATCTAGGTTTGTGCGACGATTGGGTCGGTAGTTCCCTCGAACCCCGGGGGTCCTACACTCTTAAAGTCTTTAAAGGTTGATACTGGCACAGCCTGAGGGTTTGGGCGAACGGGTTCATTGTTCCTTCCCCTTAATGCCTCTCCTAACAGGTCTACCAGTTTCTGGATCGGGTCTATTTGTTCCCTCTCATTGTTCACTGACTCCTCAGGTGCAATTAATCTACGTCTGGGCGGCATTATCTGCATCATAATTTTTCATTTTATTATTATTCAAGTATATTATTTAAGTATTTCTTTTAATACAAAAGAATAAATTTATAACACATTTCTGAAATAAACTTCATTTATATTCATATGCCAAATCGTTTCATTATATGATTTCCCTAGCATACTGCTATAAATGTTATCATATATTTCCCCTAATATCACAAAAGACGGGGAATATACCAACCTACTACCAAACTACCCCTCTAACAAAAGCTAACACGGGGTTCACATCATTATCCCACATCTTACACAAAAGATTGGGATTACAACATAGTATGTACAACACATAAAGATAAATTCCACTAAACTACTACTAGACTGACTAAGGGAATCTCATCCCATCATCCCGCGCTCCACTGCGCTTTTGTACTCCAACTGTGCTATATACGCAACCAGCTCTTGACTCAAAGTATGTAGAGTCTGTCCCTGTTCTGCTGGGTAGTGGTACACACCATCAATCACCCTCTCAAAAGCTAAACGGAACACATACCCCATCTTGTTCATCTTTCTCTTCTTGCACCTGACCTCGTCCTCTAGGTCGTCAGCTCTCTCATTGGCCGCTTCCCACTTCTCCTCGAAGTGTATCCTATCCATCACCTCCAACTCTAGCTGAGTACGGAGTGCCTCTTTCTCAGTCTTCTCACTCAATTCTCTCTGTTCTACTTCTTCTAGCTTTCCTACTATATCCACGTTCCTAGCCACTGACCTGTGAAACAGAGTCCCCATCTGGATCCCTGCCTCCCTACGGTAGGCAATCTCCACCTCTAACTCCTGCATGGCCAGCTTCCTCTGGTGGTCCTCGTCCCTCAGCTTCTGGAACTCAGACTCTCTCTCTTTGACCTCTTCCTCTAGCTCTTGTACTCTGCAATCTAACTCTAGGATCCGCTCCTCATACTCGCCTAGCATCTGCTCCTCTACAGTAACCTCATCAGAGTCCTCTACTGGCTCATCCCCCACCGGCTCGTCCTCCATCGGCTCCTCCTCTGGATCAGACTCTATCTCAATCTCGTCCTAGTCGTCAGACTCGAACGGTGCAACAGCCTGCACTGGTGTAGCCTCTAGAGGTGCCTCGTATACTACATGTATATCCCTGGGCTCCTCCTCTGCCACTCTACTAGGTACACCTGTGTCTGTCATCCTATAATCACAAACACAAGACAAACAAACAGTAACTCCATTAGAATGTTAAATAAAACATAAGTTCATTGTATAGAATGAAGTTACATTTCATAACACGCTAAGTCTTGCTCTAGGGAAAACTCTATGTGAGTTTTATCTTCTTCATAACTTCTAAGTTCGCCTAAGTTATAGTCTAAGGACACTCGTTCCTAAGGTTTATAACTACGGCTTTGATACCAACCTGTGACGCCACCGAATTCCAGGACCGCCACTTGGTCTCTCGAATTCGGTTCATCACGTGCTCATGGTAATACATCACAATAATAATAACTAAATAACACACATCACAGTGGAAAATCTATTCTAGAATAATTTACAATGATTTATTATAATTATTCCCCCAAGTCTCGCAACCTACAGTACTTAGATTACATAATAATATCAATTAACGACTTATTACAAAACCTAACTTAAGCTTAAACTATAATCAAAACCAGTCTTACTACATCATCTTAATACAACATTAAAATATTAAAAAACATAAAAGAGACAAGCTAGTTGGTAGCCTTGCCCTTGCCCTTATCAACGCCCGAAGGTTCGCCCTGCTCTGCCTTAACTGAAATATTTTAGGGAAAGCAAGAATGAGCACAAATTGCCCAGCAAGTAATATACAATAAGGGTAAGTGATATAATCCTTAATTCTCGAAAGGGTATAACAAAGTTTGATAGTTCAAGGATAACAAGAATATCAACAGTTTTCAATAATAGTCGCTAAGGACAGAATAATATCAATGTGATTCAATAACAAATCAATTCAAGATTTCAATATAACTGAATACTGAGCAGTCGCTAAGGACTATGAACTTCTACTATAATTAACAGTAATAAACTGAAAATCCAACAAACACAGGTACAACAGGTGATCAGCCTAAAGCACCATCGTTATGCATAACAATCAATCATACTCAAGTGTGCACGTCGGTTCTCCGACAATTATATATTCCCTTCAAAGAAGGTTGTTCTTCTCAGTCAAATACAAGATCCCTCACCAATCAATTAGTTTGGGTCTCTTTTTAATAATATAAGTCTAGCCGAATCAAATGGCATAGACACTTTCACAATATTCAAGAACAATACTAAGTTCCACATGAATAATAGCTTTAATAAAATAAGAGTTCAAGTATGCTAATTCAATTCAAATGATTAAGTAAAGAAACTAGTTCGCAATATACAAGGATAGAATACTTGCACCGTAAAAGAGTGTAAGTTAGGAAACTTGCCTTATGCGTAGTTTACTCACGTAAAGCTAGCCAACACTTTCGAATTCCTATCGTAATACAATTACGTATATATATGATATTCATTAGTCATATAATTTAACTTCACATTTTATCTTCGAATATACGATCAGCACACAAGCTAAGTTTTAACCTAGCTACACAATTATTTAGTGTCGTATTAATATAACTTTTACCCTTAACGTTCCTTTTTTCTCAAGTTAATTATCTCATACATCATTACTATCATGTGAGACTACCACAATTAGCAAACATACTCGCATATTACTAATATCACATAAGACTACAGGTAATACTAAAATATATTTTATTTTAGCAAGTTATGGCATTCCCTTAAGTTAACCGTCAAAATCGGGTTCAAGTAACATCGTAACATATAATCATTCTTGAGTTTATTATCACAATTTTAACTTACATTTTACATGGTATTAAGGGATAGAAAAACCATGTGGTTATCATGCTTTATAACTTGGATATGTGTTTACATAGATGTCACATAATCTATTAATACATATGCTTATAGTGTTCACATTATTTATTCATAACTAGTATTGTTTATTACTTTAAAACATACCTATACTCATGCTTGGTTAACTACCGTTATATCAAACATATAAGAGTCATGCTTAGAGACTTAATGAATGTAAACATGTCATTTTACATTCTAAGAACTTAACTACTCATACTTAATGTACTTGGTTCGAAAACGTATTCAAGTTTGCTTTTGAATCCATTTTAAACTTGAACAACGTAATTTAACACATACAAGTCAACTTCAAAGCTCTTATCGTATGTAGTCAAGTCATATTAACACTTTCGCAAGATTAGCGTGTATATCATGTAGTATTGATGCATATTAGCTTTAATATAACAAGCTTTTTCTTAATAACTTCTCGAACACAAGGTCTAACAAGTTTGGTCATGTACAAGGACACTATAAACACTATATCATGCTCCTTTATATTTGAAATCAATCATGTGTATGAATCACTAAGTTCATTACTTCAAAGTTTGTTTTTTTTTAGAATACTAAGTTTATCTCGAAAACCATACTCTTTTTGTTAATCATGTATGCTGGTACAAGAAAACATGCTTACATTGTCTTAATATATCCATATAGGCATGCCAAGCTCATTAGTACACTTGTTCAAGTCACATTAGTCATTTATACCATGACAAATTTCTAGCAGAAAGCAGGAACTGGATCCAGTAGCCGGCGCAGCTGCGCAGCGTCCCAGTTCAAAACTGGCGCAGCTGCGCAGGGCCTTGGCCAGCAAAACATAAGTCCAGCACTGGCGCAGCTGCGCAGAACCCTAGTATAACCAGGGCGCAGCTGCGCCGTTACCTGTATAGAGCTAGAAGCTCCTGCTTCGGCAGACAGCAACACAATTCATAAAATTTACACATGAAAACAATCACATTGTATTCCAACATGCTTATAAGTTTATTATAACAACTAAACAATTGTTCTAAACCCCAATTACAACCCAATTCAAGATGATCAAGATTTGAAACTTTGACAGTGAACAAGAATAAAGAATATGGAATTTAGAATTATACCTCTTGAAACTTAGTTTGCTTAGCTTCTAACCTTCAAAGATTGTTAAACTCTTCTTTGAACAACAAACACTCAAACTTCAATTCTCAGAGTTTTATCAGACAAAACACAGCAACGTAAACTTAGTAACATAGCTGCCAATTTATAGAATAACGGTGGACTGGCTAGAGGTTTTACATGGAAGTTGAAACCAAAGTGTAGAAGAACACATTGGTTTACAGTGGGTTGCTCAACCACCCACCATCAGCCATTCCCATAGCCAATGATCACAGCTTGGAAGTTACGTAATTTAGCCTTAGGCTACTGTTCATGTACTGTGAGTGTAACTGATGAGCTTAGATTTCTAGCAATGTGATTAATTAGTTCAATTTAGTTACTATACTTTCCAAAAATAGGTTTTAATGTACAATTATTACTATATTAGGAAAAATTAGGGATTACCTATGTACTCTCATCATATAATCCATGTACATTTTTATTACTACCAACATAGTCTTTTCAGATATTACCACACTATATTGTCTTCTTTATTATTAAATTCTACCATCAACAAGTGATTATAATATATTCATGATATATCATTCTGATGTATACTTACATACATATTGTCACATAGGTGTCATGATGTATTCATAACATATAGTTTCATTATGTACAATCATACAATATGGTTTAAATATACTTGCATGGTCATACATAAGTGTCTCTCTACACTATATAATATAGTTGTATTCCATATACTTTATATATTCAATATTGCACATTTGCACATATCAATTAATATAATCTTATTATATTAATAACTTACTTATTTATTTTATTATTCATATTGTCAAATAAATAAATTATTCATCTCATTGATTAATTAACAATAATATTAATTAATCTATTCCTCGTTAGTTAATGAAATTATTAATTTTCACAACCATTGCTCATTTATCACGCACAGTATATAAATATAAATCTTATTATATTATAGACATGTTGCTCATTATTATTATTCTATTTCTTGCAATAATAATAATCACATATTATTAATTAATCACAGTTAATATTCTACAATAATTAATTAATATTCTACGATAACAATTACTATAGATTAATTGTTCGCTTAAATTAATATAATCATTCTTATATTACGTCACTGTGCCACACAAGGCTTTCACGAGTTTATCGCAAACTCCACATATTCTTAATTATTATAATTATTCAATTTAATATATAATTGAATTAATCATTCTCATAACAAAAAAATCATTTATATTCAAATAAATTCTCATTTCCATTAATATATCTATTTAATAATATTAGGAAATTCTCGGGTATTACATTTATACTTGAAACCTTTAACAGTCATAAGACTATGGACTCTACTTCTCGTACTTAGGGGGATCAGCCCTTAGTACCATACTGTGCACAATATCTCAATGCTAAAGCGTAAATAATCCCCTACAAAAGGGTTGTTCGTCTCAGTTTGACATCAGAGTCTGCACCAAAGGAAGTTTAATTTGGATAAGCTCAATAATAGTTTTAGAATTTAGAACGCTCATCAACTATGGACTAGTCGAATCAATAAGGGTTCGCTAGTCGTACAAGTTTTAACAATAACTGATATTCAATTCGAATAATAAAACTCAAGAGGTATACAATCGAATAAGTATTGTATAACTGGAATCATGCTTTAAAATAATTATAACATCTAATATGAAATCTTGAACTTGAACAATTAAGAACAAGAACTTGCTCGATATAGAATATGAGTCTAGGACTTGCTCAACGAATAATTTAGAATTTAAAGAACTTGTTCCATAAAAGTAAAGTTTTGAGTAAGGAAACTTGCTTCTTGCACAAGCTACAATTTATAACTCACGTCCTTTAATTAATCCTACATAACGATCCGTTCACAATACCAAGTAATTATAAGTTCGATATACTTATCGAATCACAACATTGATCTTTGAACACGTTATTAGACTTTATAATAACGGTTTAAGTTATGAAATTAACTTTTAAATTAATCACATAATATAAGTTATTAACATATTATTATATGCTTAACATGTCTTCATGTTCATTATATTAGGTTTTAAAACACCTTTCTGAACTTTGGAACACTTAAAAAAAATTGGAAATTTTCAGGACAGGCGCGGCCGCGCTTTAAGTGTGCCTTGAAGCTGTGCGGCCGCGCTGCGACGCAGACTCAGTTACTGCAGTTCGCGAAGAACACACAGTAAGGCCCAATTAATTCCAATTTACACAATTATAACGATTTATAATGTTACCCATGAAGTATAAACTTCACAGAAAAATTATAAATCGATTCTAGCATGCTTCTAACACTTAGATCACATAATTACACAAATTAAAGCATTTGATTTCACTATTTCAATATTTTGTAAGTTTTGAAGAAAACACATGAAATTCAACGTTAGAGATTCGTTATAACACCGAATCCGTCCGTTTCAATTCTGTTTTGTTCGTTTAAACATGCATAATCATATTCAAGTAGCAATTTAGAGTTTAATAAACGATTAAAGTATGTAAATTTGTATATAAAGGCCATATATACAACTTTCATACTCTATAACTTTTGAAAACCTAATTAAAACATAATTACATGGTTTTAATCACTGTAAATCATACGTATATGGTTTAAAACATGTTATGAACATATATTAACACACATAAAGCCATATGATCAACACTCATCGACTTTAAGCATTTAATTTGTACATAAGGCCATATATACAACTTTTATACTCTGAGACTTTTGAATTCCAAATTGAAGCATGCCTTCATGAATTTGATCGTTTTAAACATACATAGATGGTAGAAATCATGTTCTAATCATTTAGTAACACATACAACATCAATTCATGCCTTAATCACAAATTAAATTTTCACAGAGAACTTCGAAGTACGTAAATGGAAAACTTTGAAAACTTAATTTAAACTAGGTTAAGAATTTACCCTTGCTAACTCTGTTTGATGATATAAACTTAGACTCCTCCAATCGATTCTTCTCTTACTTTCTCTCTTTTTCTCTCTGATATTTTCTCTGGTGTTCGTATATAGTATAAACTAGATGCTAATATAATATATAAGTTATATAATATATAATACGTATATGTATATAACTGATAAGTAAGTGGTCAGTTTATCCCATAGTGGGTTAACTGCACCAACCTCCCATAAGGTCACGTTTGGTTTTCTTCTTATTCCTCCATTCTCATTATTTTAATTAACTTCTTATCATATATTTAATTGTCACACTTCTAATTAATCAATTAATTTTATTTAAATCAATTAAATAAAATAGAATAGTTCCACATTAAATCACATAGTCACATAATTAAAATTCTCATTTATTAATTATGTCAGATTATTAAATATCTTATTAATTATTAAATTAATTAAAATAACATTATGCTTATTAAATAATTTATTTAATCAAATAAGCTCAATTAAATACATACTTGAATTATAAAAATTCTCCACATTAATTTAATTAATCTAACACATATAATTAAATTAATCTACCATAATTTCATCAACTAAATATTTAATTCAATAATTAAATCATCAAAAAAATATTTATTTAATTCAATAAATATTTTAATAAATTACAATATCTCGTTCGTCATATCTTTCCCCCTTAAAAGGATTCTGTCCCTAGAATCACGGTTCAATTAAAAATTTTGTCCCGTTACATTCTCCCCCCCCCCCCCCCGTTACATTCTCCCCCCCTTACAAAGATTCTGTCCCTAGAATCGCTTATACATAAATTAAGTAAATAATTGCGGGTAATATGCTCTTCGAGTTCTCACGTAGCTTCTTCAACGTTGTGGTTCCTCCAAATTACCATAACAGAAGGTATTACTTTATTTCTGAGAACTAGTTCTTTCCTGTCAACAATCTAAATAGGAATTTCTTCATAGGATAGGTATTTCTCAAATTATAGGGGTTCATATTCAATCACATATTTGTAATCGGGTTTGTAGGGTCATAAAACTGAAACATGGAAGACGTTGTGGACATGCTCTAGCGCCGGAGGTAAGGCCACCTCATATACGACTTCTCCAATCCTTTGTAGCACCTCAAAGGGTTCAATGAACCTCGGGCTCAATTTGCCTTTCTTTCCAAATCTGATCTTTCCCTTCCAGGGAGAGACTTTCAAAAACACAAAGCTACCCGATTAAAATTCAACATTCTTGGGGTGCGGATCGACGTATTTCTTCTGCCTATCCTGAGCTGCTTCCAATCTTGTCCGAATCACTTTTACTATCCCTGTTGTCTGTTGTATCAACTCTGGTCCTAGCAATTGTCTTTCGCCAACTTCATCCCAGTATAGTGCAGTTCTACACTTTCTACCATACAACGCTTCATAAAGCGACATGCCAATACTTGCGTGATAACTGTTGTTGTAATCGAATTCTACAAGTGGTAGGTGATCATCCCTTCCTTTGAAATTCATGATGCATGCTCTCAACATATCCTCCAATGTCAGGATCGTTCTTTCGCTCTGCCCGTCTGTCTGAGGGTGATATGCCGTACTCATTCTCAACTGTGTCCCCATGCATTCCTGTAGTCGCTTCTAAAAGTTTGATGTGAAGCGCAGATCTCGATCAGAAACAATCAACACTGGAACTTCGTGTCTCGAAATAATTTCTTTCACATACAGCTTCGCCAACTGGTCTAAGTTAAATCTGATTCTGATCGGAAGAAAGTGTGTGGATTTCGTTAATCGGTCAACGATAACCCATACTGCGTCGTAGCCTTTCTGAGTTGTCGGAAGGCCAACCACGAAATCCATCGTAATATATTCCCATTTCCATTCTGGGATCTCTAGAGGTTGTAGCAAACCACTCGGCCTTCGAATGTTCTGCTTTCACTTTCATACATGTCAGACACTTTGCAACACACTCTGCAACATCTAGTTTCAAATTTGGCCACCAGAAATGTTATTGAAGATCCTGGTACATCTTGGTACTACCGGAGTGAATCGAATACCGTGAGCTATGAGCCTCGCTCAAAATGTCTTCCTTAACCTCTGGCACTGGCGGTACCCAAATTTTGCTCTCAAATCTCAGCAGTCCCTCATTGTCCATCTTGAATCTCAGTTTGGTTCCTTCAGATATCTTCTTCCTTACTTTCTCACATTCTTCGTCCTGAAGTTGAGCTTCCTTAACCTTATCTAGAAAAGTTGTACCAGCTTGCAGTTGGAACATCTTTTTGTCAGTCTCCATAGGATACTTCACTTCCAATTCCAGCTTCTCCATCGCTAAAATTAGCTCTTCCTGGGCAGTCAACATCATCAATTTCTCCCGACCCTTTCTGCTTAAGGCTTCGGCAACCACATTAGCTTTACCCAGATGTTATAAAATCTCGCAGTTATAGTCCTTAATCAATTCCAACCATCTTCTTTGGCGCATATTCAAATCCTTCTATGTACAAATATATTTCAGACTCTTGTGGTCTGTATATATTTCACACTTTTCCCCATAGAGGTAGTGTCTCCAGATCTTCAAAGCAAATACCACTGCAGCCAACTCCAAGTCATGGGTCGGATACCCTTTCTCGTAATCCTTCAACTGTCGTGACGCATACGCAATAACCTTGCCGTTTTTCACAAGCACACAACCAAGTCCTTTATGTGACGCATCAATGTAAACCACAAAATTTCCTGTATCATCCGGAAGAGATAACACAGGGTGCTGAACTCAACCTCTTCTTAAGCTTTTGAAAGCTTTCCTCACACTTCTCAGTCCAAACGAATTTCACCGCTTTCCTAGTCAAATTCGTCACTGGAGTTGCGATCTTGGAAAAGTCCTGAATGAATCTTCTATAATAACCTGCCAATCCAAGAAAACTTCTCATTTCTGACGGCAGTTTTCGGCTGATCCCTAGTTCATCACATCTTCGACATTGGAGGGATCTACCGAAATTCTGTCCTGATCAATCACATGTCCGAGAAATTGTACCCGCTCAATCCAAAATTTGCATTTCAAAAACTTGGCATACAACTTCTCCCTTCTCAACGCCTCTAATGTTACCTTCAAATGCTCTACATGTTCTTCCTCGGTCTTCGAGTATACCAAAATGTCGTCGATAAACATCACCATGAATTTGTCCAAAAATGGCTTAAACACTCTGTTTATTAGGCCCATAAATGATGCAGGCGCATTTGTTAGACCAAATGACATTACCAGAAATTCGTAGTGACCATATCGAGTTTTGAAAGTTATCTTTGGAACATCCTCTGGCCTCACCTTCAACTGATGATAACCACTTCTCAGGTCTATCCTCGAGAAATACCTCGCTCCCTTTAGCTGATCAAACAAGTCGTCAATCCTAGGTAATGGATACTTATTCTTAATCGTGACCTTGTTCAATTCTCTGTAGTCGATGCAAAGCCGCATCATTCTGTCCTTCTTCTTCATGAATAACATCGGCGCTCCCCACGGCGATACGCTCGTTGAATGTGCTTCTTTTCCAGTAGCTCTTGCAGCTGTACCATCAATTCTTTCATCTCTACCGGAGCCATCCGGTACGATGCCTTCGATATTGGAGCTATTCCTGGCGCCAAATCGATCACAAACTCAACCTCTCTATCTGGCAGAAGCTCTGGCAGATCATCCAGAAATACGTCTATGAAGTCCCTCACGACTGGTATATCCTCTAACTTCGGGTTCTCTTTTCGACTATCGATCATGTAGGCCAAATATCCTACACAGTCTTGTCGTAACAAATTCTTAGCCTGCATCATCATCAGACAACTCGCTTGTCTAGGTGACTTGCTGCCATAAAACATAACCTTTGACGGAGTCATAAGGTTAATACATTTCCTATATGGCAATCAATTACAGCCCCATAATTGAATAACCAATCTATTCCCAGAATAACATCGAATTCCCCAAGTTTAATTGGAATAAGATCTATGTTCATAATGTTACCCTTGATATCCACCCTACAGTTCTTGTGTACATACTTAACAGGAATCACTTCTCTATCAGCAATCTCTATGTTCATAGGGTATTCTAATTGTCCTTATGCAATTCTAAGTTCTTAGCAAAATCATCGAATATGAATGAGCAAGTAGCACCCGAATCAAATAATATATAAGCATTAACTTTAATGATCGGAATGATACCTGAAACCACATCGCGAGACTACACAGCATCCTGCACTGTCATGTTGAATGTCCTGGCGGTTGGTCGGTTAGTTGTGGTTGGTCCCGTGGTAGTTAGAGCATTGCCACCGCTGTTTCCTTTGTTCCCTCCTGATCCTGCCCCTCTAGATGCCTTCTTATAAAAGTCCCTTGCCAAGTGGTCCTTCGACCCACAAGTGAAGCAGGCGCCCTTCTTAGGATTAGGGCAGTTAAGTGCTATACGGCCTGTGACGCCCCCAAATTACAGGACCGTCATGGGGTCGCTCGAATTCGGTTCATCACGTGCTCATGGTAATACATCACATTAATAATAACTAAATATCACACAATCACAGCGGAAAATCTATTCTAGAATAATTTACAATGATTTATTATAATTATTCCCCTAAGTCTCGCAACCTACAGTACTTAATAAATTACATAATAATATCAATTAACGACTTATTACATAATCTAACTTAAGCTTAAACATAATCAAATCCAGTCTTACTACATCATCTTAATACAATATTAAAATATTTAAAACATAAAAGAGACAAGCTAGTTGGTAGCCTTGCCCTTGCCCTTATCAACGCCCGAAGGTTCGCCCTGCTCTGTCTTAACTGAAATGTTTTAGGGAAAGCAAGAATGAGCACAAATTGCTCAGCAAGTAATATACAATAAGGGTAAGTGATATAATTCTTAATTCTCGAAAGGGTATAACAAAGTTTGATAGTTCAAGGATAACAAGAATTTCAACAGTTTTCAATAACAGTCGCTAAGGACAGAATAATATCAATGTGATTCAATAAGAAATCAATTCAAGATTTCAACATAACTGAATACTGAGCAGTCACTAAGGACTATGAACTTCCACAGGAATTGACAGTAATAAACTGAAAATCCGACAAAAACAGGTACAACAGGTGATCAGCCTAAAGTACCATCCTTATGCATAACAATCAATCATACTCAAGTGTGCACGTCGGTTCTCCGACAATTATATATTCCCTTCAAAGAAGGTTGTTCTTCTCAGTCAAATACAAGATCCCGCACCAATCAATTAGTTTGGGTCGCTTTTCAATAATATAAGTCTAGCCGAATCAAATGGCATAGACACTTTCACAATATTCAAGAACAATACCAAGTTCCACATGAATAATAGCTTTAATGAAATAAGAGTTCAAGTATGTTAATTCAATTCAAACGATTAAGTAGGAAACTAGTTCGTAATATACAAAGATAGAATACTTGTATCCAAAGAGGTAAGATTTAGATACTCGCTTACGATATCCATTAAATAAAGTAATGTAAGGGTTTAGGATACTTGCCTTATGCGTAGTTTACTCACGTAAAGCTAGCCAACACTTTCGGATTCCTATCGTAATACAATTACGTATATATATGATATTCATTAGTCATATAATTTAACTTCACATTTTATCTTCGAATATACGATCAACACATAAGCTAAGTTTTAACCTAGCTACACAGTTATATAGAATATAACTTCTATCCTTAACTTCCTCTTTTCTCAAGTTGATCATATTCATACATCATTACTATCATATGAGACTAACACAATTAGCAAACATACTCGCATATTATTAATATCACATAAGACTACAATCAATACTAAATATATTTTATTTTAGCAAGTTATGGCATTCTCATAAGTTAACCGTCAAAATCGAGTTCAAGTTGTTAGAGTTTATGCCCTAGAGGCTAATTCTTTGATGTAATTGCTTAAACATTTTTGATATTATATTTGATTGAATAAATGAATTATTTTATTATGGTTTTATTTACTGCGTTATATAAATGTTAACATAATAAAAGTCCTTAGAATAGTTATACCAATTATATGGCTTCAAGTACGTGACTTGAACATGAGATCATATAATTACAATTAGTATCATTACTCTTAAATGTCCTTAGTCGAGTGTCATTGTTAATGGGACAACAATGATACATTGAGACTAGTATGTGGATTGACTGATGGCCAAATCTCATTGGTCATAAATATATGAGATATTGAGTCAATGCATAGGTACATATTAGAGAACAATGTACTGGACAGACCCACCATGAGAATTCTACGTGGAGCATTATGCAAAGTGTCATAAGCAATTCTCATAGTGACAATGATGTAATGATCCTCTGACCTGAAATCATTATTTTACTACACGAGAATTTATGTACTTTGATATCATCAAAGGCCACCTTTAATAGGGTGGACGATAAAGGTGATTATTGGGTACATCATGAATCGTGTGAGGAATATGAGTGATCTAGATGGAATTTAACCCTCCTATATATTTGGGGTGATATCCATAGGCCTCTTGATTGAGTAGAACTATGAAATGCATGGCCATGCTCAAATAGTGATTTATTTCATATAGTCTACTCATCGATCAAGAAAACTCAGATTAAATTATGAAGAGGATGACACATTCCATGCCTCGAGTTTAATCTAGGATGTCAAGGTTAAAAGGATTAAATTACATTGAAACATTGGTCACGAAAAGGTTGTATCGAATCACCGATCTTATTATTATTTGGGTAGCAGTGATGCATTACTAGATGCCGCTCACTGTTTATAATTTTATAATATAATTTTAAAATTATTGCCAACATAATGATAACCTATAGGGTCACACACTTAGAACGTAATTAAAAGGGAATTAATTTAAATTGTATGGATTTAAATATATCAATATGATTGATAGTATTTAAATTACAAATTTAAATTAATAGGATAATTTGTATATATATGTGTATATTAATTAAGTAAGACTTAATTAAGATATAATATATATATATATATATTCAGATTTTATTTTTCTAATTAGATTAGGTTTTGGTTAATTCCTTTAACTGCTATATATATAATATATCAGCCGTTTAGGGTATTATCGATATCAAAACCTTAGCCGCTCTTAGAGAGAGACTAGAGAGAAAAATTTCGAAAGTCCAGATCTTTGGCGGCTAGTACCGCAGCTTTCCTTACTGCAGATCGTGTGACGATTCGCGGGACGTTCGTGTGGATACCGTAGAGGCACAGTTCCGTTGGATTGCGTTGAGGATTCGAAGCAGTTCTAGAATCTCCATCGTCTCCATTTAGGCTTGAATAATCGGTAAAACAAATCTTAACCTCTGAATTAATATATTTTTCGCATGGATCCTGTTTTAGGGTTTCGAAAATTTTTAATTTCCACTACGTTTATGTGCCAAAAACCCTACAGTGGTATCAGAGCTACTTGCGAAACGATTAATTCAGATTACGTGTTTTAATTGTATTCATTATATATGATACAGATCTGAAATTGAATATATGATATTCTGCATGTATGCGTATTCTGGAAATCTGTAATATATATGCATGTATATGATGTTCTGATAATCGTATCCTAGAAAGTGGAATAACAATTCAACTTCTGTTCTAATTGGATTAGAAACATGAAGATTCGATTTAATATGATTAATCGAAACTGGACATATATGATATGTTCTAGATGTATTGTTATTATGAGTGTGTTGGCGGATTGTATATGATTCTGGAATTGTTTCAAAGATTCGTATGAAAAAATTCTACAATACAGATTGTAGCTCAAAAAAAATTCCCAGGGCGCTGCCCCCGGCCCCGCTTGCTGACCGGGCAGCAAGACCACCCGCCAGCTGATCGGTCAGCCGGACCACCGCCAGGGGGGAGACCCCCCCCTTGGACCGCCCCGTCGTAGCGCACGATGGTTGTAACCCCAATATTTTGTATATAGTTTTCTTTAATTATATAAATTATGTCATGTGCTTATTGTGATATGCATGGTGCACAGTTATGGCCCTTTTGACCCATAGGTTAGTGGTTTTTGGTTTTGAAATACGGCTTGCATGTCGTGCCTTTCTATAAATTATGATGTAATATTCTCTTCTCATCTAAATCCCCTCGAATGTAACTCGAGGTTTCTTTATGTCATGTAATCTACAATTGTAACCTATCAAGATGACAAGATGATGATGGAGAGGAGACACATGCATGAGGAAGGTTCAAGGAAGCTACTATTTTGAATACCTTTTACCACCTTAGACTAACCTTCAATTTTTCATTAGCTTGAAAAGATTGACATAGGGTTGGGGCCATAACTGTGACATTTAATTTTGTACTTTATTTATGCTTGTATACGATATGATATGATAAATAATGTGCATATTTAATAAGATTAAAATTGGTGAGATCTAAATTAATTATTAAAATCCCTCATAAAATTATTAAGTCTAAATCAGATGCCTTCCAATGAATAACACTCATCAAGACCTTGACCGATGGATGTAGGTTTGCCAAAGTAAAGTACCCCATTTATCTTGGTAAGATGCGATAGGATAATTGTGATATCCAAACTGTTAAAATCATTGGGTCAAACTTAACTAAGTTATCACAATAGGATTGTGGACTTAGAGGCATAGAGTTTGGTAGGTACCATTAGATGGACTAGAAACAAATGTTGTTCACCAAACTATCTAAGAGTTATATATGATATAATTGACAAAGGGCTGTCTACCTAAATAATTGTGTTTTGAGAGAATAGCCAAAGCTAACTTAAGGCATAATGAAATATGGATCTTAGCTCACTAGAAAGATTTAATTGAAAATGCTTTCCGAATTAATGGTGAGGGCTATTAATTTGAATAAAATAGTGGGAGGTATATTTTGAATGTACTATTATCAATTACATAATATCAAAATTCTGCAATTTGACTTATTATTTTTGCACTTATAAATTGTAGATATCAATGGCAAACAACAACACAAATAGTCTTTCACTACGATCAGTCCTTGAGAAGGAAAAGCTGAGTGGAATTAATTTCCTAGACTGGCATAGGAACTTCAGGATTGTCCTCAAACAGGAGCGCAAGCTATATGTCCTTGATGGGCCCATTCCTGAAGCACCAGCTAACACTGCACCACGTGTAGAGCATAATGCTTATAAGAAGCATCAAGATGATGCTCTGGACGTGAATTGTCTCATGCTAGCAACTATGAACTCTGAGCTTCAGAAGCAACATGAGTTAATGGATGTTTATGAGATGATCGAGCATCTCAAGAAATTGTTCGAAGGGCATGCTCGACAGGAGAGGTATGATACAAGCAAGGCGTTGTATCACTGCAAGATGGGTGAACGTGATCCAGTTGGTCCACATGTGCTAAAAATGATTGGGTATATTGAGTACCTTGGTAGGTTGGGTTTTCCGATTACTCCGGAAGCCCAAACTGATCTGGTTTTGCAATCTTTGAACAGCAACTACTCTCAATTTGTTATAAATTACCTCATGAATGAAATTGAGAAACCACTTACTAAGTTGTTGAGCATGTTAAGAACTGTCGAGAACAACATGAAAAAGGCAGGACCCGCTCCCATAATGATGGTGCAAAAGGGGAATGATAAGGGAATGGGGAAAGGCAAGAAGAAGATAGGATCTAAATTTGCCAAACCCAATCCCAAAACCAAACAGGCTTTAAAACCTAAAGGTGGGGTGGCTAAAGAAGGTGATTGTCACTTCTGTGGAAAATCTGGACACTGGAAGAGGAATTGTCATGTTTATTTGGAAGAACTGAAGAAAAAGAAAGGAAGTGTGACTTCTATTCAGGTATATATGTTATAGAAGTTAATTTGTCCACTTCTACATCATGGGTATTGGATACTGGATGTGGTTCTCACATTTGTGTTAATGTGCAGGAACTCCGAAGGAGTAGGACTTTGGCGAAAGGCGAGGTTGACCTACGAGTTGGGAATGGAGCAAAAGCTGCTGCACTAGCCGTAGGAACTTATCATTTATTTTTGCCCACTGGGCTAGTATTAGAATTAGAGGATTGTTATTATATGCCTGCTATGAGCAAAAACATTATTTCTGTTTCTTGTTTGGACAAGAAAGGTTTTTCATTTTTAATAAAGAACAACAGTTGTTCATTTTACTTAAATGAAATATGTTATGGTGTTGCACAATTGTTTAATGGTCTTTATATTCTTAATTTAGAAATGCCTATCTATAACATAAATACAAAACGATTTAAATCAAATTATTCAAATTCGACATATCTTTGGCACTGTCGTTTAGGCCATATAAATGAGAAACGCATATCCAAACTCCATAAAGATGGGTTTTTTGATTCATTTGATTTTGAATCATATGAGAAATGCAAGTCTTGTTTATTAGGCAAGATGACTAAAGCCCCTTTCACTGGACACAGTGAACGGGCTAGCGATGTATTGGGACTTATACATAGTGATGTATGCGGACCCATGAGTTCGTTAGCAAGAGGTGGGTTTTATTACTTCATTACATTTACTGACGACTTCAGTAGATATGGATATGTGTATCTTATGAGACACAAATCCGAATCCTTTGAAAAGTTCAAGGAATTCAAGAATGAAGTTCAAAACCAATTTGGCAAAAGCATAAAAGCCCTTCGATCCGATCGAGGAGGTGAATACTTAAGCCAAGACTTTGATGACCTTCTAAAGGAGTGTGGTATTATATCACACCTCACTCCACCTAGAACACCACAATGGAATGGTTTGTCTGAGAGGAGGAATCGCACCTTGTTGGACATGGTACGATCGATGATGAGTCATGCAGATCTCCTAATAAGCTTCTGGGGTCATGCCCTAGAGACAGCTGCATTCACACTTAACCGTGTTCCTACAAAGATGGTTCATAAGACACCATATGAGATGTGGACTGGGAAACGTCCTAGTATGTCGTTCATGAAGATTTGGGGTTGCGAGGCGTTTGTAAAATGTCTGGCTTCTGACAAGCTCGGACCCAAATCTGACAAATGTAATTTTGTGGGATACCCAAAGGAAACAAAAGGGTATTATTTCTACAAACCTTCTGAGAACAAAGTATTTGTTTCTCGAACTGGTATTTTTCTAGAAAGAGAATCTGTCTCTAAAGGAAACAGTGGGAGGAAAGTAGAACTCGAAGAAGTTCGAGAACCACAAAATATCATTGAACCTGAGTTGGAACATGAGTAGGAACCACAAGATATTGTGGAAAGTGAACCTGCTCAAATTACACAAGGCATTCGTAGATCTGGTAGGACACGGCCTGAGCCCGAGAGATATTATAGATTTCTTGTGACTCAAAACGGCGATGTGATGCTCATAGATCATGATGAGCCTGCTTCCTACCAAAAAGCTATGAATGGGCCAGATTCTGAGAGATGGCTTGAAGCCATGAAATCTAAGATGGACTCCATGTATACTAACCAAGTATGGACTTTGGTTGATCCACCCGAAGGGGTAAAACCAATCGGGTGCAAGTGGGTTTTCAAGAAGAAAACCGACATGGATGGTAATGTACAAACCTATAAAGGCCGACTGGTAGCAAAAGGTTTCAAATAAGTTCAAGGTGTTGACTATGATGAAACCTTCTCTCCAGTGGCAATGGTTAAATCCATCAGGATCTTACTTGCTATTGCAGCCTTTTATAATTACGAAATCTGGCAGATGGATGTCAAAACTGCTTTCCTTAACAGAAATCTCCTTGAGGATGTGTATATGACACAACCTGAGGGTTTTGCCAATCCAAAGGATGCTGGAAAGGTATGTAAGCTGCAGCGATCCATTTATGGATTGAAGCAAGCCTCTCGGAGTTGGAATCTTCGATTTGATGAAGTAGTCAAAGAGTTTGGCTTTATAAAAAATGAAGATGAACCTTGTGTATATAAGAAGGTTAGTGGGAGTCATATTGTATTCCTGGTATTATATGTTGACGACATATTAATTATTGGGAATGACATTCCTTCCTTACAGGCTGTAAAAATATGGTTAGGAAAATGTTTCTCCATGAAAGATTTGGGCGATGCAACCTACATTTTAGGTATCAAGATCTATCGAGATAGATCGAGAAAAATGCTCGGCCTAAGTCAAAGTACATATATTGATAAAGTGCTGAAATAGTTCAGCATACAAGAGGCAAAAAGAGGACACTTACCCATGTCTCATGGTGTTAAGATCTCTAAGGCCCAATGTCCTAAATCACATGATGATGAGGAGCGTATGAGAAAGATCCCTTATGCTTCGACAATTGAATCTATCATGTATGCAATGATATGTACTCGTCCGGATGTCTCGTATGCTTTTAGCATGACGAGAAGATACCAGTCGAATCCAGGTGAAGGTCACTAGACAGCAGTCAAGAATATCCTCAAGTACCTGAAAAGGACTAAGGATTCATTCTTGGTATATGGAGGTGAAGATGAACTGACAGTAAAGGGTTACACAGATGCTAGTTTCCAGATTGACACAGATGACTATAAGTCTCAGTCAGGTTTTGTGTTTTACCTTAATGGTGGTGCTGTTAGCTGGAAAAGTTCGAAGCAAGAGACAGTAGCCGATTCTACAACAGAGGCTGAGTATATTGCTGCTTCTAGTGCGGCCAAGGAGGTTGTATGGATTAAAAAGTTCGTCACTAAACTTGGTGTTGTTCCAACCATTGTTGATCCGGTTGAGCTATACTATGATAATAATGGAGCCATTGCACAGGCTAAGGAACCCAGATCTCACCAATGATCCAAGCATATACTTAGGCGGTACCATCTCATCCGTGAAATCATTGATAGAGGAGATGTACATATAAGCAGAGTGCCAGCAGATGATAATGTTGCAGATCCACTGACCAAAGCTTTGTCGCAGCATAAGTACGAAGGTCACACTTGTTCCATGGGTATTAGATACATGAGTGATTGGCTCTAGTGCAAGTGGGAGACCATTAGAGTTTATGCCCTAGAGGCTAATTCTTTGATGTAATTGCTTAAATATTTTTGATATTATATTTGATTGAATAAATGAATTATTTTATTATGGTTTTATTTATTGCGTTATATAAATGTTAACATAATAAAAGTCCTTAGAATAGTGATACAAACTATATGGCTTCAAGTATGTGACTTGAACATGAGATCATATAATTACAATTAGTATCATTACTCTTAAATGTCCCTAGTCAAGTGTCATTGTTAATGGGACAACAATGATACATTGAGACTAGTATGTGGATTGACTGATGGCCAAATCTCATTGGTCATAAATATATGAGATATTGAGTCAATGCATAGGTACATGTTAGAGAACAATGTACTGGACAGACCCACCATGAGAATTCTACGTGGAGCATTATGCAAAGTGTCATAAGCAATTCTCATAGTGACAATGATGTAATGATCCTCCGACCTGAAATCATTATATTACTACACGAGAATTTATGTACTTTGATATCATCAAAGGCCACCTTTAATAGGGTGGACGATAAAGGTGATTATTGGGTACATCATGAATCGTGTGAGGAATATGAGTGATCTAGATGGAATTTAACCCTCCTATATATTAGGGGTGATATCCATAGGCCTCTTAATTGAGTAGGACTATAAAATGCATGGCCATGCTCAAATAGTGATTTGTTTCATATAGTCTACTCATCGATCAAGAAAACTCAGATTAAATTATGAAGAGGATGACACATTCCATGCCTCGAGTTTAATCTAGGATGTCAAGGTTAAAAGGATTAAATTACATTGAAACATTGGTCACGAAAAGGTTGTATCGAATCACCGATCTTATTATTATTTGGGTAGCAGTGATGCATTACTAGATGCCGCTCACTGTTTATAATTTTATAATATAATTTTAAAATTATTGCCAACATAATAATAACCTATAGGGTCACACACTTAGAACGTAATTAAAAGGGAATTAATTTAAATTGTATGGATTTAAATATATCAATATGATTGAGAGTATTTAAATTACGCATTTAAATTAATAGGATAATTTGTATATATATATATATATATGTGTATATTAATTAAGTAAAACTTAATTAAGATATAATATATATATATATATATATATATATAAATTCAGATTTTATTTTTCTAATTAGATTAGGTTTTGGTTAATTCCTTTAACAGCTATATATATGATATATCAGCCGTTTAGGGTACTATCGATATCAAAACCCTAGCCGCTCTTAGAGAGAGACTAGAGAGAAAAATTTCAAAAGTCCAGATCTTTGGCGGCTAGTACCGCAGCTTTCCTTGCTGCAGATCGTGTGACGATTCGCGAGACGTTCGTGTGGATACCGTAGAGGCGCAGTTCCGTTGGATTGCGTTGAGGATTCGAAGCAGTTCCAGAATCTCCATCGTCTCCATTCAGGCTTGAATAATCAGTAAAACAAATCTTAACCTCTGAATTAATATGTTTTTCGCATGGATCCTGTTTTAGGGTTTCAGAAAATTTTTAATTTTCGCTACGTTTATTTGCCGAAAACCCTACACAAGTAACATCATATAATATCACGTAGCATGTATACATTTTAACGAATACTTTTATGTTTGTATAACTTTTCCAAATCCAATCATACATGGTATTGGTTCTTAAGTTAATACTTAAAGCCATTCAAGGACACGAACTCATAAGGTCTAACATGCTCGCTTTTTAAACACATAAGATATTCATATAACTTGTATTAAACATGTTCATGAGTTTTCATATCACATATATGCAACTATCATTGTCATTAGTTTGCTTTATTTACGCTAAACATTGAATCACGACAACTAATCACGGTATATATACATGCATGATACATGAATGAATCTAAAAGTACTACCACATGTTCAAAATTATCAGAATACGGGACTCGCAATAACATGTTAAGATTTATGTTTCAAACTTACACTTTCACTTAGTAAAGTTCGCAAACGAAGTCCACATGCTCATGTCATGCTATGAAACATATCTAAACAAGTCAACATGTCTTTCGTGCATTCTTAAACCATATCAACATGCTTGTATGGTCAGAATATCAACATGAATATAATTTATCAAAGTTTGTTTTTTTTTAAATCTACGCTTTCGTTAGAAATGTGCACTAGTTAGGTTCACATGTTCATATTGTATCACGGAACCTATATACATAAGTTAGCATTGCATTTCATGTGTTTCTAAGTCATACTAACATGTCTCAAAAGTCAGAACCTAACTATGGTTATATATCAAAGTCCATTCTTAAAGCTTCTAAGTTCACTTCGGAAACCTACCGCTTTTTGTTAACCATGTATGCTAGTATAATACAACATGTTTACATCGCCTCATTATGTTCATATATATATGTTACACAAGCTAGCATGCTGTTCTGAACCATGTAAACTAACCATCACTTAGCATAATCAAGCAGGGGCAGGGAACTGCTACAGGCTGCTGGCGCAGCTACGCAGCTGCCCAGTGTAAAACTGGCGCAGCTGCGCCGGCTCGCAGCCAGCGGCAGACAGTTCCAAAAAACGGCAGTTTCAAAACCCAAACACAGAAATTCCAAATGAATTCAATTTCCAATTAACCACATTGCTTTCTTATCATATTATAAGACTATATAACACCAAATAATCATTCTAACAACCAATTATCATCCAATTTCACAAAATCAAACATTTAAGTTTTGACAAAAAATGAAAACGGAGTTCTTGACAGAAAAATGAGAATGGAGAACAACTACATTCCAATCTTAACATGTATATAAGTCCATGTAACTACTAAGCAAGCTTTCTATAATTCAATTATATTTTAATTCCTCATGATCAAGAACTGGGATTTTGACAGAAACAAGCAATGAAGTTTTGACAGAGAATGAAATGAAGAATAAAGATTTTGAAATTATACCTCTGCAAATGATGGAGCTTGCTGCTATTCAAATCTTACAACTCTAGACTAATATTATATATGCTCTCAATTTATCAAACTCAAGCAATTCTCAGTAATTAGAGATATGAAGGAGAAGAGTTCCTATTTATAGAGAAATCCTTACACAGGCAATGCGATTTTACCACAAATCAAACCAACGTAAATTTGAATTGTATAAAGGTTAATGGAGAGTTGGTAAGGGTTGTTGAATCAAATTATTGTGCCCACTCCCCATACAAGTATGAGCTAGGCTTTCTTGGCAGATGAATGAGGAAGTAGACTAGCCTTTAAGGTTTTCACGTGAATGAGAGGAAGGAGGGGTATTGATCATTCCATGTGGGATATAATGCTCAGCATTCTAGAAATTGTATATACACAACACTTATGCCAAAACATGTTACATGTATACATACTATATAATTAGGCCACAATTATAGTTACAATGTAATTCTAATGATACTAACATGGATTCACATAATGTAGTAATTGCAATTTGAGCACATATAATCCATGTACATTTTATCATACTGGTATAATTCAAATCAAATATTACCACATTACATTATCTCATTCATTATTAAATTCAATTAATTCAATAATTGTTTACAATATATTCATGATATATCATTTTAATGTATACTTACTCACATTGTCACATAGGTATTAATCATGTAGCTCACATAGTTTAATTAATCTTAATACATGGTCCATATGTGTAATATATTCCCATTGCATTATATAACATAGTTTATGTATACATGCATGGTCACACTTAAGTGTCTCTCTATACTATAATATAGTTGTATTTCATATACTTTATATATTCAAGTATTGCACATATCAAATAATCTTATTAGATTAATACTTACTTATTTGTCAAATAAATAAATTATTTATCTCTTTGATTAATTAATAATAATATTAATTAATCCATTCCTCATTGATTATTAATGAAATTATTAACTTCCACAACCATTGCTCATTTATCAGGCACAGTATATAAATATAAATCTTATAATGTAATAGACATGTTGCTCATTATTATTATTATAGTTCTTGCAATAATAATAATCACGTATTATCAATCAATCACAGTTAATATTCCATAACCATTAATTAATATTCTACGATAACAATAAATTAATATTTTACAATAACAATTAATATAGATTATTTGTTCGCTTAAATTAATATAATCATTCTTATATTACGTCACTGTGCCACACAAGGCTATCAACGAGTTTATCGCAAACTCTATCAATTTCTCAATTATTATAATTATTCAATTTAATATAATTGAATTAATTCATCTCATAACACAAAATCATTTATATTCGAATAAATTCTCATTTCTATTAATATATTTATTTAATAATATTAGGAAATTCTCGGGTATTACATGGCCTTCCTGACCACAATTGTAGCACACCCTCTTTCCTTTCATACAGACCCCCAGGTGAGCTTTCCTGCAGGTCGGACATGCTTTAACCCTTTTCTTCTAGTTTCCCTGCTGATTCCCGGTCGATGTGTTGTCATTCCACCTTCTCTTCTGATTATTACTCCCTCCCGTGTTGCTACCACTAGCCTTGTTATTTCCTTCACCTTCACTCTTCTTCTTTTTATGATCTAGGTTGTATTTGGTCACCGCATCACTTCCTCCTTCAGCGAGGATGGCCTTCTCCAATACTTCAGCAAAAGTGTTTAACTGGAACATTTACACTTTGCTATACAACCAGAGCTTTAGTCCTTATTCAAACCTTCTTGCCTTCCTCTCGTCGATGTGTACTTGGTACGTGGCAAACCTAGCCAACTCATTAAATTTTGCCGCATAGTCTGGTACGGACATGTTACCTTATTTAAGCTCCAAAAATTGTACTTCTATCTGATTTTGTGAGCTGTTCGAAAAGTACATCTCAAAGAACATCTCCTTAAACCTCTCCCAGGTTATGATGCCCTCTCCTCCCCTGACCTTATTTTCCTGCCACCAATAGCTGGCTTTTGATTTCAGCATGAACGTTGCGTAGGCGGTCTTCTGGTCCTCACTGACTCTGGCGACGTCAAAAACTTTCTCCATCTGCATAACCTAAGTCTGAGCTTTTATTGGGTTCATGGAGCCTTTAAACTCTGGCCGTCCCACCGCCTTGAAGTCCTTGAACGAGGTGTTCGGTGGAGCTTGTGGCTGATTGTTCATTGCTCCTGTCAGAAGATTCACCAACTGTTGAACAGGGTTCGCGTTGGCATTAGTGTCGTTATTGTTTGTTGACCCTTGGGCTGGTTGACAGTTTGGTCTTCTTCTCGGCTGCATATTTTTGTTTAAGATATACGCTTATTAGATCTTTATTAAATCTTTAAATATCTAAGACTTAGCTTAAATATTTTAACATAATCACTTAACACATATCATCTCAAATAACTCTGATATTTTATTTAAATCAAAAGTTTTAAACATAATACGATAGCATCTCTACTATTTACATCAACTATCCCGAGATAAAGAATCTTCAGGATTTAAATCATCAAAATATTCCTTTGTTTATAATCACATCAGAATTTACATTATTAACTACTCAAGGAAATATTCACATAATCAAACTGTCCCTATCACATCTTACTAAGGCGTCGAACAGCTTTGCTACGCTCTTCCTCCATAATGCGGGACATCGTCCTGCGATCTAGCATGTACCAAGACAGAACCTCGAACTGAACTGTATAGTAAATAACCTGATCCTGGGCCTTGTCAATTGCATTCTGAAACGTATAATCTGTCTCCTCAATCTTTGCTTTCTTTGCACGAACATTATCCTCTGCAAGATCGGCACGTCGTGCATCCCTCACCCAAGCATCCTCTGCTATGGCAAGCCTTGCTAATTTCTCTTTCAAATCATTCTTTAGCTTCTCTATCTCAGCTGACTTTTTTTCACCTTGGCCCTTCTCGTGGATAAACTCCCACTCTACATCTCCAAGACGTGTGTAAAGAGTCTCAACTTCAACATCCTTCTGTTCGATGGTAGCCTGTTGAGTAATCGTCTGCTCCTTCAGCTCCTGAATAGTATCCCGTAACTCTATGTTACGATCATACAGTTCATCATACATCTCAGCACTGATAGAGTTCGGTGGAAACTCTTCAGGGTCTTCCTCCTCCTCCTCAGCTTCCTCAGCCTGAATCTCAATCTCCTCAAAGTCCCCCTCTGAGTCAAATACCGGCTCATGCTCCTGACCAACGACTGTGATCAAAGAATATGGATCTCGTCGAATCAACTGCTCCCAGACTGTGTGAATGTCTCGGGGCTCCTCCTCTCTAGCCTCTCGGGTTACAACGTCCCTAGGCTGACTAGGTTCTCCAGCATCCGACATCTTGACAAATAAAATTTTAAGTCTTAGTTATTACGTGATGCTAATCGATACCCTCGCAAGTATATAAATATAAGCACGTAGCACATAAGGTAAATTTATTATCTTTCTTAGAACTCGATAAGAGTTTATCATTACTATATTCTCAAAGGCTACTACCCAAAGGTTTTCCCCCACCTAAGGTTCATAACCTACGGCTCTGATACCAACCTGTGACACCCCCAAATTCGAGTACTTTAATTTCCAATGGATTTGTTATTCATTGTACAAATATCATAAGTCTATCTACCCATGAAAACCATTAAATAGATAAAAATAAATCCTCCCCTTATGGGGTTACAACTTCTGAATATAAATACATCAATCCCAGGTCATACTAACCTTAAACATCTGTGCGGAAACATAAACAAATAATAAGTCTTACACAACATTAACATAGGTCTTAATAAACATTAACAATAAAAACAACAAGTCTTCAACACTTGTAGACTTTGCCCTTGCCTTTGCTAGTGGAAGGCTCGTCAGATCTTTCATTCTTAACTGCAATGTTATTATTACGCAAGAGTAAATACGATTACCTGCAAGTATAACAATATAACAATAATATAATAACATGCAAGTGAATCAAAGACTTCTGAATAAGAAAACTCGGCTTTTGAATCAAGAATGAATAACAAGAATCAAACGAACTTCTGTGGGTCATAAGACCTTGAACTATGTCCTAGGTTGTCAAGTGTTTATACTTAAAACCTTTAATAGTCATAAGACTATGGACTCTACTTCTCGTACTTAGGGGGATCAGCCCTTAGTACCATAATGTTCACAATATCTCAACGCTAAAGCGTAAAAAATGCCCTATAAAGGGGTTGTTCATCACAGTTTTGAAAGTAGTATGCATACAAGCCAATCATGTATGATGATAAAGCATATACTTTGGAGGCAATCTTATTTATTTATTAATAAAAATATTCATTTATTAAAGGCATTTAATTATCTACATGGTGCTGTTTTTATAATATGTAAATAACCCATAGTTTTAAGCAATGCTTTTAGAATCATGATGATGATCATGCCAATGAGATCTAAATTCTTAGAAAGCTCTAAAACTAAAATAGTTCCTAATCATGGGATTACTAAAAAGGGGAATTAGTAAATCCGGATAGATTAGTACATATGTTGCTTGCTCATTAGATGAGGATGATTGATCTCATAATCATTTGTGTGGAGACACTAAAGCAAGTATGTAGGTGCTTATTGGAGAATAAGTTCACTGAACGTGACTCGCTATGGAATACCTAATGGAGTTTTACTCGCCTGTCAATAGGAATTCCTAATGTGATAGTAGTACAAGTGATCCTTGGACTTGAGATCATCATTGTATCTTGTATGTAATGAATTATACTTTGACTTATTTCTTAAAGCCCTTTAGGGTATATAAAAGGGTATGCTTGGGTATAATGAGTTACATATGGAGACAATGAATGATCAATAAAGAATCTACCACCTCTAGTAAAGGAGGAGATATGTCCTATGTGATTCGTTAAATGACAACCCAGGAATCCTTGGCCAAGGTAAAATGAAATTAGAAAGGAGTTTCTAATTTACATTATTTGGAGTTGTGCATTTTCTAATCGAAGTACATATAATTAAATAAAATAAGACTTGACAGTAAATTCATGTCTTATATTTAATTGGGACATTGTATGGTGGAAGGATTGAATTGTATGGTAACTATTTACTCACAGGTTCTTTTATGATTAATGTTGAAATCTATATTATCTGGAAAGTCGTTGATCGCTAGGGAGGCTTATCCCTATTGTAGAATAAATATTATTTATTTAAATAGATTATTAGTTTAATTTATTTATTTCAATAAGATTAGAATTGTTCTAATTGATTTATTCACAACCGGTTTAATATGGAGAACCTAAAGGGTCACACCATAAAAGGAAGAATAATTATTTAAGAAGGTAATGGCATAATCGTAATAATGCATTAAGTGAAATTAATTTAATCTATGGTGATAGAATAAATTAAATAGCTTAATATTTATTATTTAATATTTTGGAAATATTAAATATAAATTAATAAGAGGAGTCTTATTAATATTATTATAATTATTATTATTTTAATTTCTAAAGGAGTTTAGTAATTAATTTAATATTAGTACTCTCATTTATTCCTAATAAGATTAGGAGACAAATTAATTAAATGAATTTAATTAATTATTTCTCATGTGGTGGGAAGCCTAAATTAATTAAAGGAGTTTAATTAATTAAAAGAAATCCCATGTCTAATAGGATTAGAAGGGTTGACCAATATCTATATAAGAGGATTCTTATAATAGATATTACTTGATGCAATTCCAATTGTTGGAGAGTACTCCTTTTTTATAGAGGATAGAAAACTAAGCCAACCACCCTCCTTCTTGATAATTCATCTTCCTTGGTGGATCACCTCTAGAGGCCAAACACTTGGGTGGCTAACGTTGATCAAAGGAAGGAATCTAATCCAAAAATTCAAGGAGATCACGAAGAACAAGGAGTTGAACTAGTACCTGTGGAAGCTTCGTTCTACAAGGGTATGATTCCATAACTTCTTATTTATCGTTTTAAATTAATAATTTGCATAAAGGATGATCCGGGTAATGGTTTTGTAGAAATTTTTTTAAACTCTGATATACCATGCTTCCGCTAATTTTTGCAATTTGATTGCGTCACGATTTCGTACAAACCCAACAGTGGTATCAGAGCCAAACTTTTATGCAATTATTAATTTATTTTTGATTTCATATACATATGGGTATATATTTAAAATAATTTATTGGGCATAATTTTATTGTATAAAATTATTATTTTTTAAGAAAAAAAAATGACGTTTTTTTTTTTTTTTGGGGCGAATCACAAATTTTTTTTTTTGGGTGCTAATCTTGAATTCTGCAAAGAAAATGTGTTGTCTCTTTCTTACTCCAAAAAGAATGTGACCCATCAGGAAAGGACTCTTTTAATAAACCTGCAGGACTCTTTTAATAAAAGAAGGTGACTTCTTTTTTAAAAAAAAATATGATATATTTATATATTATATTCTAAATAATTTTATAATTAAAATAAAGAGTTTATTTTAATCTTGAAATTGGATTTCATGCAATTTAAAATTGCCCATTAAATGATACTCATATATATATGGAATGTTTTAATTCATGGGATGAATATTTATTTATTGATATATATGGTGATATGTATGATAATAAATGGGGATTGATTATGGACTATTTGACCAATGTGATTGGATTTTATTTTAGTTGAATGCTTGAATGAATGGGTTTTATTAAATGGGGTCTGTGTACCTCGTCTTCTCTAAATTTTTTTTCTTGATGTAAAATTCTATCTCCCTCCTATGTACTTCCCCTTGACTGCTGATCAAGGTTTCTATTTAAATTAAATAGTTTAATGTAATAGAAATAGTTAGAATTATCTTGAAAAAATTGGAGACCAAGGAGCAAGGAGCGCGTGAAGGCCCGTTTGTATGGAGCCCGGGTTTAAATGTAATAGTTATATTTAAATTTAAATTCTTGCACTCCTAGGTTTGACCTTTTGGTTCACTTGGTGGCTCTAGTGAACCAAACTAGAATAAAAGTCCATAATCAATCTGGGTAGAATATAGTATTCTATATTGCATGCTAAATATTATGTATATTATATTTTATGCAAACATGCTTCGCATGTTTAATAAAATGACGCGTATTTTATATATATATATGTGCATGCACGCTAAACAAGATGAGACAAATAATAACAAATCCCTCAAAGAAATAATATTAAGTCCGAAGCGTTCAAATGATATTTGGAATATCGAACGTCGCCTTCTAGCATGATAAATTAATAGAGTATTAAATATTTAATATGAGCTTGTTGTGCTATCCACAAGCCGAGTATTGAATATTTAAGATGTTAATTAATCACATTTGATGCTTATCAAGAAAATTAAACGATCTAGTCTTGTTGTGCTATCCACAAGGACGAACATTTTTCTTTTTTGAATTTATAGAAGTGCTAGGCTGGACTTAACTTAAATCGTTTTAGTTCGGATGTGCACACACTTGACCATTATGATTTAAGAGGCAAAATAAAAGGAGTTATATAGTGATGTAATTGACAAGAGTTGTTTACCTATTTATTTGTATATCGCTTGTTGTGCTATCCACAAGGTTATATACATTTGAAATGGAATCTTTATTCTCACTAGCAAATCTTTAATTAGATGTTGCCGAACTATATAAGTGAGGGTAATATAGTTTGATAAAAATAGTGGGAGATACCAATTTAAAATAAAGACCTAAATTTATTTTGGTATGCAAAATTAATAAAATGAATGTTTGCTAAAATGTTATTTTTCACATGCAAAATTTTAAAAATGTCAAAATCACTAATTTCACTGCGAAGCATACTTGATGCTAATAAGCTTACCGGGCCGAATTATACGGACTGGCTAAGAAATCTGAGAATAGTTCTCACTGCTGAAAAGATTTCTTATGTCCTAAACTCACCTGTCCCTGGAACTGTTCCAGAAACAGCCTCTGAGGAAGAGATTGCCACCATTGTAAAGTGGCAAGATGATGCATCTGTGGCTCAATGCATCATGCTCGCATCCATGAATAACGAGCTTCAGCGTCAGCACGAAAACATGGATGCTCCTACTATGTAGATTCACCTCAAGGAGTTGTATGGTGAACAAAGTAGGACTGCTAGATATGAGATATCTAAGGAGCTCTTCCGATCTCGGATGACCAAGGGCAAAGTGAACATAAAGGAACAAAAGAAATCTGATCCAGCTAGCAAAGGAATGTGCTTCCATTGCAACGAGCCGGGTCATTGGAAGAGGAACTGCAAGAAGTTTCTGGCAAAAAAGAAGCTTGGAGAAGCTTCGACTTCCAATCAAGGTTTGTTCATGATTGAAATTAATTTTTCAGAAAGTCAAAATTCTACTTGGGTATTGGATATCGGCTGTGGTTCTCACATATGTAATAATGTGAAGGGACTGGTCAGAAGTAGAAAGCTGAACAATGATGAGGTGATCCTACGAGTGGGGAATGGAGCAAAGGTTGCTGCATTAGCTGTAGGAACTTATTATTTAGCAATGCCTTCGGGCAAGTCCATTTATCTTAATAATTGTTATTATGTTCCGAATATTATTAAAAATATTATTTCAATTTCTGTATTGGATATGGAAGGATTTAACGTTGTTATAAAGAACAATAGTTGTTCTATTTATAAAGACGATATTTTATATGGTGTTTGAAATTTGCGAAATGGACTTTATACACTTGACTTACAAGAAAATATTTTTCAAATTGAACAAACTAAGAAAAGGAAAAGAGATGATATTAATTATACCTACATGTGGCACTGTAGACTTGGTCATATCAATGAAACAAGATTATCCAAGTTGCATAAAGATGGGCTCTTTGAGTTATCTGATTATGAATCATATCCAACTTGTGAATCTTGTCTCATGGGTAAAATGACTAAATCTCCTTTTAGTGGAAAAGGAGAAAGAGTTACAGAGTTGTTGGCATTGATTCACACAGACGTTTGTGGACCTATACAACAAGTGCACGGGGTGGGTATTCTTATTTTATTACTTTCACTGATGATCACTCAAGATTTGGATATGTGTATTTAATGAAATACAAGTCAGAATCATTTGAAAAGTTCAAAGAGTTCAGAAGTGAAGTAGAGAAACAAATGGGCAAGAGTATAAAGATACTTCGATCAGATTGAGGTGGAGAATACTTAAGCAGTGAGTTTCTCAATTATCTCAAAGAAAATGGTATAATCTCACAATGGACTCCTCTAGGTACACCACAGTTAAATGGAGTATCTGAAAGGAGAAATCGAACACTGTTGGACATGGTTCGATCTATGATGAGTTTTACCGACCTTCCAATTTCCTTATGGGGATATGCCCTAGAAACGGCTGCATACCTACTTAACAAGGTACCTACCAAATCCGCCCCAAAGACTCCATATGAGATATGGAAGGGGAGGAAACCAAATCTTAAGCATGTTAAGACTTGGGGTTGTCCAGCTTATGTCAAAAAGTTTGAAAACGATAAGCTACAGACTAAATCCGATAAGTGTAGATTTGTGGGATACCCTAAAGAAACTTTAGGGTATTATTTCTATTATCCAACTGATCAAAAGGTGTTTGTTGCGAAACATACTGCCTTCTTGGAAAAGGATTTTATCCATGAAGGGGTCAGTGGGAGTAAGATATATCTTGAAGAAGTTCAAGACCCACAAATTACCACGGATCAAAGTCAGGTACCTGACAAAGTAGAAGAACCTACTATACCACACCCTGTTCGTAAATCTGGAAGAGTACCGAAGATACCTGAGAGATATAGATTCGTTATGGAGGATGACGATGAGGTATACATCATGAATGATGATGATCCATTGAATTACGAACAGGCTATGAGTAATAAAGACTCAGGGAAATGGCTTGAAGCTATGAAATTTGAAATGGACTCCATGTATGAAAATAAAGTATGGACTTTGATTTCACCACCTGAAGGCATTAAGCCTATTGGGTGTAAATGGGTCTTTAAAAGAAAGACTGGAGCGGACAGCAAGGTAGAGACCTATAAGGCCCGACTGGTTGCAAAAGGTTTCAAACAAAGACAAGGAGTTGACTATGATGAAACCTTCTCACCAGTAGCTATGCTCAAGTCCATTCGGATTTTGCTTGCGATTGCAGCTTATAACGACTATGAGATCTGGCAGATGGACGTGAAAACGGCCTTCCTCAATGGGAAACTTGAGGAGGATGTGTATATGACACATCCAGAGGGATTTGTTTCAAAGGTTGGAACAAATCAAGTCCGTAAGCTGCAACGATCCATTTATGGATTGAAGCAAGCTTCTCGTAGATGGAACATTCGTTTTGATGAGACAATCAAAGAGTTTGATTTTGTCAAAAACGACGATGAACCATGTGTGAACAAGAAGGTTAGTGGGAGCGCAGTTTCATTCCTTGTATTATATGTTGATGATATATTACTGATAGGGAATGACATTCCTATGCTACAATCGATTAAAATCTGGTTATCTAAACACTTCTCCATGAAGGACTTGGGTGAAGCATCCTATATTTTGGGGATAAAGATCTATAGAGATAGATCTAAAAGGATGCTTGGTTTATCCCAAGGAACGTACATTGATGCAATGCTAAAGAGGTTTAGCATGGAAGATTCCTAAAGAGGTCTCATGCCGATGAGCCATGGAATACATCTCTCCAAGAAACAGGCCCCAAAGACACCTGAGGAGAGAGACCGTATGAGTAAGATCCCTTATGCTTCTGCAATAGGATCTATCATGTACGGTATGATATGTACTAGACCGAATGTTGCTCATGCACTTAGTGTAATGAGCAGATACCAGTCAAACCCTGGAGAAGAGCACTGGAAGGCAGTGAAGAATATCCTAAAGTACTTGAGAAGGAATAAAGATATTTTTCTTGTCTACGGTGGGTCTGAATTAAAACTCAAGGGATTCACAGACTCAAGTTTTCAAACAGACCAAGATGACAGTAAATCTGTTTCAGGGTATGTGTTTACCTTGAAAGATGGTGCAGTGAATTGAAAAGGTTCCAAACAACAAAAGGTTGTTGGTTTAGTGACAAAGACAAAGTATATAACTGTAAGTGAAGCTGCAAGTTGATGTTTTAGATGAAAAGTTCATTACAGAACTAGGAATAGGTCCTAAGTCTCATCTTGAATCTAAACATGTGTTGCGGCACTTTGATTAAAGAAATCATTGAAAGAGGAGAGTGTAGACTCTCAAGACAACATTGCAGATCCATTAACTAAAGCTTTAACACAACAGCAGTTTGATCGTCACTTAGAGAAGTTGGGTATGAGATACCATGGCGATTGGCTTTAGTGCAAGTGGGAGATTGAAAGTAGTATGCATACAAGCCAATCATGTATGATGATAAAGCATATACTTTGGAGGCAATCTTATTTATTTATTAATAAAAATATTCATTTATTAAAGGCATTTAATTATCTACATGGTGCTGTTTTTATAATATGTAAATAACCCATAGTTTTAAGCAATGCTTTTAGAATCATGATGATGATCATGCCAATGAGATCTAAATTCTTAGAAAGCTCTAAAACTAAAATAGTTCCTAATCATGGGATTACTAAAAAGGGGATTAGTAAATCCGGATAGATTAGTACATATGTTGCTTGCTCATTAGATGAGGATGATTGATCTCATAATCATTTGTGTGGAGACACTAAAGCAAGTATGTAGGTGCTTATTGGAGAATAAGTTCACTGAACGTGACTCGCTATGGAATACCTAATGGAGTTTTACTCGCCTGTCAATAGGAATTCCTAATGTGATAGTAGTACAAGTGATCCTTGGACTTGAGATCATCATAGTATCTTGTATGTAATGAATTATACTTTGACTTATTCCTTAAAGCCCTTTAGGGTATATAAAAGGGTATGCTTGGGTATAATGAGTTACATATGGAGACAATGAATGATCAATAAAGAATCTACCACCTCTAGTAAAGGAGGAGATATGTCCTATGTGATTCGTTAAATGACAACCCAGGAATCCTTGGCCAAGGTAAAATGAAATTAGAAAGGAGTTTCTAATTTACATTATTTGGAGTTGTGCATTTTCTAATCGAAATACATATAATTAAATAAAATAAGACTTGACAGTAAATTCATGTCTTATATTTAATTGGGACATTGTATGGTGGAAGGATTGAATTGTATGGTAACTATTTACTCACAGGTTCTTTTATGATTAATGTTGAAATCTATATTATCTGGAAAGTCGTTGATCGCTAGGGAGGCTTATCCCTATTGTAGAATAAATATTATTTATTTAAATAGATTATTAGTTTAATTTATTTATTTCAATAAGATTAGAATTGTTCTAATTGATTTATTCACAACCGGTTTAATATGGAGAACCTAAAGGGTCACACCATAAAAGGAAGAATAATTATTTAAGAAGGTAATGGCATAATCGTAATAATGCATTAAGTGAAATTAATTTAATTTATGGTGATAGAATAAATTAAATAGCTTAATATTTATTATTTAATATTTTGGAAATATTAAATATAAATTAATAAAGGAGTCTTATTAATATTATTATAATTATTATTATTTTAATTTCTAAAGGAGTTTAGTAATTAATTTAATATTAGTACTCTCATTTATTCCTAATAAGATTAGGAGACAAATTAATTAAATGAATTTAATTAATTATTTCTCATGTGGTGGGAAGCCTAAATTAATTAAAGGAGTTTAATTAATTAAAAGAAATCCCATGTCTAATAGGATTAGAAGGGTTGACCAATATCTATATAAGAGGATTCTTATAATAGATATTACTTGATGCAATTCCAATTGTTGGAGAGTACTCCTTTTTTATAGAGGATAGAAAACTAAGCCAACCACCCTCCTTCTTGATAATTCATCTTCCTTGGTGGATCACCTCTAGAGGCCAAACACTTGGGTGGCTAACGTTGATCAAAGGAAGGAATCTAATCCAAAAATTCAAGGAGATCACGAAGAACAAGGAGTTGAACTAGTACCTGTGGAAGCTTCGTTCTACAAGGGTATGATTCCATAACTTCTTATTTATCGTTTTAAATTAATAATTTGCATAAAGGATGATCCGGGTAATGGTTTTGTAGAAATTTTTTTAAACTCTGATATACCATGCTTCCGCTAATTTTTGCAACTTGATTGCGTCACGATTTCGTACAAACCCAACAAGTTTGACATCAGAGTCCGCACCAAAGGAAGTTTGGTTTGGATAAGCTCAATAATAGTTCTAGAATTTAGAACGCTCATCAACTATGGACTAGTCGAATCAATAAGGGTTCGCTAGTCGTACAAGTTTTAACAATAACTGATATTCAATTTAAATAATAAAACTCAAGAGGTATACAATCGAATAAGTATTGTATAACTGGAATCATGCTTTAAAATAATTATAACGTCTAATATGAAATCTTGAACTTGAATAATTAAGAACAAGAACTTGCTCAATATAGAATATGAGTCTAGGACTTGCTCAACGAATAATTTAGAATTTAAAGAACTTGTTCTATAAAAGTAAAGTTTTGAGTAAGGAAACTTGCCTCTTGCACAAGCTACAATTTATAACTCATGCCTTTTAATTAATCCTACATAACCATCCATTCACAATACCAATTAATTATAAGTTTGATATACTTATCAAATCACAACATTGATCTTTGAACATGTTATTAGACTTTACAATAACGGTTTAAGTTATGAAATTAACTTATTAATTAATCACATAATATAAGTTATTAACATCTTGTTATATGCTTAACATGTCTTCATGTTCATTACATTAGGTTTTAAAACACTTTCTGAACTTTGGAACATTTAGAAAAATTTTGGAAATTTTCAAGACAGGCGCGGCCGCGCTCCATTTGAACCTTGGAGCGGCTCCAAGTGTGCCTTGAAGCGGCGCGGCAGCGCTGCGACGCAGACTCAGTTACTGCAGTTCGCGAAGAACACACAGAAAAGCCCAATTAATTCCAATTTACACAATTATAACGATTTATAATGTTACCCATGAAGTATAAACTTCACAAAATTATTTTAAATCTATTCTAGCAAGCTTCTAACGCTTAAATTACATAATTACACAAATTAAAACATTTGATTTCACTGTTTTCAATATTTTGTATGTTTTGAAGAAAACTCAAGAAATTCAACGTTACAGATTCGTTATAACACCGAATCCGTCCGTTTCAATTTCGTTTTGTTCGTTTAAACATGCATAATCATATTCAAGTATCAATTTAGAGTTTAATAAACGATTAAAGCATGTAAATTTGTACATAAGGGTCATATATACAACTTTCATACTCTATAACTTTTGAAAATCCAATTAAAATATAATTACATGGTTTTAATCATTGTAAATCATGCGTATATGGTTTAAACATATATTAGCACACATAAACCCATATGATCAACACTCATCGACTTTAAGCATTTAATTTGTACGTAAGGCCATATATACAACTTTTATACTCTGAGACTTTTGAATTCCAAATTGAAGCATGCCTTCATGAATTTGATCGTTTTAAACATACATAGATGGTAGAAATTATGTTCTAATCATTTAGTAACACATACAACATCAATTCATGCCTTAATCACAAATTAAATTTTCACAGAGAACTTCAAAGTACGTAAATGAAAAACTTTGAAAACTTAATTTAAATTGGGTTAAGAATTTACCCTTGCTAACTCTGTTTGATGATATAAACTTAGACTCCTCCAATCGATTCTTCTCTTACTTTCTCTCTTTTTCTCTCTGATATTTTCTCTGGTGTTCGTATATAGTATAAACTAGATGCTGATATAATATATAAGTTATATAATATATAATACGTATATGTATATAACTGATAAGTAAGTGGTCAGTTAATCCCATAGTGGGTTAACTGCACCAAAAAATATTTATTTAATTCAATAAATATTTTAATAAATTACAAAATCTCGTTTGTCATATCTTTCCCCCTTAAGAGGATTCTGTCCCCAGAATCACGGTTCAATTAAAAATTTCGTCCCGTTACAATATCTGACTGCTTCCTTTATTTTTTTTCCCAACTAACATCACCATTATCATGATTTTATAATAAAAGAAAAAATTGAAGGTATAGACAAACCTGATAATTTCCTTCTCTTTTTTAACCCCGATCGCCTCCTTCTCGATTTACAGCTGACATCCGTTTTTCTCCCTTCTTTTCCTTAAGTTATGTAGTAGGCGTTATGTTTGAATAAATTAGGTTTAACTATTTATTTATTTATTATTAACTCTTATTCATTCATCCAATTTTAATAGGATTTAAAAATTACACAATTATAAATTAGACCCAATTAGTTTTAAGGCCTAATTTTACCAAATTAATTTATCCATCACTTATTAATATTTATTAGCCCACATAAATTAAATGATTAGTTTGGCCAAAACATAAGAAAAGCCCAATTAAATATTTTAAAATATAAATTTAAAAGTTATCTATTTATTATTTTATTAATATTATTTTTTCTGGTTATTACATTACCTCCCCCTTAAAACGAATTCCGTCCTCGGAATCAAAAGATGAACAAAGATTTACCTGACATTAAATAGTTGAGGATACTCTTGCCGAATAATCTCTTACGTCCCGCTAGTAGCTTCACGCTCTGGATAATTTTAGGAAAAATAAAATAAATATTTAATTATTAATAAAAATCCAGATTATTACATTTTCCCCTCCTTAAAAATAATTTCGTTCTCGGAATTCAAATAAACTACATAAAGTTTTATTTTAATTACATAATTATTCATAAATTTTAGTTAAGACGTAACATCACCATTTGTAACGATCAAGCCTGGTATATCCATCGGTCCACGTAATTATTCCCGTACTTGTAGAAGATTCGTCAGCTACTGCGTCAAGCCTTGGTAAGGATCTTCACTTTGCATCAAATTAAATCACATGCTCCACCACTCGTGTGCGGGCCTTTGTCAATTTTCTTGATTTTCTTTCTTGCAACGTACTTTTCGAAACATAATTCAAAAAAAAATACAAAATTTTCTTTTCATCTAAATACGATTCAAATACCCAAAATATTTAAAATTATCTTTAATTCGTAAAATATTTATGTTCCACACATGGCTAGGATCTAACAATTTTTTTTTTTACATAAATTGATCCAAAATTTTAAGAAAATCAGATAAATAAAACAACTCTACAAATTATATCACTAACTCTCACTAAGTACTCAAGAACTTCAAAATATTATAACCTCAAATCAAATTAGTTCTCAAATATCATTACACCAAAAAATATACTACTAAGATCTTTTTATCCTAATATCAAACTCTTAGTCACATATTCTAATATATACATAAGCAAACTATAGTTGTTCAAGATCTCTCAAAATCAATTGAATTTCATCACTTATTATATATCTAATCATTCAATGAATCAATCATTCTCTTAATGCAAACCTTAACCCAACAAATTCCAAGATCTCCTCATACTATCTCACAAAACTTCATATAAAATAACTCCAATATTCTACTAGGAAATAACTGCAAAATTCATTTACTCCAAATGATTAATCTAATTACCTTGAATCTCTACAACTCCAATTTACAAAAGTCCATCCATACTTAATAGTTTTTCAATTTATCATATTATTCCACCAATACACATACCTCAAATTATCCACAAACTTAACAAAAATTAAAGCATAACTCAAATAAAATAAAATCCTTAATTCTAAGATCATAATAATTGAAACTTGAAATAACTATAAGAAATAATTCTCCGATATCAAATACTCGATGTATATACGCATATCATAATCGTTTGATCATTTCTTAACTGTACAAAATATGGTATTATTCTCCTTAATGATCCAATCATAATCTTTAACTAATATTATTACTCCATCGCATAATAATAATAACCTCGACAAATTATCCCACCTTCCTCAAATCAAAAGAGACTAACATTCGGTCAAAATCAACACCAACCAAACAGAGAACAAAATCGAATCAAACTCCTACACCTACCTAGTGATTTACCCACAACTCACAGATCAAATCTAAATAGGTTTTCTACAAGAAAAACCCTAAGCTCTGATACCATCTCTGTAACACCCCGCACCTCAAAATATAAATAAATAGAGCACAAATAACTTCAAAATCTTTAACCCATCAATGATGAACTGAAAAAAACAATTCTCCAAAAGAAGACAGATTAATCAAAACCTAAAATCAAATAAACCTAGATGATCGAAGACACCTCTCTCATCACACTAGCCCTGAATCACCCCTGCAAACCTGTTGGAAGAAAAATACAGCATGGGCCAAAAGCCCAATACGGATATAGATATACAACTGATATACAAAATTAACTAAGATAAAATACTGAACAAAGCCTCAAGCTTAAATACCGACGAACATATAATCTGCAAAGATCTGAATGGAATATATCTAAATCAACAGAATTAACAAAACAAACAGAAGAGTAAAGAAATAATGAACTGAAGAAACTAACTCAATTAATTGAACTGAACAGAAACAAACAAAACTAATACAATGAAATAATAGGCTGAATCAAATGGCAGAGTGTTATTTCATACCGATTGAGCTCAGAAATATACCTTGTCACACATGCAAGTCAAAATAATGTCACACAGGTAAGTTAAAATAATGCCACACAGGCAAGTCACACATTGGATCGCAAATCCAAATGTACGCAAATTAGATAGGTGTGTTTGGCACAACATTACCAATTTGCAGAACAGAAAACTAGATACACCTCCCACAACAAAACACCAACTAACCCACTTCTTCCGGAGCCCAAATGGAGACGCCGTGGACTAATCACATCGCCACATAAAGTGTCATACCTCGGTGCAGAGAGGACATATCTGTGGTACCCCCACAGGTGGTTATAGCTCAGGTATACCCTATATTCTAATAAAGATACCATGTCACAAAACATGCGACACAATACCAACAAAAAGGGTTTTATATGTATATGTTGAACCAAATCAAATCATAATCATAATGTCTCCAAAAGAAGGTAACATCATATATCGCTCAACAAATATCAAAATAAATACTAGACATGACAACCTAATTCAAAGAGTACAAATATGAGTCAAATGTATCAACTCCAAAATAAAACTATTGTATGAATTTCACAAGAAACAATTATGTGAAATAATAATAGAATTCGAAACATGGAACAAAAGGAATAATTCAATTTTAACAAGAGTATCGCTGAAAAATTATAGAATATTTACAAATTATAATAGAAGGAAAAGAGTTTAAGTTATTGAAAAAGCCAAAGTATCAAAGATCAAATTTCTATTTAAGAATGCTAATAGGATTATACGAAAAATAAAACGAATGACGAGATATCACGAGATATAAAGAATGCAACAATAATCAAATGAGTGGAGTACGGAATTCGTACCTGAATTAAGTAATGTAATACCCAAAATTATAATCCGAATATAGTTCGTTAAACTCCTTCCATCCGAACTAATTAAACAAAATAATAGTGTATATAAGAACAATGACAAAATATTGTACTCATGCTAAACGGTTTTTATAGCCTTATTTAATGATGATTATATTTATTATAACATTATACAAAATTTAAAATTTAGAATAGCTAACTATGTAAACTTCTGTACATAGTTAAAGTACATTATTATGTTCTAAATATTTATTTTAAAATTGGACTTTCTCATGCCCACTTTAGTTAGTTTATGAATACAAACAAAACACTTATAGGAGAGAGATCAGAGACTTTTTTCTTTTTCTTTTTCTTTTTTTTTCTTGTTCTTTTATTTTATTATATTGCCCAATCCCACCAATTCATAACAGTATCCAAATTCACATGGCAGGTAAAAAAAATCTCTACTTTACGCCAATATAGTAATTGTCAAAAACATACCCTGAGACTATATATATAAACCCACCATGCAATCATTATTTCTATAATATATTAATGGTCAAAATGTTCTCCTAGCTAATATATATATATATATATATATATATATATATATATACACACACTTATATCTGCCTGCTTCCTTTATTATTATTTTACCAACTAACATCACCATTATCATGATTTTCTAATGAAAGAAAAATTCGAAGGTATAGACAAACCCGATAATTTCCTTCTCTTTCCTAACCCCGATCACCTCCTTCTCGATTTACAACTCACAACCGCTTTTCTCCCTTCTTTTCCTTCAGTTACGTATTAGGCGTAATGTTTGAATAAATTAGGTCTAATAATTTATTTATTTATTAATAAATCTTATTCATTCATCTAATTTTAATAGGATTTAAAAATTACACAATTATAAATTAGACCCAATTAGTTTTAAGGCCCAATTTTACCAAATTAATTTATCCATCACTTATTAATATTTATTAGCCCACATAAATTAAATGATTAGTTTGGTCCAAACATAAGAAAAGCCCAATTAAATATTTTAAAATATAAATTTAAAAGTTATTTATTTATTATTTAAGTATTATTATTATTTTGGTTATTACATTTAGTCCTCGATGTTCGAAGTTTATCATTATGTTATAATAAGACTTAATTAGTATTATGTATTAAGTTATGTTAGATTTAAGTTAAGTATTAAGTTAGTCATTGTTGCGGAACCTTGGGACAAGAATATTTATATTATAACAATGTAAATATTTTATTATTTCGTTGTTTAAGATTCTAGTATGTTATTTGAGTTTTATCGTGAAGCACCGAATTCGAGGTATAAGTATCTGAATTTGGGGGCGTCACAGTCACCTTGTCTCGCCCTAGTATTCCCAGAGCTGTTCCACTTCCTTTTGTAATAACTAAGAATTTTAAGTCACTTTGTAAGTAAATATATTAATGATATTGACAACTTTGTGGCATATAGTGAATATATATGTGATGACTTATGTGGAAAGGGTATGTGACTAAATAAATATCTTTATTGTATGTGTGGATATGTATAATTATTAATTATACAATTTGAATTCAAAAGAGAAGCTACATACCCTAACTATACCTTAGGTATGGTAATTAAACAACCTAAGGGTTTATGGTATTGAGAAATGTTAGTATTTAAAAGTTATACTAACCTAAGAGATTAATTTTATTATCTCAATTGATTATTTATTTTAAACCTAATTAAAACAAGTCTAATTAGGTTATAAAGTTAAATGAACATGAGTATGTGTTTAAATTCCAAAACATTAGGGATAAAAACCCTAAATAACAATTAGGGCAAGATAGATTAAAAGTATTGAACAATGTTACTTACATGGTCCAAATAATTAATTAGGAAGCCCAAAAGAATTAAATTGAAAGTCCGAACTTTAACCCATTTGTTAAGGGATTTTTTGGACATTTGATTAATCAAATTTGGCATTAAAAATAAAACAAAAATGGGACAACAATGGGGAAGAGTGGCCAGGTATATAAGGCCATATTTGGCCTTGTGATGTGATGATTAAGTTGCCATTTATGTTAACTAATCTCTTTTCTTACACTAATCATTTGTGTGTCAAACTCCCATTGGTCCAAAATCTCTAATTAAGATTACATAAAATCCTAAAAGATATGAATTTGATGAGATAAGGGGCATTGGGGGTAAAAGAAAATATAGATACATGTGTGTATCTATTTTTACATACTAATACACTAATACTTCACTTTATTTCATTTTCATTTCATTTCTCTCTCACTTCACTTCTAACAAGCAAAAGAAAAACAAAGAGAGAGAGAGAGGAGGCCGGGGGTAGTAGGAAGGAGAGGGAGAGAGCTCAAGCCCTTATGCATCCTAAGCACATTAGCTACTTTGGAAAGATAAGGAAGTTTGCTAGGAGATCAAGGTGAAACCCTAATCTAATTTCTTCTTTTATTTTGTTTTATTTTCAAAGTAATAGAGGGGTAATGTTCTAAGACTCAAGAATCTTTAGATCTATATGTTTCATGTAAGGATCTAACCCTCTTGAGTGTTAGAATGTTGATCCAAAGGAAGAAAATGAACATATGTTCTTAAAGGGTGAAAAACCCTAGCTTTTCTTCACTTGGATCACCTATAACTTGAGATCTAAACCTCCGATTTGTGATCCGTCAAAGGGGGGTGATAGATATATAAGTTATCTAGTAAACCCAAGTGGTAGCACTCAAATCAACTAATTTTTCAAGCCATGAGGGCTGTTGGAGCCAAAACAGTCCACATTGAACAAGAACAAAGTGGAAAATTTCTGGCCATGTCCTACCAGGGGAATTTTTGTCCATTTCTTTTATTTTAAAAATTCTGGAAAAATTTGGGAAGATACGTTGATGAGTTAACTACATCCTCGCCAAAGATGGACATTTATTGATGTGTAGAATAGGAGTTATGCCTCTTGCAAGAAAGGGCTCTTTTAAAAGTAAACTCAAATATCTCCTTGTGTGTAACTCAGAAATATGTAAAATGTTTACAGGAAGTTCATATATCTCATGAGAGCGTCCCCTGAATATTTCATAAGTTTTGGACAAATATTCGATTTATGAAAAATGTGGCAACATCCAGCTATTTTAGGCACTTTAAATATAGTAAATCAAGTTGGAAAATTTTAGAAAAATTTGGAGATCATCGTGATATTATATTCTGCCTAAATCCAGAAAAGAAATTTTTTTGGAATTGATTTGGTATTTTCATGGAAATGATATAGTTTTGAATAAATGAAAATAATTAGTTAAGTATTGTCATAAATAATGAAAATGTGATTTTAATGCTTGGACACTCCTAATATATTGTATTCTGATCATTGGGGGTATTTGGTAATTTTTGATGAGAAGTAATATGTATGACCTTTTATGGGTGTCGACGTCGGTTAAAAATCTGCGGGTCGGGTCACAACCCGGATCTTTTTTCTTTTCCTAAGTTATCTCTACCCTCACTCTTTTTATTTAGGAAAGTGGTTTTGAAGGGTTTTTTAGGAAAAAGGCCAACATGTATCATGTCAACGATTTGAACGTTTTACAGAGTCACCAGTTGGCAGATTTGAAATGGTTGTACCAACTCAACCAAGTTTTGTTTGAAAGAGGCCCAATTACTGGACACTGTCGAAACTTGATCTTTGAAAACAAAGTTTTTAGCTCGGGGGCTTGGTTAAGTGTGGGGAAGGTGTTAGGCACCCCACAACTCCCGTGTAAATATGGTACCACATCTTTTCAATATTTTTCTTAAAATTAAAATGCGTGTGTGAATGCTGTTTGAAAATTGGGCCTATGTTTGATTGATTTGAAAGTAGTGATTTACTTCGTTGAACCTATATACGAAGGGTTTGATTTGATTTGCAAAAGTCTTTGATTTGATTTGCAAGAGTATTTAATTTGATTTACAAAAGCTTTTCTTTTGATTTGAATTGAAAGTGATGTTTTGAAAGCTAGTTTATCAAACCCTTACGCTAGCATAGGAATTGAAGCCTGTTGATACTTCCATTTTTTATCTTTTTAGCCTTAAGGCGCAGTTTGAATGGTGATTGTCGGGCTGCGAAGCATCCTCGACCATAGAATATATACAAGTGTCGGTCTCCTCATGGGCATGAAAACCATCGGAGGGACTCCAACACAACAAACCATATTTTTTATTATGTTGAGACCTTAAATCTGGATAACCGTTTTAAGGTCTTTGCATGTACATTTTACAAAAAAACTGGCAGGGTACATTCGTAAAGTGGAGTTTGTCCATCGTGTGAATCAGATTCTGATCAGTTTGATCACAAATCCCACGATTCCTAGGCTCACATGTGAGTAGCCCATAAACCTGTACAGTTCAAATTTGTATAGAAACATATATATCCCAAGATTTCCAGAACCGAGGATTCATTCAGTAAATCCCGATTCGCACGGTCGAAGCATCTCGTTCCCACTATATAGCGATCTAAGGGACGCAAGGTTGCTTTTGTAATTGAAAAATGTCGATTCATATCAAATAAATATTTAAAGAATTAAATTAAATAAAAATCAAGTAATAGCAATATATATACACATTTATATATATATAACTATAAAAGGGCGATGGGTTTTCACTAGCAGGCCCGAACTGGAATTGAAATATATATATTTATAAAAATTATAAATTGCCACAAAATGATCCAGGCTTGACAGAAATGAAATATATATATATATATATATATATATATATATATATATATATATATATATAAACAGTAAAAAGGGTGATGGGTTTTCACATCGGTACCCGTACTAGAATCAAAATTGACATAAAAGTAGTCAACTAATGACTAGGAAGATCACCTAGTATGGTGAGGAGTGCAACAGTAGTATAAGGGCCACAGAATAATCCAGGCCGGACAGAAATATATAAATATATATATATATTGACAGAAATGTAGTCAACCAAGACTGGGAAGAGAACCCAGTGGTGGTGAAGGCTGCTTATATATGCATAAATATATATAAAAACAGTAAACTACCTCCGATTTGACATTCGGGCTTGACAAAAATAAAATGTTAGTATATATACAGTTGAATAAACACAAAAAAGGGCCAAACCCGGACTGGGAAGATAACCTATTTCGGCGAAGTTGCCAAAACGAAGAATTTAGTGCATTAAAGCTGATAGAGCTGACGAATCGTCAATCCGAGTTGTAGAAATGCCAGAAATTGAGTTTATGTACAAAAATATACCAAATTTTGATGAAAACGGCCACGGAACTAAGTTCCGGGCATATTTAGAGAGCGAAACTTAGCGTGCAAGTGTATAAAAGTACGAAGAAGTAATATAAACTTGCTAATCGTAAAATTACTCACAATAGACTGCTACACGGGCTTTTTGCAAAATTGTAGGCTCTATACGTCCAAATCTACCAGTTTTTTTTTTGATATGTGATAGTATGTGGATATATCTACATGTTAGAGTGAAAAAATTTGGGTTTAGAAGAGGTGAAAAAGTCAGAAAATCAAACGGGCAGAGGTTCACTGCGTTTCAGAATTTTTTGAAATGAGGAGGGGTGGCCGCATATTTATAGACCAGGGGGCCTTGGCACCTGTTGCTGCCGCAGGTAGAGGTGTGGCTCTCCAGGTGGGGCTCACCCATCCGTCTTGGTCGTCTCGAAGTACTTGCACTCCGAGAAACACGAGGTTAAAGTCGAAACTTTCTAACTTTTGATCAGAGCGTCCGTTTGAGGCGTGCTATACCTTTCCGAAAAGCCCTCGTCGAGAGTGTCATAATGACATGGGATTAAACATTTTCTGGGTCCAAGAAGATGGGTTCATAACCAGGTCTTCAATTCCCCGCAGTTTATCCGTTGAGCTGTCTTGTGATGTTTGCACTCGGGATCATCGTTATGGTTCGTTCTAACCTTGGTGGCATCAATTCAGCTTGAATTTGACCAAATTGGCTTAAGGTTGATAAAATGATCATTTTGCTCCTCTCGGGGTTGCCTTTAGTGTCGGCATGGCCTTTCGGTTGACTTTCGGGAGTTGTTTCCATAACTTGGATCCCATTCGAGTCTGATTGTCCTCAGTGTAGTCTCTGAAGTTGAATTAGTCGTTCCGGGTTTTCCTCTGGTGATGTTGTAAAGCTTTAGGACTATTTTCAAAGTTAACTTGACTTCCAGGGTTGCAACTGGGGCTGAGTTGACGTTCCAAGACTGGTGTTCGAGGCTGTGGTTGTCCCGGTATTGGTGACCGGGGTTGATTTGAAAGGCCCAATATTGAGATCGGGGTTAATCTGACGGTTCAATTAGAGATTGAAGTTGATTTGATGGCCCGATATTGAGATTGGGGATAATCTGACGGTCCGATTGGAGGTCGGAGTTAGATTGACGGTCTGATTAGAGATCAGAGCTAATTTGACAGTTCGATTGGAGTTTGGAGTTGGATTGACTGTCCGATTGGAGATCAGAGCTGGATTAAAGGTCCGATTAGAGATCAGAGCTGGATTGATGGTTCGATTGGAGATCGGAGCTAGGTTAACGGTCCGATTGGAGATCAAAGCTGATTTGACTGGAATACCGATATTGGTGATCGAATTTGACTGGAATATCGATATTGGTGGTCAGATTTAACTGGAGTACCGATATTGGTGATTAGATTTTACTGGAGTACCGATATTGATGATCAAATTTAACTGAAGTACCGATATTGGTGATCGGATTTAACTAGAGTACTGATATTGGTGATCGAATTTGACTGGAGTACCAATATTGGTGATTAAATTTGACTGGAGTACCGATATTGGTGATTGGATTTGACTGGAGTACTGATATTGGTGATCGGATTTGACTGGAGTACCAATATTGGTGATCGGATTTGACTGGAGTACCGATATTGGTGATCAAATTTGACTGGAGCACCGATATTAGAGATCGGATTTGACTGGAGTACCGATATTGGTAATCGAATTTGACTGGAGTACCGATATTGGTGATCGGATTAAACTGGAGTACCGATATTGGTGATCAAATTTAACTAGAGTACTGATATTGGTGATCGCATTTGACTGGAGTACCGATATTGGTGATCGGATTTGACTGGATTGACCCGCGTTGCCTTCTTATAGTATTAGTAGTAGGGGCAAGAAATTTTGAGTGTCTACAGATGCCCCTCTTTATCATACTCATGCAATGCAATGAAATGAGTAGGATATAGATTGCTAGACACTTGAAATGTGAATATTGAACGATATGTCGTGCAGGTTTGATACCTCTGAGAGGCTAGGGTTACCCTTGAATGTTTACGCCACTTTCTGCTAGGGATGACGTTGTCCGTGATAACCCTTGCTGTCGCATTATCATGCGATTGCTAGTAGGATATCAGATTTAAGCTATCACAAATTTTTTTGTCACTTTTTGCTGAGGGTGACGTTGTCCGTGATAGCTTTGCCAACTCTGATGGGGATATATCTCGGTTACCGAGTTACCTTCTTGTATGCTTTCGATGCTTATCCTAGCGATAATTCACAGCGACAGCTTACCACAGAGGGTTGAACCACTAGTCCTTCCAGATGCTCCCTTTGAAGATGTGTATAACAGATTCCATCATCGGGGATGGACTATTACATGGTTTCTGTCACCGGATCATTTTCGATGCTTCGCGAAGGTTGCTCCAACGGCTGCTATCATCGGTCGATACCCGATACTTCGCTGGGTTGAAGCCAACGGCTGAACTGGATTCGGTCTGTACCCGATACTTCTTTGGGTTGAAGCCAATGACTAAACTGGACTCGGTCTATACCCGATACATCGTTGGGTTGAAGCCAACGGCTGAACTGGGCTCGGTCTGTACCCGAACTTCGTTGGGTTGAAGCCAACGACTGAACTGGACTCGGTCTATACCTGATACTTCATTGGGTTAAAGCCAACGGCTGATCTGGACTCGGTCTGTACCCGAACTTCGTTGGGTTGAAGCCAACGGCTGAACTGGACTCGGTCTGTACCTGAACTTCCCTGGAGTTGAACCAACGGCTGATCTGGACTTGGTCTGTACCCGATACTTCGACAGTGTTGATTTTTTGGCAGTTTGATGCCGCTTTTCGGCAGTTTTTTAGCAATCTGCATACGTAGGTCCCAGACATTGCTCTGAGATGGATACCAAGAGTTTTCATAGAGATCCCTTTTCTGTCAGGATTATGCTGCAGAAACGCAGGATTTCAGGATAAACCGCTCAATCGCGTAGCCGTTTTTCTTCAGATTTGACTTGGCAGCCCATAGAAACTCAGTTTCAACCCAAACAAAACTAAGCCCGGGGGAGTGGGACCCACCCTGGGGAGCCGTAGGTGGAGGTGCGACAGTCGCATGTGGGCCCGCTTCCACCTGGGCTATTTATTGGGCTGCGGGATTTTCATTTTTCAAGTTTTAGTTTTGAGTTCCAAACGAATTTCGATATTCTTTTTCAGATCTACGAATCTTGGACAGCTGTTTTCTGATTCCGTCAGTTCCTACGCGTTCAGTGCAGCGCAGGTAACGTTTTACGTCCTTTTTTCGCAAGTTTTGATCGTTAAAAGTATGTAAACCACGTAGGGGGCTTTTCGATGTAATGTATGAAAAATGTATGCCTATATGATCTGTTAAAAATTTTTGACTATATATGTATGCATATCTTACTGTAATGCACGTTTGGATGTAAGAAAATTCAGATTCTGAGGCAGTCGATTTTTTGCTCTTTTTGAACAGTTTAGTCATCCTTTTTGAGGCCTAGTGAGCCTGAATTTTCAACTAAAAAATGTCCATGGTAATTTGGATACCATGTGAGGTTATTTTTGATTTTAATTCATAAATATGAATTGTTCTTGTTCTTGGGAATGTGTGCTACTAAATGGCCACCTAGTCATGCCTATGTGCTTGCGGACAGTCTATTTTACAAAGGAGACTCTAGCGAATTTTTTTCAAAACCAAAGCATTTAATAATCATGCAGTTTTGACTCTACTGGGGATTTTTGACTGATCCATGCATGTTTTTAGGATTTATCTTTTGAAAAAAACATGCAGTTTTGACTTTACTGGGTATTTTTAACTGACCCATGCACGTTTTAGGACTTTGAGATGCATAGAGTACTGATTTAAATAATAAGCCACAGGTTTTAGGCTTACCACACCCTTTTTGAGGTGATTTAGAGAATTTGTACAGGTGATGGACCGTGATAAACCCGGCAATGCTAGCAGGGTATCCTCAAGTATTAGAAGGAGGCAAGCTTCCGATGTTCATCAGCTGCGTCCGGCTAGACCACCTTGCCGGTTGGTAGAGTCGATGGTTAGTCCAGCTCAAGATGAACCGCCGATTGACATTAATGACGAGCAAGCTGCTTTTACTGCTCCAGCTCTAGCTCAGGCTCCACGGGCGGAGGTTCTAGGCATCGTTGTGCCTACACAGGAGCTACTGGGTGACTTGAATCGCCATCCATCGAGGTTCCTTCACGCCAATGAGGTGACTTTAAGTTTTTCTCTTCTTGGATTCTTTTCTTTCTTTGGCCATTCTCAGGGCATAGGTTTTTGACATGGGTTAGTTTTTTGATGCAGGTTCTCGGCTTTACGCAGCCTCAAGTGAACTGGTTCAATGTGCATTCCCTGTATCACACTCTGCACGAGGATTATAGGAATATCGTTGGTGGCTGGGGGTTTCAGGCGTTCTTTTCCATCCTTCCCCGACGCTGCCCCTGGGGGTATATGAGGGCTTTATCTGAGCGCTAGTTCCACCAGAATCAGTCCCTTCATCTGCTGGACTGTGAGGTGATGATGACTCCTATGGACTAAAGATTCATCACCGGTATTGAGTTTGAGGGTGACCAAGTGCCTGTTGTGGCTGACATCACTCCTACTGCTGTTTGGTCCCTGCTAGGAGTTTTCGCGGCGGCGCTCAAGGGTCGGTCGGTCTGATCTGGTCCCTTGAGTATAGATGCCCAGAATGGGACTTTGCTGGAGCCTCTGCCTAATGAGCAGAGGGTTAGAGATCGCATTCTAAGGTGACTATTCTTGGTGATCATCAGGGATTGTTTCATGGCAGACAACTCATCTACTGTGTCCTTCACCCAAATTAGCGCTACCCGGCATGTAGAGCACCTCAGTGACTTTGATTGGGGTTCCTACACCTTTGCTTATTTTCTCCAGGGCATGCGCATACTTTCGGAGGGTTCAACGGAGGCTTGGTTAGGATTCTACCCGTTTCTGCTGGTGAGTACATCTTTCTTGTACCTTTTTGATTTTAGCATTTATATTTGTCAGTCTTGATCACTGAGGACTTTTGATATTTGCATGGCCAGTTCTGGGCATTTGAGAGGCTTCCTTGCCTACGGCCCGCTACTGCTTTAGGTCTAGAGACCTATCCTCGAAGACGGCATTGGCATCACTTGACTTTGACGGAGGTCCCTGTTGCTGAGGGATTTACTCATGCTCGCTTATAGTTGGAGCTTTTGACGGCTGGATCGATCTCTTGGACACGGTATACCTTTGAGTTTTTGACTGTGGGATTTGAGGGAGGCTTTCCCACTGGTCGGGAGTTTATATTATCGACCTGCAGAGTCCCTATTTTGATAAAGGGAGGTTGGGAGCTCTATTTGGGAGAGCGTGCTATCAGGAGTATTACGGGTGAGATCCGTATTCCCATTATTCCTCCTTCTTGGCATCATTGGCTGTTGATCATATCGTTGACAGAGATTCCTATGGAGGGCATAGATGGCTTCACCCTATCAGAGGGTCCGTTCAGCCAGGAGGCATTTAGCAGATGGTGGAGTCCTCGAACTATTAGAGCTTATACTCATGCTACCCAGTTCATGGCAGACATGGTGCTAGGGTTTGTGATGATGATGGACTGGATAGCTTGCCTCAAGGAGCCGACTCAATTAGACTAGATTGCAGATCTGACCCGGGAGTTGGATAGGGCTCCCTTCTTTATCAGGCATCTTGGCCGAGATCCGTAAGAGACATCTTATTTTGACCCATCCAGCTCTGGAGCAGGCCCCTCCTCAAGTCCATTTAGCAGCAGTTTTATAGGGGCAAATCCTCCCTTGTACCGCCCAGACATGCCTGATGACCGTAGTTTTATATCTACAACGGAGATAGAGCAGGTTGATCACCTAGTAGATTATCTGGACCTCTTCGGATAGCTATGGCAGCTATATTTTTGGTCAACCACTGTTTTGGCTATTTGGCAGTTGTGCCATCATTTTCATAGACCACTGTAGTAGTTGGGTGGTGGTGCCCCATTTCCCTATATTGCTTCACTTTACTTTGTATTATCAGACAGGGATGATGCCCGTAATAGATAGTTTATCATAGATATTCATGTTATTTCCTATCTATCGCATCATGTTTATACTTGTCATCATGCATATATTATGTCATATGTATGCATTAGATAGATGAGTTCAGATTTGACCCCTGGATGGTCTTGTGGTGCGGTGACACAGATGACGTCATCCGCCGTGTGCCGTATTGAGCATTTGCCATAGTCTAAGGTGGCTTCATCATTGCGGTCGTGGTACGAGAGCCTGTCCTTCTCAGCTCGAGGGACAGTAAACCAGATGTTGAGGCATTCGTTGGCCCTCACAGATTTTCAGGTGTCATACGGGTTTGTGGATGGCATACTATCCTGCTAGATACCCGAGAAGCAAGTTTTTTGATTTGGGCGACATGAGCTGACGCAGACTTTGGAGGAGTAAGAGCGGCTTACCGGTCTAGCTTTGGACTTGCCGTGCGCCCGGACTGCTATTAGTGACATAAGGAGACCATTCCTGCGGATGTCCGGTATCCGTCAGAGAGTAGTTGCAGACGAGATCATTTCTGGACGTGTGACCTCGATTGATTTTTTGATAGATTGTTTTGTGGAGCTTGATAGCTACAATCGACATATCGGGGACTTCATTATTTCAGCAGAGGCATGGCATCTGGCCAGGGTAGATATTCTGCTAATGTACATTATGGCATACGTCTACATGCCACTGCGCTTGGATCACCTGGATATGGGATTGGTAGTTGTTCGGGCCCTTAGACAGAGTAGTACCATTATCCCAATGATATTAGCTGAGACGTTGTGGTCAGCCACCTATTGTAGTACCCACCCGGAGGGGTTCCTTAGAGGTAGTTCGGTCTTGCTGTATGTATGGCTGATGTCCCATCTACGATAGATTGGATCTTTCAGACCTCATGGATATTGCTTTACCCGCAAGGTAGCCACATCTTACTCCTTTCAGCCTGCGGAGTGTACCGATGCAGCGACTTGGTCGGCATTTTTTGGCAGATATTGACCATCCGTTCGTGATTTTGCTACGCTCAGGGCTAGCCTCCCTATATAACTTTATTACTCATGCACCTGGCATGGATTACTTGCCCCTAGCGGGTTTGAGGGGAGTGACTACTTATCATCCCCTGGCTGTTATGAGCCAGTTTGATCAGTTCAAGAGCTTGCACCGATTTGAGGGTTCTGCTGATCAGAAGATGTCGGCTTCATCCATGTCATCTGCCGACTTTGTTCGAGTGTATGAGTGTTGGACTCATAGAGAGAGAGCTGAGTTCTCCCGTAGCCATCCAGACAGTTCTCCAGAGTACTTGGCATGGTTGGAGGCAGATATGGCAGTAGCTGCATTTATTCCTTCGGCTCCTATTATAGATTCAGATGAAGAGGAGCCTATGGAGGACCCTGATTCTCCTACTGAGGATGAGCTATTCGTAGGTTTGACAGCTGCTTTGGTTAGCAACCCACCGACTATCCCTGCAGATACAGATCCGACTTTAGCAAATTCATTGTTCAGGATGACCTTTGAGCGGGATTTGGCTAGAGTGCAGATGTTGACCGCCTTATCAGGCAAAGATATAGCTTTATCTGAGACGGACGCACTCGAGTCGCTCATAATGCTGGCTTGATAGAGAGAGAGGAGCTCCGATCTGCCAGAGATGCAGTGGTTATGGAGAGGGATGAGATTCGCTCAGCCAGATATGCAGCTTTTGCTGAGATCGAGGACACTTTGATTGCTAGGGATGCAGCTTTTGCAGAGAGGGATGAAGCTTTTGCAGAGAGGGATGAAGCTTTTGCAGAGAGGGATGAAGCCATAGCTTCCCATGATTTCCATATTGCTGACAGTACTGCCCTTTAATCTTATACTCACGGCCTAATTATCGAGATTAGTGCATATATGGATGACCACAGTGCCACATTATAGATGATTATGGAGGTTTGGAGCCGTATGGAGGCTGAGAGTATTGCACTTGCAGCTGCTCCTCCATCTTCAGAGAGAGATGCCATGGTGGCATTGTTGGCCCACTTATCCTTGGGTCCATAGACTAGCTTTAGTTTTCCTACACATACTAAATCAGCTATCTTTTATCATGTACGGGGCATTATGTATATATCAAACAGTTTTATATCAGGGAAATATATTTTTGATTCACTCCCCTGTTTGGAGATGTATTGTCATTGCTAAGTGATTACCACCTCTTTCATGACTCACTATTGTTGATGTATCTTGAGCTCCTTCTTGATGAACTGACAGTTAAGATGTCAGGGAGTATCTCAGATGGTCCTGTTGATCAGGTAAATTGGATAGAATTTAAGTTTTATGAAGTTTTGGTGTCTTGGGACTGGTTTTTTTATTGGTTTTTTTTCTTGAAGGTCAAATCGCACCATAAATGGCTGCCTACGTACTCCCGAGTGGAGGGAGATCAGGTCATTCGTAGTTTTGGCTTCTATTAGAGAGGGTTTGAAAAGTGTTTGTCTTGGGTTTTGAGTTTGGTTTGATGAGTTTTTGAATTTTTATTTGGTTTGACCGCACCAGAAATGGCTGCCTACGTACTCCCGGGTTGAGGGAGATCAAGTCATTCGTAGTTCTAACTTTTTAGTGAAAAATTGAACCTGATTTGATTTCGTAGGACCCAGATGCGGGCATGCATGTGCTTCAGACATAGTACCTCTTTATGGTGTCTGAGTTGACGAGTTGGGGAAATTCATTCCCGTCCATTTCTTGTAGTCTGACAGCTCCTCCCGTCAACACTTCCTTGATAATGAAAGGGCCTTCCCAATTAGGGGCGAACTTTCTTTTAGCTATGTTTTGATTGGCTAAAAGTTTCTTCAGCACCAAGTCATTTTCTTTGAATTATCGTATTTGGACCTTCTTGTTGTAGGATCGAGCAATCCTTTGCTGATACAACTGCCCGTGGAAAATGGTTGTAGCCCTCTTTTCATCAATCAGGGATAGTTGATGATACCGGTCTTGCAACCAATGATCCTCGTCTATTTGAGCATCAATCATCACTCGCAAGGATCAATCATCACTCGCAAGGATTCCATCTCTACCTCTATGGGGAGGACTGCTTCCGTACCATAGACTAATGAATAGGGGGTAGCCCCAGTAGAGCTGCGCATTGACGTCCTGTATGCTAACAGGGTTAGAGGCAGCAGGTCAGGCCATTCTTTGTGATTGGCGGACATTTCCTGCATAATCGTTTTTATGTTCTTGTTGGCCGCTTCGACAGCACCATTCATCCTGGCCTGATAGAGGACGGAGTTGAGATGCTCGATGTGGAACTTGCTGCACAGTTCTTTCATCATTTAATTATTCAGGTTTTTGGCGTTGTCTGATATGATCACCTCTGATTATCCATATCGACAAACGATATTATTTTTGATGAAACTAATGATGACCTCTTTCGTAACTTTGGGAAAAGAGGCTGCTTCAACCCATTTGGTGAAGTAATCGATCATGGTGAAGATGAATCGATGACCATTACTGGCTTTGGGTTCCACTGGGCCGATCACATCCATTCCCCATATGGAGAAAGGCCATGTGAACTCACGTTGTGCAGCTCATTTGGAGGATCGTGGATGGCATTTCCATGTATTTGGCATTGAAAACATCTTTTGACGTGATCATCGCAGTCAGCTTTGAGAGAGATCCAGTAATGACATGTTCTTAATATCTTCTTAGCCAGCAGATGACCGTTCATGTGTGGACCACAGACTCCACCGTGGACTTCATCCATCAGCCTCTAGGCTTGATCTTTATCAAGGCATCTTAACAAGCCTATTCCAGTATCCCTTTTGTAGAGGGCATCTCCGCTTAGATAGAACTTCATTGCCATCTTGTGAATCTGCTTTCGCACGGATTGGCTTTCTCCAGCGGGTGTAGATCCATCTCGTAGATATTCCTTGATGCCTTAATACCAAGGCTGCTTGACAGGAGGTATTTCATCTGATACTTCTCCAATGTAATTTTCGTATGTCGGGGCTTTCTGAATTGTGAATTTGATGCAGGGAATCCCACTCCTCTCGGATATGCGGATTAATGAAGCCAATGTTGCCAATGCATCAACGAAGTCATTCCTATCTCGAGGAATATGGCTGAAAGTCACGTCTTCAAACTCCAGGGATATTCTGATGACCTGCCGATGATAGGGCAGCAAATGCAGTTCTTTGGTGTGATATGCCCCAATGGATTATCTAATGACCAACTTAGAGTCTCCAAAGACCATTAGGTGTTTAATACCCATGGATTGGGCTAGTTTCAACCCCATTATACAGCCTTCATGCTCGATCGTTGTTGGTGTTGCCAAATTGAAGTTTGGTAGCCACAAGATATTGTTCTCCTATACCAGAGATAAGGACTGCCCCAGCTCCGGCACCTTCCATGTTTACTGCTCCGTCGAAATACATTTTCTATGGCTGGACTGTATTCTCTTGCTGGAGTTTTTGAATTGTCATGATTCCATCGTCTAGGAAATAGGTCTCCAGGGGCTCGAACCCTCCTGAAGGTGTTTCAGCTAATTGATCTGCAATGCTTTAACCCTTGATTAATTTCTGGGTCACGTAGAGTATGTTGAATTGTTGTAGGATCAACTGCCATTTGGATAGTCAACAGTTCAACATTGGCTTGTTGAATACGTACTTAAGTGGATCTATGCGGGATATGAGGTAAGTTGTGTGCCCATGGAGGTAATGTTGTAACCTCATTGCGGCCCATGCTAATGCACAACATATTTTCTCGATCAGGGTATATTTATGTTCACTACTGTTGAATCTTTTACTGATGTAGTAGATGGCTCTTTCTTTGCTACTATCATCTTTCTGTCTTAGCATGCAAACCATTGCATTGGCATTGACAGACAAGTACATGAACAAGGGAACTCTTTCCCTCGGAGGTACCAATACTTGTGCTTCGATTAGCTGTTTCTTTATGGCAAGGAAGGCTTGTTCGTAATCCTCGTTCTATTTAGTGGAAGAATTCTTCCTTAGTAGCTTGAATATGGGTTCACAGGTTGCTGTGAGCTGGGAAATGAACCGGCTTATGAAGTTGATCCTTCCCAGAAACCCACGTATCTCCTTCTCTGTTCGAGGTACTGGCATTTCAGTGATGGCTTTGATCTTGGCAGGATCTAGTTCGATGCCTCAATTACTCACCAGGAATCCTAGCAATTTGCCTGATTTGACGCCAAAAGCACATTTGGTGGGATTTAGCTTGAGGTCGTATTTATGCAACCCGTTGAACAGCTTCCTGAGATGGTCGATGTGATCATCCTCCCTCAGGATTTGATGATAATATCATCCACATAGACTTCTATTTCTTTGTGCATCATATCATAAAACAGGGCCATCATGGCTCGTTGATACGTGGCTCCGGCATTGATGAGGCCGAATGATAGTCGCCTATAGCAGAAGGTTCCCCAGGGAGTGATGAAAGCTATTTTCTCCCGGTCTTCTTCAGCAACCATGATTTGATGATAACCAGTAAAGCAATCCATGAAGGAATACATGTTGTACTGCGTCGTATTGTCGATCAGGATGTGGATGAAAGGCACCGGGAAGTTGTCCTTGAGGCAGGCTTTGTTCAAATCATGGTAATCCATGCATACTCGTACCTTCCCTCTGGGCTTAGGTACGGGAACGATGTTTGAAAGCCATTCTGGGTAGGTTGATACCATGATAATCCCGGCTTTGAATTGCTTAACGACTTCTTCTTTGACTTTCAGACTCTATTCAGGTTTCAATCGCCTGTGCTTTTGTTTGACTGGCTTGAACCCCTCTTTGATGGGCATTTGATGGATGACAATGTCAGTGGACAGGCCAATCATGTCTTCATGTGACCATGCAAATATATCCTGGAACTGTGTTAGGAGTTCGATCAGGTCGGCTTTTTGGTCTTGGGTGAGGTCTAACCATATCTGGATTTCTTTGATGTTTTCGGAGGTTCCTATGTTAATAGTGGTCGTTTGGTCGAGGTTTGTTTTGAGTTTGTCTTCGACCCATTCTTTGATATCCTCGGGCACCTTATAGTCATCTTCCTCCTTTTGATCAATATCTATCAAGTCGAAGTTCAGTTCTACATCAAATTCGTAGTCACTTTGACATGTTGGCATCTCATCAACAGAGATAAACATATCCAACGCTTGAGTCCTGAAAACAAAAAGGCTTTCATCTTAGATATATACAGCTGCCTAAATATACATAGCATTCTGTAAAGCATGACAAAGTTGCTGCTATAGTTATGCAATCGAAAGTAAGCAGTAAATGAAAGCATGATTAAAGGGCAGATTGACTCTCTCTGCCCCTTTACCCTTTTTGACTGAGGCAAGGGACGCTGCTCCAGTTATCCAAGGTTAGATCATCATGAACCGGGAAGATTGAGACTTTGTGATCATCTATCTCGTCTTGGAAGATGACCGAGACATCCTTTATAATAGGGCCAGGGTTTTTCTTTGAAATGCCCCCTTTTTCCTTCTCGATGCGAGGAATTTGAATCTAATCCTCATCTTCACTGTCTAGGGTCTCATCATTCATACCCTCATAGTTTATGATGACCCGAATGTTAGCGAACGGGTCTCGTCCTTCGTACAGGATCTTTTCTTTTCCCTTTTCGCTATTTGCCTCATGCTTGAGGGCTTTTCTTTCATTGACGGGTATAATTGGAGGAAATAACATGGCTGATACCACAGTAGGGATCTTCCTCATTGGCTTTACCCATCCGGCATTAGTGAGGTTTGGCAGCAATATTGTGGAAGCATGAGCCTTGGGATGCTTATGCAGGTTCCGATAATTTTCCCTGGATGAAAATCCCAATCCTGCTCTCTCAGTTTGACTCGGGATTTGTATTGGGCTCTTGATACCTTGTTTATTCTTTCCTAACCCTTCTCCAGGTTGGAAACCCAAAGATACCATTTCCTGGCCCACTTTCATTACTTCGGTGGAGACCTTGGGTTTCAGGGCCGGTGCTCTGATAGGTAGATACTGCGTATCACTCACCTCCAGGGCTTGAAAACTTGCAGGTTCAATCCCTGCATCCAGGCTGATCACTGGCATGTCTCCCTGTGTGCAAACAGGGTATTCTGGTTTGGCATTGACCGTGATTAGGTTGCCATTGATAATGTACTTGAGCTGTTGATGGAGGGTGGATGGCACTGCCCCTACCATATGGATCTAAGGCCTACCTAGCAATAAGTTGTATCCAGTGATGATGTTGAGCACCTGAAAGGATATGAAGAAAGTGTGTGGACCAATCTCCAAGTGTAGTTCTATTTCTCCCATGGCTTGGCGTTGCAATCCATCGAAAGCTCGGATAACCACATGACTGGTTTTGATCCGATTTGGGTTGATCTTTATTCTTTCCAAGGTGTCGTAGGGACAGATGTTGAGTGATGATCCTCCATCTATGAGCACTCCTCCAATTACATATCCGGAAGACATCACAGCTATATATAGGGACTTATGATGGCCCGTTCCTTCTACAGGAATATCATCGTCAGTAAAGGAGATCACATTGTTATTAAAAATGTGTTCGACCACATGACAGAATTTCTCAGCATCTACAGTATGTGGCAGATGGGCTTCTTCCAGTACTTTTACTAGAATGTTGCGATGATCTACTGAGGATAAGACCAGATCAAGGATGGACATTTTCTTGGGTGCAACCTTCAAGTTTTGCACTATCTTGATTTCATTATGTCCCATCTTGTTGAGGAACTCTTTGATTTTCTCTTCAGCCACCTCTGTTTTGGCTTTGATGACTAGTTTGGTCACCCGCTGAGGCAGGCATAATGGATTGTCCTTTGGCACAATGGCAATGTTATTTGAAGTGGAACCTTCATCGTTCCCGTAGTTCCATGGGACTCGCTTCAGACTAATAATGGGATATTGTGGTCTGAAGGGCAAGATCAAAGGCTCAGGTGCAGCCACCTTTACAGGATTTTATATTTCTTGGACCCCTTTCCCTAGCAGTACTAAGGGTTTGAGAGTCGACTCCCTATCGCAGGATATGACAGCCACTATGTTCTGGTTCCATACAGTGGGGATTCAGAGAGTGTCGTTATTTGGAAGATCAAGAATTTGATTTCCCCTTATCAATTCCTCGCTTTCAATCATGTCTTGAATTAGGTTACAAAGGGCCTAGTAATCCTCGGTATCATGGCCGGGTGAATGGGAATGGTACTGACATATTTGGTCAAGTTTGAATTTTCTGGCTCAAGGGTTCAATGAAGGTAACAAGTCTGCAACCATTCCCTCGTTGATTAACATCTGGAGGATTTCTTCCATCAATTTGTTTAGGTTGGTGAAGTTCCTCTGAAATAGGAATTTCCTTCCAGTGTGGACATTTTCATCTTTAACCATTTTGTTAGTCCAAGGCTCATGCTCATTAGACTGGTTATGATCCCTCCTGGGATTGATCTCCGGTGTGGGAGGACGATCGACGTCAGATTGATTGGCCTGTTTTATCATTTGCCTGGTGATCTGATGCTAGTAGACGACCAGTTCTGCCAATTGTTCGATTTGTTCCTTGATAGAATTTATTTCCTGCTCTATCAGGAACCTTCTTTCAGAGACCTCCCAACTGTCTGGGGTGCTGTTACTGGATGGAGTTGATTCTCCCATATAACGGAGGTACTTGGATCCTTCTCCACTTGTGGAGCTAATCATATTGACATTCTCCTCTTTATGTTGTGGGAGACGATTCTCTTGGACGTGTGGTTGTTTAGGCTTTATGACCACAATCTCTCCGTTTTCGATCAATTCTTGGATCTTATGCTTGAGAGACCAACAGTCTTGAGTGTCATGGCCTGGGGATCCGGAGTGATAAGCACACTTCTTGCTTGGGTTAAAATTTCGTCCATTAATGTTGACTGGTGGAAGGAGTTGGACAATCTTCTTCTGAGCTGTCAGAAGTTTGAATACATTCTCAAGTGAATCACCTAGAAGGGTGAAAGTTTTTCGACGCCTGACCTCCATATTTTTCTGGAATGGAGGATTTGAAGGCTATGCTGGATTTTGAAAAGGGGAATAATTCCTCCTTTGAATGGGCATACTATTTGACTCGCCTCTTGGATTTGGTCCTTGTAACACTAAGGACACTTCTTCATCTTTCTTTTTATGTACCCTCCGGGGATTACTCCCGTAATTTTTGGACTAGATGTGTTCAGCAACAGCTTCGAGGGCGGTCAAATCTTTTATCTTCCCGAATTTGAGCCCCATTTCTGCCATTTCACCGTGTTTGATCATTTCTGGTTTTCCTATGCCTGCTAGGACCCTCTCTTAACATGGCGCTTCTTGAATGTCGATGAAAGTCATGACTATCTCAGACTCAGTCATGGTTGGGACAACTTGTGCTGCAACCCGTCTCCATCGCTGGGCATACTCTCTGAATGATTCAGTGTTCTTTTTATTGATCTTAGTTATTTGGTATATGTCTGGAGCTAGCTAAGATTGGAAGCTGTACTGATTAAGGAAGGCATGGGCCAATTCTTCCCAGCTGTGAATTTTAGAGTTGTCCAGACGAGCATACCAGGCTCTGGCTTCTCCAGTAAGACTCTTCTGGAATAGTTTCATTCGAAGCTTCTCGTCCTCTGCATAGGAATCTGAGTTCTTCGTTGAATACTTTTAGATGTGTATAAGGGTCTCCCAATCCATCATATTTCTCAAAATTAGGAGTTCTGAACTTCTCGGGATAACGAGCTCCAGGGAAAATACAGAGGTCAAAGTAATTGACACTGCCGAATGCCCCAGTCCCTTTGATAGACTGGAGAGTTTCCTCCATTTGTTGTACTTTCTTTATGATGTCACTAGCCTCCTGTTCTTTGTTGAGGGCGGTGATTTCAGGGGTTTTGTTGGTTGTGTCCTGGTTCTGTGGTCCAGGAATCTGAGTCTCGGCATTTTCAGTCTCTTAACTGCCACTACCATCAGGTACCCCTGGTTCTGTATGAACTTGGGATTGCTTCCCTTTAAGGGCCTTGCTTTGTTCTCTTAGAAAACCAGCTAGTTCAGCTATCTAATTTTGCAGTCCTTCGAACTCTTCCCTAGACACAGGGGTGGATTCTGGTTGAGCACTCGAAGACATGTCCGTGGACGGACTTAATGCTTTCTTAGACTTAGATCTAGTGACAGGACCAATTTTTTACCTACACCAAAATGTAGGCGTGTTAAAATCCTAAGGTAGGTAGAGATAGGATGCATGATGTGTTTTTTATTCTTATCCTGCAAAACCGAGGTTAGTTGACAAGAGTTAAATATTGGAAACTGGACATTGAATTAAAAGAGGAAGGCATGAAGAGACTTCCCGTCGAATTTGGTTAATCAAAGGCTGACCTATCTTAGGTTACTCTCGCGTTGGCTTTTTGGCATGAAGGTCCCCAAATCATCGCAATCTACTAGAGGGGAAATTAATTCGATCTTTCAACTGGAGGAATCTGGGTGGTGCACTTTCATGAGCCCCAGAGACTTAGCCAATCCCCAGAGACATTACTTATCACCGACGGGTTTTGCCTCCTTGTGAGAGGAACATAACATATATTCACATACATCGTGCCTTACCGTTATGCACATGATGACAGTTTGTGCGAAGCACTAATATGGGTGCGAAGCACTAAAAAAGCAGTAAAGCATTCATTCACATTCATTCAATGCAAAGATGCAGCATTCACGCATTCATTTAATGTGGAGACGCAGAATTTACGCATTCATACTTTTGAAAGGGAAATGTTTGAAAAGATTGGAAAGCGGCCTAAGCCCTCTACTGTCCCCAACAGAGTCGCCACCTGTCGACGTCGGTTAAAAATCCGCAGGTCGGGTCACAACCCGGATCTTTTATCTCTTTTTCTAAGTTATCTCTACCCTAACTCTTTTTATTTAGGAAAAAGGTTTTGAAGGTTTTTTAAGAAAAAGGCCAACATGTATCATGCCGATGATTTGAACGTTTTACAGAGTCGCCAGTTGGTAGATTTGAAATGGTTGTACCAACTCAACCGAGTTTTATTTGAAAAAGGCCCAATTGCTGGACACTGTCAAAACTTGATCTTTGAAAACAAAGTTTTGAGCTCGGGGGCTTGGTTAAGTGTGGGGAAAGTGTTAGGCACCCCACAACTCCCGTGTAAACATGGTACCGCATCTTTTTAATATTTCCCTTAAAACTGAAATGAGTGTGTGAATGTTGTTTGAAAATTGGGCCTATATTTGATTGATTTAAAAGTAGTGCTTTGCTTCATTGAACCTATATACGAAGGGTTTGATTTGATTTTCAAGAGTATTTATTTTGATTTGCAAAAGCTTTTCTTTTGATTTGAATTGAAAGTGATGTTTTGAAAGCTGGTTTATCAAACCCTTACGCTAGCATAGGAATTGAAGCCTGTTGATACTTCCATTTTTTATCATTTTAGCCTTAAGGCGCAGTTTGAATGGTGATTGTCGGGCTGCAAAGCATCCTCGACCATAAAATATATACAAGTGTTGGTTTCCTCATGGGCATGAAAACCATCGGAGGTACTCTGACACAACAAACCATATTTTTCATTATATTGAGACCTTAAATCCGAATATCCATTTTAAGGTTTTTACATGTACATTTTACAGAAAAAGTGGCAGGGTACATTCGTAAAGCGGAGATTGTCCATCGTGGGAATCAGATTCTGATCAGTTTGATCACGAATCCCACAATTCCTAGGCTCACATGTGAGTAGCCCATAAACCTGCACAGTTTAAATTTGTACAGAAATAGATATATCCCAAGATTTCCAGAACCAAGGATTCATTCAATAAATCTCGATTCACACGGCCGAAGCGTCTCGTTCCCACTAGATAGCGATCTAAGGGATGCGAGGTTGCTTTTGTAACTGAAAAATGCCGATTCATATCAAATGAACATTTAAAGCAATAAATTAAATAAAAAGCAAGTAATAGCAATATATATACACAATTATATATATATAACTGTAAAAGGGCAATGGGTTTTCACTCGCAGGCCCGAACTGGAATTGAAATATATATATATATATATTTATAAAAATTGTAAATAGCCACGAAATAATCCAGGCTTGACAGAAATAAAATATATATATATATATAAACAGTAAAAAGGGCGTTGGGTTTTCACACTGGTGCCCGTACTGGAATGGAAATTGACATAACGCCCTTTTTACTGTTTATATATATATTTCTGTCCAGCCTGGATTACTGTTTATATATTTCTGTCCAGCCTGGATTATTCTATGGTACTTATACTGCTTTTACACTCATAACGCCTGGATTACTATTTATATATTTCTGTCCAGTGACTGGGAAGATCACCCAGTATGGTGAGGAGTGTAAAAGCAGTATAAGTACCACAGAATAATCCAGGCTGGACAGAAATATATATAAATATATATATATATATATATATATATATATATATATATATATATTAACAAGAATGTAGTCAACCAAAACTAGGAAGAGAACCCAGTGGTGGTGAAGGCTGCTTATATATGCATAAATATATATAAAAGCAGTTAACTACCTCGGATTTGACATCCGGGCTTGACAAAAATGAAATGTTAGTATATATACAGTTGAATAAACACAAAAAAGGGCCAAACCCGGACTGGGAAGATAACCCAGTCCGACGAAGTTGCCAAAATGAAGAATTTAGTGCATTGAAGCTGATGGAGCTGACGGATCGTCAATCCGAGTTGTAAAAATGCCAGAAATTGAGTTTATGTATAAAAATGTACCAAATTTTGACTGAAAACGGCCACGGAACTAAGTTTCGGGCATATTTAGAAAGCGAAACTTAACGTGCAAGTATATAAAAGCACGAAGAAGTAATATAAACTTGCTGATCCTAAAAATACTCACAATGGACTGCTACACGGGCTTTTTGCCAAATTATAGACTCTATACGTCCAAATCTACCTGTTATTTTCTGATATGTGGTAGTATGTGGGTATATCTACGTGTTAGGGTGAAAAAATTTGGGTTTAGAAGAGGTGAAAAAGTCAGAAAATCAAACGGGCAGAGGTTCGCTGCGTTTTGGAATTTTTTGAAATGAGGGGGGTTGGCCTCATATTTATAGACCAGGGAGCCTTGGCTCTACCTATTGCTACCGCAGGTAGAGGTACGGCTCCCCTGGTGGGGCCCACCCATCCGGCTTGGTCAGTCTCGAAGTACGTGCACTCCCAGAAACGCGAGGTCGAAGTTGAAACTTTCTAACTTTTGATCGGAGCGTCCGTTTGAGGAGAGCTATACCTTTCCAGAAAGCCCTCGCTGAGAGTGTCACAATGACATAGGATAAAACATTTTCCAGGTCCAAGAAGACGGGTTCATAACCAGGTCTTCGATTCCCCGCAGTTTGTTCATTGAGCTGTCTTGTGCTGTTTGCACTCGGGATCATCGTTATAGTTCGTTCTGACCTTGGTGGCATCAATTTAGCTTGAATTTGACCGAATTGGCTTAGGGTTGGTAAAATGATCATTTTACCCCTCCCGGGGTTGCCTTTAGTGTCGGCATGGCCTTCGATTGACTTCTGGGAGTTATTTCCAAGACTTGGATCCCATTCGAGTCTGATTGTCCTCAGTGTAGTCTCTGAAGTTGAATTGGTCGTTCCAGGTTTTCCTCTGGAGATGTTGTAAAGCTTCAAGACTATTTTTGAAGTTGAATTGACATCCCGGGTTACGACCGGGGCTGACCTGTACCTCCTGGGTTGAGACCGGGGCTAAGTTGAAGTCCCAAGACTGGTGTTCGAGACTGGTGTTCGAGGCTGTGGTTGTCCCGGTATTGGTGATCGGGGTTTATTTGAAAGGCCCGATATTGAGATCGGGGTTGATCTGACGGTCCGATTGGAGATCAGAGTTGATTTCCTGGCCCGATATTGAGATCGAGGATAATCTGACAGTCCGATTGGAGATCGGAGTTAAATTGATGGTCCGATTGGAGATCGTAGTTGATTTGACGGTCCGATTAGAGATCGGAGTTGGATTGACGGTTCGATTGGAGATCAGAGTTGGATTGATTGTCCGATTGGAGATCAGAGCTGATTTGACTGGAATACCGATATTGGTGATCGGATTTGACTGGAATACCAATATTGGTGATCGAATTTGACTGGAATACCGATATTGGTGATCAAATTTAGCTGGAGTACCGATATTAGTGATCGAATTTGACTGGAGTACCAATATTGGTGATCGGATTTAACTGAAGTACCGATATTGGTGATCGAATTTAACTGGAGTACCGATATTGGTGATTGAATTTGACTGGAGTACCGATATTGGTGTTCAGATTTGACAAGAGTGCCGATATTGGTGATCGAATTTGACTAGAGTATCGATATTGGTGATCGGATTTGACTGGAGTACCGATATTGGTGATCAGATTTAACTGGAGTACCGATATTGTGACACCCCCAAATCCGGGTACTTCGTTTCCACATGATTTGGTGTTCACTTTCTAATATAACATATATCTACCCAATGAATAATGCAAAATAAATTACAACTTAAATTAAAATAACTAAATCTCCCTTAAAACAAGGGTTACAACCTTCTCAAAATCAATCCCAGGGTTACTCTAACCTTGACATGAATATAATAAAGTGCGGAAATAAAACATAACATTCAATTATTACAATCATTCTCAATTAAATAAAAAAAAAACAAGTCTTCACTTGCTTTGCTTTCCCTTGCCCTTACTTGTAGACGGAGCATCAGCGTTATCAACCTTAATTGAAATTGTTATTTAATGCAAGAGTGAGCAAACCACAGCTCACTGGAGTTTAACAATAATATAGACATGAAAGAATATCTTTAAGAAAATCTGAACAACTTAGCTTGCTTCAATAATAAAGAATTGAATAATAATTCTCTATCAATATTAAAATTTGGATATAGAATTTATCTGAGGGTCATAAGACCTTTGAACTCTTGTCCTAGGTTATAAATATTTCTATTTAAACCTTTAACAGTCAATAAGACTATGGACCTTAACTCGTACTTAGGGGGATCAGCCCTTCGTACCATGTATTGTGCACAACCATCTTAACGCTATGCGTAGTAACCTCCCCTAGTAAATAGGGTTGTTCAACTCAGTAATTTGAATTCAAGTCCGCCCCAAAGAAAGTTTGGTTTGGATAAGCTTACAAGGGTAATTTAGAATTCACGTTCATCAACTAAGGATTAGTTGAATCGACTTCCAATAATTCAAAATAAAAGAATTATGAATTAACATATGCTTTAGAATCAACTTAAAGCATTTAAAATAATAACTGGATCTTACTTGAACAATAAGTTATGACCATTTCAATTAAATAAATAATTGTCCAATACTGAAATGGAAAGGACATTCTCAACAATGAATATATGAATTCAAGAGATCATATAAAATCAATACAAGATTAGGGTTTAGAAAACTTGCGTAAAATTAACGAGTTTAAGGTTTAGAAGACTTGCCTCAAGCGCAAGCTACTTAACACAATTCACGTACTTTAACACTTCCTACACATATATATTCAATCACAATAACCTAAATTAGTTAACACGTAACTAATTCACATAAGTGGTTAACCCTCATGGTTAACTCACATTCTGATTAAATAGTAATAATAATCAACCATCACATAGTTAATTACATCACCTACATATTCACATAATTAAATTAATTATGTATTTAACTCAATTATAATTAAACAATTATAATTCAAACACTTAATCAAATTATAGTTACTTAAATTATCATTACCTTTTAAATTATAAACAATTTATAATTTAAAATCAATTAAACCACATTCATGCAATTATAATTACACAATTTATAATTAATTATGTAATTATCAATTAAAAATTCACAATTAAACATGCATTTATTAAATTATAATTTAAATTAACATCTAATTGATTAAAATAAATCAACTTCTATACATTATAATTTCACAAAATTATAATTTAAATTAAACATTTACTCTTAATTATAATTAATCAAATTATAATTAAGTAACTTATTAAACAATTATAGTTTTAGATACCATATTAGGTTTTCAAAATTTTTTTTATTTTCCAAACATGAAATTATCATAATCATATAACAACATGTTATATCATTCAAATTATATATCCCCTTATCCATGAAAAATTAAACTAAGGTCTTTAAAATAAACTGTACAAGCAAGCAAAACTCACTGCCCAAGCACTGTGCCCGGCGCAGCTGCGCAGCCAGCTGCCTTTAAACCGGCGCAGCTGCGCAGGGAAGGAATCTGGGAAGGATAAGCGGCGCAGCTGCGCTGCTCCTGGCCTTGCTGCCGGCGCAGCTGCGCAGCAACTCGGCCAGACGCAGACAGCCACGTTACTCTGCTTCACCGATTAACCCATACAAGCCAACAACGCCAAAAATACAGTACTATAGACTCTGTAAAACATATATACGCTATTACAAATATATAAAGCATGCTTCCAAAATACAAAATCATTTAAACAATGATAATCATAAGTTTTGAAAATCTATTTTGGCCATTTTTTATGAAAACTCATATTTTCATAAAATAATTCTCTGTAATAAAATTTTCTTACCAATTCCACCTATAAAACATGCATTATGTTTGAAATTGAAGATATTATCACAACAATTCTAAATAGGCATATTAACACACAATCAAATCATAACTTTTACTCTAAAATTGGCCAATAACATACAAAATCATAAGAACATCAATTTCTCCATTAAAACATGTTCTAACAAAATTTTGATTTCTGAAAATCCTTGATCATGACATACAATTCATATAATAACCATTATAAACACAATTTATATATATACATCATATTTGTATAACTTTCATGCTAAATCATAATCACTGAGAACTCATATTCATGAATATTATAAAGAAAACACATAGAAATATAATTTAATTGAAATAATACCCTTTTTGCTTAGATGATTGAAGAACAAGATGATAGTGATTCCCTTCAAGCTTCTCAAGCTATACCTTTTCTCTCTATCTTCTTCTCTATTATTCTTCCTCTCTGCTCTCTCTTTTCTTCTTAGTCTTAGGCTTAAACTAACGTAGTTTTTCCTTACGTAGTATATAGATATATAACTGACATATATTAATAATATACGTATTAACTAATATTTAATAATCCAATTAAATTAGGAGTTACAAAATTTAAAAGTCCTTTTGGCTTGTTTGGCAACAGGAAAATTAGAAACTAGTTTTACTAACTTAGGCATGGTTTAGGTAAATTAGGTTTAAGCTAGTTTAAGGGTCCTGTTTGGCAACAGTCTTTTAAAACAAAAGCAAGGGCCTTGTTTGTTTAAAATCATTTAAAATCTTTTTTCTTTATTTTAATAAATTATTTGACGCATACTTTAATGTCACATTTTAATTAATTAAATATTAATCATCTAATTTAATCAATTAAAATCTAACATCAATAAATCACATAAAATTGTCACCTAATTATAATTACTCGCTAATTATAATCCATGTAACACTTCATCACATATCTCATCTAATTTAATTATCTCAATTAAATTAGAACTATAATATAAAATTAATATACATTAATTAAATTAAATATTGCACACTCATTTAATTAATATATACACTTAATTAAATCACTCCATAAATCACATAATTTATTTATTTAACTCAATAAATAAATCACATAAAATATTTATTTAATTCAATAAATATTTAAAATTAAATATAAAATCACAATCGTTACAATCTTCCCTCCTTAAAAGGATTCTGTCCCCACAATCACAAAAAAAAAAATAAAAAAATAAAAAAATATCTCGTCTATTACATTCTTCCCCCCTTAAAAGGATTCTGTCCCCAGAATCCGTATATAAGGGGTTACACAAAACTAATCAAATAAATGCGGATAAGATTTCATCATAACATCTTCGAGTTCCCACGTAGCTTCTTCAGCACTGTGGTTTCTCCAAATTACCTTAACAGAAGGTATCACTTTATTCCTAAGTACTTGTTCCTTTCTATCAACTATTTGAACAGACACTTCTTCATACGTTAAGTCTTTATCAAATAGCAAAGGTTCATATTCTATTACATGTTTATAATCGTGCTTGTAAGGTCTTAATACAGAAATATGAAAGACATTATGTATATTCTCGAGCTCCGGAGGTAATGCAATCTCGTAAGCAACCTCGCCCACCTTTCGTAGTACCTCAAAAGGTCCAATGAATCGGGGACTCAGCTTCCCCTTCTTACCGAATCGAATTTTCCCCTTCCAGGGAGATACTTTCAGGAACACGAAACTTCCTGGTAAGAATTCTCGGTTCTGTCGATGTAAATCGGCATACTTCTTCTGTCTGTCTTGAGCAACAACTAATCTCGTTCTGATCTGTTTTACAATTTCGGTGGTTTGTTGTACCAATTCTGGTCCCAACAATTGACGTTCACCGACTTCATCCCAGCACAAAGGAGTTCTGCATTTTCTACTGTATAACGCTTCGTAAGGCGGCATGCCAATACTTGCATGATGACTATTGTTGTAGGCGAACTCTACCAATGGTAGATGATCCTCCCAGCTTCCTTTGAAGTCCATCACACAAGCTCTTAGCATATCCTCAAGTGTCTGAATTGTTCTTTCGCTTTGTCCATCAGTCTGAGGATGATACGCTGTACTCATTCGCAATTGCGTTCCCATACTTTCTTGCAAACGCTTCCAGAAATTTGACGTAAAACGTGGATCTCTGTCGGACACAATCGACACCGGAACACCATGTCGAGAAATAATTTCCTTCACGTATAGCTTCGCTAGCTTATCCAGGTTGTACTTAACCCTGATTGGCAGAAAGTGGGCTGACTTCGTCAGTCGATCCACTATAACCCATATCGCATCAAATCCTTTCTGAGTCATTGGAAGACCTACCACGAAATCCATCGTGATATGCTCCCACTTCCACTCTGGAATTTCTAACGGTTGCAGCAGTCCACTTGGTCTCTAGTGTTCTGCTTTGACCTTCTGGCACGTTAAGCACTTCGCAACGCATTCCGCAACGTCCCTCTTCATAATCGGCCACCAGAAATGATGCCTGAGATCCTGGTACATCTTCGTACTCCCAGGGTGAATAGAATATCTAGAACTATGAGCTTCGCTCAAAATCTCCTCTTTGACCTCTGGTACTGGCGGTACCCATATTCTACCTTCAAACCGCAACAGTCCTTCGTTACCGATCTTGAATTTGAACTCTTCGCCTTCGATTATCCTCTTCTGAATCTTTTCACATTCTTCATCATTGAATTGTGCTTCTTTCACCTTATCTACTAGAATAGAACCATTGGTTACTTGAAACAACAACTCATCCGATTCCTTCGGAAACTTCACTTCCAATTCTAATCTAGCCATTTGTTCTATCAACCGATCCTGATCAGTTAATACGTTCAGCTTCTCCCGACCTTTCCTGCTTAAAGCATTAGCGACAACGTTAGCTTTACCCGGATGGTAAAGTATCTCACAATCGTAATCTTTAATCAGCTCAAACCATCTTCTTTGGCACATGTTCAAATCCTTCTGGGTAAATATATACTTCAGACTCTTGTGATCTGTGTATATTTCACACTTCTCTCCATATAAGTAGTGCCTCCAAATCTTCAGGGCAAACACTACTACCGCCAATTCTAGATCATGGGTCGGATACCCCTTCTCGTAATCCTTCAGCTAACGTGACGCATAGGCAATGACTTTGCCGCTCTGCATCAATACACAGCCTAATCCTTTATGTGAGGCATCGCTATATACTACGAAATTTCCGGAACTATCTGGTAAAGAAAATACAGGCGTAGTACTCAGCCTCTTCTTCAGTTCTTGAAAACTCTCCTCACACTTCTCCGTCCAAACAAACTTAACTATTTTACGAGTCAGATTCGTCAACGGAGTTGCGATTCTAGAAAAGTCTTGGATAAATCTCCGGTAATAACCTGCCAATCCCAAGAAACTCCTCACTTCGGACGGCGTCTTCGACTGTTCCCAATTTATAACAGCTTCAACCTTCGACGGATCTACCGAAAAACCATCCTTGTCGATCACATGGCCAAGAAATTGCACACGTTCCAACCAAAATTCGCATTTTGAGAATTTAACGTAAAGCTTTTCTCGTCTCAGTGCTTCTAAGGTTAGTCGTAAGTGTTCAGCATACTCCTCCTCGGTCTTGGAATAAATCAGGATGTCATCTATGAACACTACCACGAACTTGTCTAGAAATGGCTTGAACACCCTATTCATTAGGTCCATAAATGCTGCTGGGGCATTCGTGAGACCAAATGACATCACCAAGAACTCGTAATGACCATACCGAGTTCTAAAAGCCGTTTTCGGTATATCTTCCTTTCTCACCTTCAATTGATGATACCCGCTTCTCAAATCGATTTTCGAGAAGTATTTCGCACCCTTCAGTTGATCAAACAAGTCATCGATCCTAGGTAAAGGATACCTATTCTTGATCGTAACTTTATTCAACTCTCTATAATCAATGCAAAGACGCATCGACCCATCCTTCTTCTTCACGAATAAGACAGGCGCTCCCCACGGCGAAACGCTTGGTTGAATATACTTCTTGTCCAGTAATTCTTGCAGTTGAATCATCAGTTCTTTCATCTCGACTGGAGCCATTCGGTACGGAGCCTTCGAAATCGGAGCAGTTCCCGGCGCTAGATCGATCACGAACTCTGTCTCCCTATCTGGCGGAAGTCCTGGTAAATCGCTCGGAAAAATGCCCACAAATTCCTTAACTACCGATATCTCCTCCACCTTCGGGCTTTCCTTATGCGAATCTACTATGTAGGCTAGATATACTACACAGCCTTGCGTCAAAAGTTTCTTGGCTTGCATAATCGTCAAAAAACTCGCTTTCCTAGGCGATTTGCTACCATAGAACACCAACTTCGACGGAGTCGTAAGGTTTACCGACTTCTTCTGACAGTCGATTACCGCCCCATGGTTGAACAACCAATCCATACCCAGTATAACGTCGAATTCCCCAAGTTTTATCGGAATCAAATCTACTCTAAGCTCCTGACCCTTAATGTCCAATCTACAGTTCTTATAAACGCTCCTAACAGGAATAACCTCCCTATTCGCAATCTCTATGTTCAAAGGGTAAATTAACTCCTCTACAGGTAAGTCTAGGGTTCTAGCAAAATCATCAGATATGAATAAGCAAGTAGCACCCGAATCAAATAATACATATGCATTTATACTATTGACCAGAATAATACCTGACACCACATCTTTTGATTGCACAGCATCCTGCACCGTCATATTGAATGTCCGTGCAGTGGGTCGAACAGCTTGCAATGGTGCAGCGATAGTAACGGTACTGCCGCTTCCATTCCCTCCGCTCCCTGTTGACCCTGCCGTCAGCTTCTTCGGGAAGTTGCGAGCCATGTGATCTTTGGATCCACATGTAAAGCAAGCTCCTTTCTTCGGTTTTGGGCAATTAGGCGCGATGTGGCCTTCCTGACCACAGTTGAAGCACACCCGCTTCCCCTTCATGCACACGCCAGTGTGATTCTTACCGCATGTAGTACATGCTTCGAACTTCCTCTTCTGCTGGCTTCCTTGCTGACTCCCAGCAGAGGTATTATCAAACCACTTCCTCTTCTGGTTCACAGTGCTGCTACCCCCAGACTTGGTTTCTACCTCATTCTTCTTCTTCTTATCTTGGTTGAACTTCGTCACCGCTTCGCTTCCTCCCTCAGCAAGTATGGCCTTCTCCAGCACCGCTGCAAAGGTATTCAGCTGGAACATGGAAACCTTGCTGTAGAGCCAAGGCTTTAGTCCCTGCTCAAACCTTCTCGCTTTCCTAGCGTCAGTGCTGACCTGGTATGTAGCGAACCTGGCCAACTCGTTAAACTTAGCGGTATACTCAGACACCGTCATCCCTCCTTGCTTAAGTTCTAGGAACTGGACCTCCATCTGGTCCTGCGAACTCACTGGAAAATATATCTCGTAGAAAATTTCCTTGAAACGTTCCCACGTGATAACTCCCTCTCCCTCTCGAGTCTTGTTAGCCTGCCACCAAAAACTTGCATCCGACTTCAACATGAAAGCCGCGAACGTTGTCTTTTGGTCTTCTCCTACTCTAGCCACGTCAAATACCTTCTCCATTTTCATAACCCATGTCTGAACTTCGATAGGGTTAGTCGATCCTTTGAACTCAGGCGGTCCTACTGCCTTGAATTCCTTAAAAGTAGTATCCTGCACCTGCGGCTAATTCGCAAGAGCTCCTGTCAACAGGTTCACCAACTGCTGAACCGAATTGGGATTCGTTCCCTCGTTATTGTTGTTGTTCGTCGAACCCTCGGGATTTTGACGTGTTACTCTTCTTCTAGGAGGCATTTTCTGTTAAGAAAATATTATTATTGGACCCTTTATTCAATTATTAAGTATCCAAGTTCATACTTAAATGTTTAAATAATTCAATTCACATAGAACACCAAGCACGTCCATAAACTTCTTTTATTCATCAGTCGTAGTTTTAAAAACATCAACCAGATAGCATTTCTGCCATTTACATCATCCTTCCTGAACTGGAAAAGTTGCAGGATTATATTATTAACTCATCCCATTCTTATCTCAAATTATGGAATTTTCGTTACTTATTAGAAAACATGCAATACATAACAAACTCTACCACTACTGTTACTACTACCACTACTACCACTGCCTTGGCATATTAATGCGTCTCACAGCCTCTCTGCGTTCCTCTTCCATTACCCGAAATGCCATTCTTCGGAACACCACATACCACGGTAAACCTTGGAACTGAGCTGGGTAGTAGAAAATACGATCCTGAGCTCTCTCTATCGCCGTATGAAAAGCATATTCCGTTTCCCTCAGCTTGGCCCTCTTGGCTTCAGCTTCACCTTCAGCTCGATCGGCTCGTTGATTAGCCCTCAAGCTTGACTCTTCAGCTCTGGCACGCTTCCTCGACTCCTCCTGGATGTCTTGCTTCAGTTTCGCCAGTTCAAATCGAGCAGCATCTCTCTCGACCTCCATATGTATCAGGTTCCACTGTGCATCTCCTAGTTCACTATCCATCTCTTCGATAGTCTCGTCCCGCTGCTGAATAGTCTCCTCGAGATCTCCTACTCGTCCCTGAAGTTCCACATTGCTATCGTAGACTGCCTCGTACATCTCAGCACTAGTAGAGTGAGGTGGGAATTCCTCCTAGGGATCCTCTTCCTCCTCTTCCTCCTCTTCAGACTCGTCCTCGTCCTCATCCTCTGGAATAGGTGTCAGCTCACGCTCCCGACCAGCTACGGTGATCACTGGAGATGGCTCTCGCCTAACCAGCTGCTCCCAGATAATATGTATGTCACGGGGCTCTTCCTCTCTAGGCACCTGAGGTACATCCTCTCTAGCCTGACTAGGTTCTCCAACGTTCGACATCCTGACAAAAGAATTTTAAAGTTCATTATTACGTGATAACGAATCATCACTCTTCGAATACTAAAATGTAAACACATAGGCACATAAGGTAGTTTATTATCTTTACCTAGCATCACTATCTTTTCGATCTTACCATAAAGCTACTACCTAAGGTTTTTTTTCCCACCTAAGGTTTCATAACCTACAGCTTTGATACCAACCTGTGACACCCCCAAATTCGGGTACTTCGTTTCCATATGATTTGGTGTTCACTTTCTAATATAACATATATCTACCCAATGAATAATGCAAAATAAATTACAACTTAAATTAAAATAACTAAATCTCCCTTAAAACAAGGGTTACAACCTTCTCAAAATCAATCCCAGGGTTACTCTAACCTTGACATGAATATAATAAAGTGTGGAAATAAAACATAACATTCAATTAATACAATCATTCTCAATTAAATAAAAAAAATAAGTCTTCACTTGCTTTGCTTTCCCTTGCCCTTACTTGTAGACGGAGCATCAGCGTTATCAACCTTAATTGAAATTGTTATTTAATGCAAGAGTGAGCAAACCACAGCTCACTGGAGTTTAACAATAATATAGACATGAAAGAATATCTTTAAGAAAATCTGAACAACTTAGCTTGCTTCAATAATAAAGAATTGAATAATAATTCTCTATCAATATTAAAATTTGGATATAGAATTTATCTGAGGGTCATAAGACCTTTGAACTCTTGTCCTAGGTTATAAATATTTCTATTTAAACCTTTAACAGTCAATAAGACTATGGACCTTAACTCGTACTTAGGGGGATCAGCCCTTCGTACCATGTATTGTGCACAACCATCTTAACGCTATGCGTAGTAACCTCCCCTAGTAAATAGGGTTGTTCAACTCAGTAATTTGAATTCAAGTCCGCCCCAAAGAAAGTTTGGTTTGGATAAGCTTACAAGGGTAATTTAGAATTCACGTTCATCAACTAAGGATTAGTTGAATCGACTTCCAATAATTCAAAATAAAAGAATTATGAATTAACATATGCTTTAGAATCAACTTAAAGCATTTAAAATAATAACTGGATCTTACTTGAACAATAAGTTAAGACCATTTCAATTAAATAAACAATTGTCCAATACTGAAATGGAAAGGACATTCTCAACAATGAATATATGAATTCAAGAGATCATATAAAATCAATACAAGATTAGGATTTAGAAAATTTGCATAAAATTAACGAGTTTAGGGTTTAGAAGACTTGTCTCAAGCGCAAGCTACTTAACACAATTCACGTACCTTAACACTTCCTACACATATATATTCAATCACAATAACCTAAATTAGTTAACACGTAACTAATTCACATAAGTGGTTAACTCTCATGGTTAACTCACATTCTGATTAAATAGTAATAATAATCAACCATCACATAGTTAATTACATCACCTACATATTCACATAATTAAATTAATTATGTATTTAACTCAATTATAATTAAACAATTATAATTCAAACACTTAATCAAATTATAATTACTTAAATTATCATTACCTTTTAAATTATAAACAATTTATAATTTAAAATCAATTAAACCACATTCATGCAATTATAATTACACAATTTATAATTAATTATGTAATTATCAATTAAAAATTCACAATTAAACATGTATTTATTAAATTATAATTTAAATTAACATCTAATTGATTAAAATAAATCAACTTCTATACTTTATAATTTCACAGAATTATAATTTAAATTAAATATTTACTCTTAATTATAATTAATCAAATTATAATTAAGTAACTTATTAAACAATTATAGTTTTAGATACCATATTAGGTTTTCAAAATTTCTTTTATTTTCCAAACATGAAATTATCATAATCATATAACAACATGTTATATCATTCAAAATATATATCCCCTTATCCATGAAAAATTAAACTAAGGTCTTTAAAATAAACTGTACAAGCAAGCAAAACTCACTGCCCAAGCACTGTGCCCGGCGCAGCTGCGCAGCCAGCTGCCTTTAAACCGGCGCAGCTGCGCAGGGAAGGAATCTGGGAAGGACAAGCGGCGCAGCTGCGCTACTCCTGGCCTTGCTGCCGGCGCAGCTGCGCAGCAACTCGGCCAGACGTAGACAGCCACGTTACTCTGCTTCACCGATTAACCCATACAAGCCAACAACGCCAAAAATACAGTACTATAGACTCTGTAAAACATATATACGCTATTACAAATATATAAAGCATGCTTCCAAAATACAAAATCATTTAAACAATGATAATCATAAGTTTTGAAAATCTATTTTGGCCATTTTTTATGAAAACTCATATTTTCATAAAATAATTCTCTGTAATAAAATTTTCTTACCAATTCCACCTATAAAACATGCATTATGTTTGAAATTGAAGATATTATCACAACAATTCTAAATAGGCATATTAACACACAATCAAATCATAACTTTTACTCTAAAATTGGCCAATAACATACAAAATCATAAGAACATCAATTTCTCCATTAAAACATGTTCTAACAAAATTTTGATTTCTGAAAATCCTTGATCATGACATACAATTCATATAATAACCATTATAAACACAATTTATATATATACATCATATTTGTATAACTTTCATGCTAAATCATAAACACTGAGAACTCATATTCATGAATATTATAAAGAAAACACATAGAAATATAATTTAATTGAAATAATACCCTTTTTGCTTAGATGATTGAAGAACAAGATGATAGTGATTCCCTTCAAGCTTCTCAAGCTATACCTTTTCTCTCTATCTTCTTCTCTATTATTCTTCCTCTCTGCTCTCTCTTTTCTTCTTAGTCTTAGGCTTAAACTAACGTAGTTTTTCCTTACGTAGTATATAGATATATAACTGACATATATTAATAATATACGTATTAACTAATATTTAATAATCCAATTAAATTAGGAGTTACAAAATTTAAAAGTCCTTTTGGCTTGTTTGGCAACAGGAAAATTAGAAACTAGTTTTACTAACTTAGGCATGGTTTAGGTAAATTAGGTTTAAGCTAGTTTAAGGGCCCTGTTTGGCAGCAGTCTTTTAAAACAAAAGCAAGGGCCTTGTTTGTTTAAAATCATTTAAAATCTTTTTTCTTTATTTTAATAAATTATTTGACGCATACTTTAATGTCACATTTTAATTAATTAAATATTAATCATCTAATTTAATCAATTAAAATCTAACATCAATAAATCACATAAAATTGTCACCTAATTATAATTACTCGCTAATTATAATCCATGTAACACTTCATCACATATCTCATCTAATTTAATTATCTCAATTAAATTAGAACTATAATATAAAATTAATATACATTAATTAAATTAAATATTGCACACTCATTTAATTAATATATACACTTAATTAAATCACTCCATAAATCACATAATTTATTTATTTAACTCAATAAATAAATCACATAAAATATTTATTTAATTCAATAAATATTTAAAATTAAACATAAAATCACAATCGTTACAGATATGGGTGATCGAATTTGACTGGAGTACCGATATTGGTGATTGGATTTGACTGGATTGACCCGCGTTGCCTTCCTATAGTATTAGTAGTAAGGGCAAGAAATTTCGAGTGTCTACAATGGGTATTAAATAAGTAGGATTGTTAAAGGGTAAACACTTAAAATAAATTATTTATTGGCCTAATAAATTATTGAAATGTTATTAAGGTATTAATAATATTAGATTAAGATATTTTTAAATAATTTATAATATTTAAATTAAAAGTGGATTTAAAATATTATTAGATGACTAATAATATTAGATTAAAGCATTAACAAATGATTAAAATAGTATTAAATAACTAATAATATTAGATTAAAATATTATTAATGTATTTAATAATATTAGGTTAAAATATTATTCAAAGATTAATAATATTATATTAAAGTATTATTAGATAATTAAAATATTATTGAATGACTAATAATATTCAAAATTGAATAAAATATTATTAAAAGATTAATAATATTAGTTAAGGATTAAAATATTATTAAATGATTAATAATATTCTTAATTGAATTAAATATTATTAAAATGTTAATAATATTAGAATAAGATATTATTTAATGATGAATAATATTAGTAAATGAGTAAGGTATTATTAATTGATTAATAATACTAAGAGACAAATAAAATATTATTAAGAGTAATAATATTAGATGAGTTTAAGATAATGTTACGTGATAGTAGTATTATCAAGGGGTGATAATATAACTAAAGAATTGACGTAATGACTAAATGTTCAACTATTTAATATAGAGTGATGAGATTATACGATTTACTAATTGAAAAATCAATTATAGGTTTTTCCAAGGAAGATAGTTAAACTGCTTAACCGAATAATTTAATTTCGTAGCAGTAGACTGCAAATGAGGCAAGTTCTCTAACTCAAACTCAAGTTATTATTTTCGAATCATGTTAGTGGATAATTATTTTTGATTATTCCACATCTTTAATTATTATTGTTAATCGCACTTTATGCAATTGAATTCCGGTTCTATTATTATTGAATTATAAATTAATTAAAGTTCTTTCGTTCATGAACTGTTTATGAGATAGATCTATGCTAGTTGTATCAGCTAGATCAATCATGTTTAAATTTGTTAAAGCAAATATTTTTTATAAGTTATTCCTAACTAATTGATTGGGCATGGACTCTTGACTGAGAAAAAGAATAATTTTATTAAAGCATGATATTAGAAAATAATTATTGCTCGATTATTAACTGTTTATGCATAATACACTGGGTATGAAAGGCTGATCCCCTTGATTATCAAAACTTATTAAAAGGACCAGTTTAAATACTGACAACCTTAGTATATGTTCATGGTTATTTCAAACCACTCAGCATCTATTATTCAAGTATTCGAATATTCAATTATTGAGAATTAATTCATGTTCTTTCACAATCGATTCCTATTGTTGAACATTGAAAGCAAAATTTCTTCCTAATCATGATATATCCCCTTTGTATTTAAACTTTCTAAGCAAATTAGTTGCTTACTCTTGCTATATCATGACGTTTATTTTCAGCTAAGCCAGAGACGTCCAAGAAGGACAAGGGCAAAGAAAAAGTCCAAGAATAGTTAATGGAAATGTTTAAGTATTATTTTACTTTGATGTAATTTGGATATGTAAATCTTTTATTATATTAAGGGTATGTTTAAGTTAAGGTTAAGAAGACCCTGTATTATGTTGTAAGACTTTATTATGATGAACAATATATGTTTATTATTCCGCACTAGTTAGAGAGTATTTATGTTATTGAGGGATCGTGAGCACTGAATCCGAGGTTAGAGAACCCGAATTTGGGGGGCGTCAAAACTTTTCTGCTGTCCACCGCTACCGCTGCCACCTTCAGTTTTGACTCCTCTTTATTCTTATTCTTCTTCTCCTTGTAGTACTGGCTCAAAGCTTCATTACCACCCTCGGCTATAATAGCCTTATCTAAGATTGTCCCAAAGGAGTTGCTTTGGAACACAGAAATCCTACTATAGAGCCAAGGCTTTAGTCCCGACTCAAACCTTCGAGCTTTCCTCTCTTCAGTATCCACCTGATGTGGAGAAAATCTAGCTAGTTCATTAAACCTAGCGGCATACTGAGGAACTATCATATCCCCTAGTTTTAATTCCAAAAATCGTACTTCCATATGGCTCTGCATACTTGCTGGGAAATAGTTTTCAAATAAAATTTCCTTGAATCTACCCCCACACAATTACTCCCTCACCAGCTCTGTTCTGGTTGGCCTCCCACCAGAAATTAGCTTCTCCCTTGAGCTAGCAAAAGAGATCTTTTTCTCCTCCCTTACCCTGGCAATTATAAATGCCTTTTCAATTTCTTTGACCCAAGATTGGGCCTCTATGGGATCTGTAGTCCCCTTAAATTCAGGCGGGCCAACGCTCTTAAAATTCTTAAAACTTGTAACACGTCCCACTATAGTATCTACGAGTACCTCAGTAGGAGTTCTATTTAGGGCCTCCCTTAATAGATTTACAAACTGTTGTATAGGGTCAACAAGAGCCTCTTGTTCGTTATCATTATGTGATTCTGCTTCCTGAATTCTTATTCTCCTTCTTGGCGACATTTTTCTGATTAAATAAATAATGTTTTGGTTATTATCAATTTATTAATTCCTTTTTGTTTATTATTTACCAAGCAACAACAACACATAACACACGCACATTTAATAACTTCCTTTATATTAATATTCTTTAACTACATACACACTATCCCACAATTAATTTCCAAAAGTTAGGATACATAAAAGATAACCTGCTATTTACACACAAAAGCTGGGTTTCACATATTTACATAGATACACACTACTATATATCTATTACATCATCTATACTAAACTAGTCCCTGCCTAACGGGATAACAATACTTCTCATCCGCGAGAGCAACCACCACATCCCTGATGATGGTATGCCTCGTTTTCCTGGTCTCAATAGGGTACTGAGTAATCGTGCGCTAATGATCCTGATGAGTACTCCTATAGATATAAGACATATGACCCACCTTCTGATGCTTCTTCCACAACTCCTCCTCAAGCACATGGGCTTTATATTTCAGCTTTTGAACCTTGTCCTTAGCCAACACCTTCTGGCTAATCTCCACTGCACAGTAAGACTCCACGGCTTCTTTTATTTTTTGGACGTCTTTCCCTTCCTCTCTCAGTTTGCACACCTCCTTCTGCAACTGAGTGTTCCTTCCCAACACTACTTAAACAGCTCTATCATAGCCTTGATAAACATTCCCTCTTCCGAGGAAGCAGTATCTGATAATGCTATCTCAGGCAATGAAATTCCCATCTCCTCATCCTCTGGTGTTGCAGCATAAGATGATGCAACTACTATCTCATCAGAAATATGATGGTATCCTATACCTCCCTGAGCTAAAATTCCCACTATCACTATCAGCCTCCTCCTCATCCTCAAATGGATCTTCTTCCATCTCTTCATCCTCATCACTAAGCTCTTATACCACTGCTACATGCCCAAGTACTAGCTCTATCTCAGGTGGAGCAATAATCTCCTCATGTGCTATCGGTAAATCCATAACTACATCTTCGTATCCTGCCATCTACAATAAGTTTTTAAAATCTTGATAAGTACATAACACAAAATATTACTAACATATAACACATTCGTTTATTTTTAGATCTCTTCTTTTAAATCTTTTATTTTGATGTGTTTCCTTAATTCATCAGTTAAAACTTTACTTGAGTTTGTTTACTAACTTCTCCAAATCTTACTAAGGTCATATCTTAAGGTTTTTACCCCCTTAAGTTTTATAACCTATAGGTTTGATACCAACATGTGACGCCCCCAAATTCGGGTACTTTTAAACCCTTAATAAGGTGCTACACGGTGCTACAGTATTCAAAATATATTATTATATATTCAAATTAACATTAATGTAATTGCTATATCATTACAATATTTCAATCATTCTCCCAATGTATTTATAACCATTACATATTCATTACATCATAATAGAAATTATTACAAAAGTACTATTATCATTTTATTGGCTAGTTAATTCTACAACTTCAGCTTTCCTTTGTCCTTCTCAGACTCTTCAATTTTTTCGGCCTTAGCTGAAATTTACATAATTCAAGCAAGGATGAGCATTTGATTGCTCAACAAGTATATAGTTTAACAACTACAAAATCAAGAATCATGCATTAATATTCAACAACTGAGCAAATAGTTGAGAATCAATAAGAATAATCAAAAATGATACTTTTCCATTGTCAAAATAATTTTAGAACCAAATATGAATATTGAATCTGAGATGGTCAAACAACAAAGATTTAACCATTTTCTTTCATTAAAAAGGGACTTTCCAGTATATAAACTGTAAATTCGATATATCTTACGAGCACTTCTATGAGATCAGCCTATAGTACTCTATGTTGATCAATACTCATCCGTTAAACGTGTTTACGTTTAGTTTGGACACCATGCGTGTCAGTTAAATATTCGACTAAATGCATTTGACTGCTCATTCTTAGGCTTACCTTTTTATCAATACCAAAGCAATTGGCGTTAGATAGCTTAAAGTTTTATAAATAAGTATGTTAGTAAAGTATGTTAATCGATGAAAAACGTAAGTTAAAATGATTTTCGTTTGTAGTTAATCAATTTCGAAAATTGTATTTTCCAAAGAATTGAGTAATTCATGAGAATAGAAAGTCGTGGACTCGAGAACGAACTCGTTTTGAGTTCGGACGAGGAAGTTACGAAGAAACAAAAATTTAATGTTAAAACACACTAAGAAAAATAGTCCAACGTAGGACTTTTGAGCCAAAATTTCGGCTTGTTAGGTAGTTAGAAATGATAATCCACCTGGGGGAAGTTTTAGTGTGTGTTATAAGCTAGAGAATAGTTCAAGAACGGATTAATTCCGAGTTAAAACGATCAAGTTATGATGTCGCAAAGTGGGTACGTCGTTAAGAATGAACTAGCCATTTTAGTTCAGTGGACAAAGTTTTTTGTACTAAAGCAGACACTAAAACAGACGGGGTTGAACTGTCTGGATTAGCATGACGTCACTTGTAGTAGGTTTTGTACTAAAGCAGACACTAAAACAAACAGGGTTGAACTGTCTGGATTGCCCGACAATGAGATTAAAGCTAAATCAGACGGTTTAAGCCGTCTGCTTTTTACCTGGAATGGAAGATTCAAAATAAAACTTGGGTGAATTGCTTTAAATCATAAAATGCGAAAAATATAACATAAGAAAGGGAAGTAAATGCACGTAATAAACTTCGTCTTTACCTAACAAAGTGGTACGTCTATGTACATTAAATGTGTAGGATTTGTAAAAGGCAATTAACATTAAAAAATGTAAAGAACTGTAATAAAGAATAATGAACTTAAAGTATGACTTAGTTCTAATGAATTAAATGAGTACAGTAGTACGGGAAGTAAAAGTAAACCAATACTTGGCCTTGATTGTGTGTCTAATTGGTATGTTAATGTAATTTATGTGTGTAGGCTGTTAAAGAATCAAATTAGCGTAAACTAAAATAGAAGACGCTTGAGACAAGTCTTCTAAACATTGTTCTTGTGAAATTTTATACTTGAGCTAATCTTTTAAATATTTGTTCAAGTACTCAAGTAATGTTTTGCCATGAACTGATTAAGAAAATGTTAATGTCATTTTTCAGCATAACAAATGTTAAATTGATTTATTAGTTTCATAGTAAATCTTTTTAAAATGTTATTTATGAAACTTTAAGCTATCTAACGCCAATTGCTTTAGTATTGATAAAAAGTTAAGCCTAAGAATGAACAGTCAAATGTATTTAGTTGAATCTTCGACTGACACGCATGTTGTCAAAACTAAATGTAAACACGTTTTACGGATGAGTATTGATCAACAGAGAGTATTATAGGATGATCACCTAGAAGTACTCGTAAGATATATCGGATTTACGGTTTATTACTAGGAAGTCCCTTTTTAATGAAAGAAAATGGTTAACTCTTGGTCGTTTGACCATCTCAGATTCCATATTCATAATTTGGTTCTAAAAATATTTTGACAATGGAAAAGTATCATTTTTTGATTATTCTTATTGATTCTCAACTATTTACTCAGTTGTTGAATATTAATGCATGATTCTTGATTTTGTGGTTGTTAAACTATATACTTCCTGAGAAATCAAATGCTCATCCTTGCTTGAATTATGTAAATTTTAGCTAAGGCCGAAAAGATTGAAGGGCCCGGGAAGGACAAAGGAAAGGCAAAGTTGTAGAATTAACTAGCTGATATAATGATAATAGTACTTTTGTAATAATTTCTATTATGATGTAATGAACATGTAATGGTTCTAAATACATTGGGAGAATGATTGAAATATTGTAATGATATAGTAATTACATTAATGTTAATTCGAATATATAGTAATATGTTTTGAATACTATAGCACTGTGTAGCACCTTATTTAGGGTTTAAAGGTACCCGAATTTGGGGGTCTCACATGTACCAACTCATCTGGTTGTTATTGGTTTTCGCAATATGGCTCAATATATGACTCCGTTTAATTGGTTTGGAACCCGAGATTCATGAAATTCGGGGGCCTGGTTAAGCGGGAAAAAGTGCGAGGCACCCTCCCCCAACTCCCGTGAAGAACACGGTTACCGCATCTCATTGATTTTCCTAAGCATAAAGTGTGTGTTTGTGTGTGTGTATTTTTGAGAAAGCTTTTATTTGATTCGTGTTTAGGTGCTTTTATTTTAAAGATTATTCTAAGCCTTATTTTAACCTATAAGTGGCGTTATTCTGAAAGTAGTGTTATACCTCTTTGGACCTATGTACGAAGAGTTTGACTTAAGGAAAAGTTCAATTTTAGACAAAACATAATGACATGGTGTTTTGGAAAACAATGTTTTCAAATCCTTCCCCAAATAGGAATCGAGGTCATTTGATACTTCTCGTTATTAACCTTAGATTGATCTAACCCCGAAGCGCTTTATTATTATTATGAAAGCTCTTTGCTGTTTTATTTTAAAATCGCTTTTTGATGATAATGCATGAAGGAAAGCATCAAAAAGGGTTAGGCCATCATCGGGCATGAGAGCCATCTCGATAGACCCGAGCACCTGCAATCATAAGTTTTCACTATCACGACATCTTAAATTCGATTTCTCAGGACGAACCCCTCGAACTCGTTTTAAAATCCAATATTTACAAGTACAATGCTTTTGCGTAATTTAATTTTTACATTGTAAACAAAAAGTCCATCATGGGAATTTAGTTGAGATCCGATCCGTGGATCTCAACCCCGGGATTCCTAAGCTCACATTAGCATGCTTAACTTGTGTATACAATGTATCTTATACCTGATATTAGGTGATTCATCGATTAAAATCCCTATCACAAGTTATTAGGACCTCCTCACCTCTAGATATAGATCTAGGGCTCTACGGAGTGATCGGGACTGAATGAAAGTATTTAAACGACTAGATCTATCCCAAATCTAAGTCGACCTAGTATATGGGTTCTAGTTTTGAAGCTCATGAACCTGTTAAGGGCTAGATCCGACTAAATTTGGGTAGATCTAGTTAATGGACTGGGTTTTTAACTATATAAGCACACAATAAGCAGTAAACTAGTTAATCTACCAACTAACACGCAATATATACGAGAAACAACAAGTCTAATGATTAATGAACGTTATATCTAAATAGATCTAGATATATAACAAGATTTACAGCTGAAATAACCAAAGATTTGACTTTTCACCTTGGGGGATAATAGTACAAGCCTTTCGGGACTCAAATCTAAGCTCTACAACTCAAAGTGTATAAGATCTATGATATATGTGGTAGATTACACTCAAATATGGTGTTAGATTATCAAACCCGAGCCTTTCTCTCTCTATATCCGAGCTTCTCTCTCTAACTTCTTCCTTTTTTAAAATGAGCTGTTGGTTGCCTGTTAAAGGTCTGTGAGCTAGCCGCAGGTACACCTGCGACTGAGTCCTGTGGGCCCCGCTGTCTCGAAGGTCGTTCATTCGGTCGTTAACCCGAGAAAAGTTGAGTTTCATACCAAAATCCCAAAAAGCTTCTACCGACGGCTGCGAAATATGGTTGAGTCTGACTGATTCCGAGTTCGGAAAGATGATGCAATGACCTGAAAAGATATCTTACGGTTCCTGAGGGTGGTCAATTGGCTCATCTTACGCACTTTGCAGTTTGGGGTTTGCTGTGGTGGCTTCTTGTGACCTTTTCCTCAGTTTTCTGATCTTCGTTCGGACCACGTTGTGTTTTGTGCGTCGTTGCACTTTGATTTTTCTACGGAGTTGTCTCCAGAGTGAAATCATGCCTTTACCCTCCCTCGGGGTTGTCTCCGAGGTGAAATTACGTTTTTATCCTCCTTTAAAGTTAATACAAGGAAAGCAAAATTTTAAATGTCTACGTGCACCTAACCATAATCACATTTAGTCATGAGTTGTTGTGATTTTCTACACAAATTAATTGTGTTCTGAATATAAGAATAAAATGAAAGCATGTGTACCTCAACACATGCATCATTTATTGTTTTATCCAACTTGTTATGATATCTACAAATTTTTATGTTATTATTTATTACATATTTAATTAGAAAATTTCAACAACTAGCTATACCTAAAGATTATTGAATTATCAAAAAAAATTATAAAAAGACAAAATTAAAAACAAAAAAAACAAATGTTTATGCCTGGAACGGGCTAATAGACTAGTTTGCGAAATTTTCAAACTTTAATTACATATATTTCTTATAATTATTGTTTAGTATTGTAGTGGTGATATGGTATTAAATTTAAGAATAGTGTATTATTTTATACTATCAACAGAAGGATAACTCATTTTGTAGAACAATATTCTTTAAAAAAAACAAATGGGAGGAAGTACAACTTTAACCATGTTTTTTTGCTTCAGGTGACTATTACATATATTTCTTATAATTATTGTTTAGTATTGTAGTGGTGATATGGTATTAAATTTAGGAATAGTGCATCATTTTATACTATCAACAGATGGACAACTCATTTTGTAGAACAATAATTTTTTTTTTAAAAAAAAAAATGGGAGGAGGAAGTACAACTTCAACCAAGCTTTTTTGTTCAGGCGACAATTGACATTTTGGAAATGATCTGCGCACTTTATGTAAAAGTTAATAAGATGGATAAATATTACACTATCTAAAAGTTCATATTATAGATGTGTTTTGCACTACTAGTCGTATCATGAGATAGCATTTTGGTATATTATAAAATCAAGTATTATATCTTCACTAAGTGATAAATTCAAGGTACACTTTTGCAATTTAGTCTTTTGAAAATATTTAGGTACTGGTCATCGTTGATATTGACATAAATATATTGACTGAAAATGGGTCCATATCGCCAAAAACAATTTTCCCACATTTTATAAAAGGAACATGGTTGTAAAAATTAAATATTTAGAGGAGCACAATTGGAAAAACTGATACTTAAAGGGCTAAAATTAGAATTTTGTAGAACTTGGAGTGTACTTTTGCAGTTAACCCTATATTTAGGCAAAAATAAAGATGATTTCCAACTCAAAAGATAAGAATACCCAGTAGAGTAGCATTCAACTTCACATTTGCTTGTTCTGTGCAATAAACTGTCAGAATATCCATCCATAAAACTGGATTTCAGTGACATTTCCTAAATCATAAAATTCATAATCATATTAGCCAAAGAAATGCAATACCAAAAACCCTTTTTGCTTAATTCTACTTAATTCTAAAGAATTCTACGCGTAAATCGATAAACACTGATAACTGTACCATCATGTTTACCACTAAACCACCTAAGATAAATCAATTCTCCCTAAAATTACCCGAGAAAATGAGATATCTTTATACTATTCAGCGCCACAATTTAGAGCAGATGAATCCATGCTGCGATACCAGTTTCTTCTGCTCACCACAAAGCTTATCCATGAATGAATCAATAAGCTGCTCGGCCAAGCTTGAATGGTCATCAATTAGAGTGTCAACAAAGATACTTACCACCCTTCTCTCTTGCACTGTGGCTTTCAAGCTGAACCAAGTGAGGAACTTGACTCGAAAATCTTTATTCAAGTGTCCTTCATGCTCTAATCCTTTGACAATCCTCACAGAATACTCGTAATCACTCTCCTTCATTTGCTTCTTCCAACCTGAGCACGGGACTTTATCAAATCTTAAAGGCGTGGGAGGATTCATAGTGGGGATTGGAGAAAAATTATCCTTCACCGGGGTTGTTAATGCAGGAACCCCGTAATTCTTGTTTTTGTTGATGCTATTCAATGATTGAAGCTTTCCAAGATGTTCTGCGAAATCTAGCTTGCTTCTCCCGTTGTTAGCTGAATTATATTGTGAACGGGCAGCAGCTGTTATGACATTTTCTCTCTGTCCTGGTTTATCGTTGGACATTGAGACGGAGCTTCCACTTGACGAAGGTGTAACCCATTTAGCTTCCCAAGGTCCTAGATTTTTCGTGTTGCTAAAGAAAGATACTTTGCAAAAGTACTCCGTTGATAGATCAAGATCAATCAGCTTAAATGTTTGGCCTGGCATCAGGACAATGGAAGATGCTTCTTCAGGATATTCTTTACCAGTACGCCATAATCTGCAGCCCAAGAATTTCTCAAACAGATGATCTTCATATTCTAAAACAATGATTACTGAATATGGAGATGATTCTTCGAAACGAATCCTGCATGCTGCCAAAGCAATAGTGATTGAGCAACAACTACCAAAAAAAAATAATGGGGGTGAACAGATTATAATAACTTTTGGAAAATGATTATGCTAAAATGAAACTCCCAAAATTATTCTTAAACATGCGAAAATGCCCATCTCTTGATAACAGTATCACACTTGATGACTTCATCAGTTCCCTTACGATTTACTCGAGCAATATTAGGAACTGACTGTAGGTCTATATTCCCATGATTGAATTAATACTCCCTCCGTTTCAAAATATAAGATCAGTATTGACTTTTAAAACTCAATTTGAGACATTTTCATTCAAACTCAAAATTGACATGAATTTTCTTTAATTTGGGTCAATATAATGATGAATACTGTAAACTATCTAAAAATTACTACTTATTATAAGATTTATTGTTTCATAAATTTTAATTAATCATCTCAATTTTGAGTTTGAAAATGACTCAAATTGACTTTCAAAAGTCAATAAACGATCTTATAATTTGGAACGGAGCTAGTACTATTTAAGTAACATGAGACTTATGTGCAAATGTCAAATACAAATCAGAATACATTGCATCTTGGCACCTTATGTAAGAAATATCAAAAATCAAGTCTAAATCATGTAAAGAAACTTACTTGGTGCCTTTTTCTGACCCACATAAGAAGACCACGGAATTGATGATATGGAATCGAAAACTTCCATCGCATAAGTGCACAACTTCTGAACCTCAGTACTGCAAGAGAGCCTGTTGACAATGCGACGATCCATCTTTTCAGCCGCCAGCTCTAGAGGCCCCACTTCATTCTCAAGTGTCTTTACACAGGACTCGACAATTTTAAGCAGCTCCTTGTATTCCTCAGTTTCTTTAAGAATCTTGTGGCTAAGGGAGACTCGAAGACACAGTACATCAACTCTTCGGGACTCCTTAGCAACCAACAGTTGTTTTCTCCAGATTCTGGTCAACATGAGATTAGTTAATTTTTGTCTTGGTAAAATTCCTGATGAATAATTATGTAGCAAATTGCAAAAAGTCCTAGGTACTATTAAAAGTATAGTGTACCTTGTTTTGAACAGGCGTTTGGGTCATGTCAATTAGGGACAGTTCTTAGCACTTTGCAAACAATTGTCATAAATATCACTAATATTAAGAAATGTATATACATATATCACTATTTATGTATGCTTTATTGGTTTGGTCATTCGCTGGATTTCTCAAACCTGATATAAGCAATCTTTAGCTTTATTTTTCAATTAAGAAGTGAAAAATTTAAGGGCTGGATTTCTCTGTTTCACCAGGTACATGTCTTTTTGTGTCAGCTGTGTAGGAGCACAACTTCTACAAGCACAAAAAAGAAAAAAAAAACTTATTACCTCATTAGTCCATTAACCTTTCCACAGTAAGCACAGTAAAATCCCCCATCCAACTTAGCACGACATCCATTTTTCAATATGCCAGCTTGTTCATGCTTCAAAGCGCATTTTAAATGACAAGTCATTCCACAAGACTCATCTTCGTGTGAAGCCTCAGAATCACAAGTCAACCATAGACTAGGATCCTTATTATCATCATATTGATGACAAATACAGCAAGAGCATCTCTTGCAAAATGCGGCATCCTGCCCCATAGAAGCTCGACATGCTATATTCTCACAGAGTAAGATTTTGATTTCTTCTTTCATGATCTCCTGTGGAGCATGATCAGGTTGAATGGTTGTTTGACATAATTGCTCATGCTTTCTCTGCCTTTTGAATCCATTTCCAGTTGTGATTGGGGGAGATTTATCAGTATTTGTCTTCTTAGAATTCTTAGAAGCTAACTTCAGAAGATGCCCTATCATTTGCATTTTGTTATATCCACTATACTTTCTCTCTTTACCCATTTCAGCACATATGATTTCAAGAAGCTGTCTGCGAGTCAATGAACTTAGAATCATTGGGGCATCTTCCGACCATCGAGCAATTTCATGAACTAATCGTCTTTTCTCTCCCAAGCTCAATTGAGGTTCAAGTTTAAAATCTGCAAATTGGTTAATGACACGTGCTTGAGGCTCAGTTTCAAGTTCAATGACATGTGTAGGTGAAGTAATGTGAGAATGCATAATATTTGGTCACATCAGATTCACACGTCTGATGAGATCCGGTGCACTAGTTTTGGTATGATCACGTCTGTAATAGGTTTCCTTTTTATTTTACAACAAATTTAGCAAAAAAAAAAAGAAAGGAAGAAAAAGATTCACATGTCATTCAAAAAATGGAAAATGTTCTCTTTTTTCTCTGAGTTTTAAGTTTACTTTATATGCATAGTGAGAAAAAAAATAAAACAGAAAAAAGAGACATTTTGTTAACAAGCCACTATTGAATAAAACATTATCATTTTCGCTTAAAAAATTATCTGCTATGTTATTGAAACTGTCCCCAGACTAGTTTATAAAGGTTTCTCTAAGCATGCATGTTCATAAATGGCCAGGCACAGAAATGAAGATTTAGCATCTTTGCTGTGCGCATATTAATGACTAATGACTAATGCATATTATATATTATGGTGGGGTGAACACCATTGCTTTGTTTGGTCTTTAAAAATATTTGCATGTAAGATCTACATAATGCACTAAGATTTTATCAAGCTATTTAATTAATTTAGTTTTATTTGTAATTTTGGTAGTTATCTTATTTAGAGTCCAATTTAAGTTAGAAAAGTAGATCATAATTAAACAAACACAGATGCTGTGTTCTTTAAAGTCAGTGAATTAATATAAAGATTTAAACAAATACGGATGTACTATGTTCTTTAAAGTCAGTGAATTAATATACAGATTTTGAGAATTTGTAAATACTTGTGTTTTCTCTCGTCTTCTCAATTCCTTGTCCAAATCTTTTCCCTAATTCTAAACCCTGATTCTGGGACTTTTTCAACTTCTACTTGTAATAAGGAAAAGGAATTGCCAATTTTTAGCAATTCAAAGTGCGCGAATCGTAATGAACAATTGACATCGTGGTCGCACCCTAACAAGTAAATTGTGGTACGACCTGCAAGAACTTTAAGTCAAACTCTTGAAATTTTAAATGAAGATATTTCCACTTTACTACCTATGTTGGCATCGAATTTAAGCTCAGACCTTGACCTAGCCCAACATTTTCCTCGGTCACAGATCAAGGCCAATTCGGGTTTTCTACAATAATACTGTTTAGAAAACCAAAGTAGTAATATTTAGTGATAAAAAAGAAATTCATTTACCCAAAAAAATTGCAAAATTTATGAATTGTTGCATAAGTTCATATAACATAAATAGAATCAAGTAGTTTCAACAACTCTATCTTCCTGCATGTAAGCAAAGCTTCATGTTTCATGTAATTCAAATAAATAGCATATGTTTAAAAGAAATCATTTTGGAGAAGAAGACAACCATAACTTTTGCACTATAGCTAATCACATGTATCTCATCAACAACAAAAGTGGCGAAGCCAAGTGTATGACCCCACTGAATTTTTTTATATATATATATGATATAATAGATTTTTTGTAGGTGTAATTTAGTAATTTGATCCCACTGAAATTTTATATATATATATATATATATATATATGATGTAATAGATTTTTTGTGGGTGTAATTCAGTAATTTGACCCCACTGAATTTTATATATATATATATATATATATATGATGTAATAGATTTTTTGAGAGTATAATTTAGTAATTTGACTCCACTGATTTTTTTTCTGGCTTCGCCCCTGAACAACAACTAGTGAAGTACGTCATACATAATTTTCCATGCTGAAAATTGTCAGGCACTTCAAGAGAAAATGTAAATTTCAATCATAGCTTTCTTTTTCTCAAATCTAACCAAAGAGACAATAGTAGCGACAACACTTCTAGATAAAAACACATCAACATGTAAAAGTTCCACCTACTGCTGTAAACGAGCCAAACAGTTAGGGCTTGACTAGAAAAAATACGAACGAGATTCGAATTCGTTAATAATATGATCCAAATTTGAGCATAAACAATAGTTCGAATAAAAATATGAGTAAAATTTGAGCAAGGTTATACTCGACACGTTTAAGATTCAAACTACTCGAATTCTCAATTGTGATTCGATACATACTCGATTGATGCAGATTCGATTAGATACTCGATGCATTCTCTTATAATAATATATACAAAATTCAATCAAATTAGGTTAATTAATTATTATTATTTTGTTTTATTTTTATTTTAATTGTGATTTTATATTTGTAAAGTGTAATAGGAAATATATTTTCTCATTTCTAAGTAAAATAACAAATTTAATTTATAATTATATTTATTATAAAGCTAGTTATTATGTGGAGACTCGAATTCGAGCTTGAATTTAAAGTTTGCGAGTAGTTTGAATATAATTCGATCCGAGTCGGATCGAATTCGAGTAATAAATATTTGAGTTGAGTCGAATATGAGTAGAATTTTTCAAATACAATTCGAATTTGAGTCGAATTCGAGTATGAATTTAATGTTTCGACTCGAATTCGAATAGCTCTCTGTTCGCTTCTGTTCGACTTGTTTACATCCTTAGTCCCACCATTATTCAAATAAACAGGCCTACAAGCAAGTAATGTTAACCCAGTTGATTCCTAACATGCATTATCAAGAATAAAGTGACAAACAGTTCCAAAAACAGATAAATCACAGAGTCCAACTAAAAGCAAATAGTAATAACCCATCTTCTATTACCCCTTAAAATAAATAAATTAAAATTTTAAAAAAAAACATACAAGAATTCGAAACTGACCTGAGAAATCCATGCCAGAAAATCCCCCCACTGATTTTTCCATTCTTTACCAAACCCAAATTGATAAATCAAAAAAAAAAAAATATAAGGGTTTATAGAACGAGACACCACTTTATCAAACCAAGGGCTTCAGAACTGACAGCAGAACAGGCCTCTGCCTCACAGAGAAAGAGAGAAATATGGGGTAAATTAAAAAAGGAAAAGGGCAAAAACTAATAAGTTGCATTGATGAAGGAGTAATAGAATAATATAGAGAAAAATAAAAAACAATATATGTTGCCATGAATGTCAGAAGCAGAAGCTAAGCCAGAAAAGGGTAAGGGATTTAGAGGCGTGTACGATGGCCACGCGCTGAGCGCCTGTACTAAGTGTTGTATATATGGAATTAGGATCTCTCCCTTTCTCATTTTTTCGTAGTCCAGAATTAATTTATTAAAACGTGATGTCATGGTAATAAAAATATACAAATAATAAAAACTCCATATTTTAATTGAAGATAGCAGTCCATATCAAGGATTTTGGGAGGTCGGGTTAGGGTGCGTCAGCTTTTATATTGCTTGGTAAAGGCCAATCCTATAATCACTTTACTGCATTGAAGATGGCACTAGGGTATTATACTATTATCCACAAAAAAGGAAACGTAGGGCTAGTTTGGTACCCACCACTGACCATTACCCAATAGTCCCAATAGTAGGGTTGGAAAAAGAATTCTCATTTTTAAATAGAGTAAAATATAAAAATAACCATTGTATTCTTATCGTATTTAGATATTATGTTTTTTTTTGTTGGTCAATATAAAATAAATCATTTACTATATAAAAATTTAGATAGCAAACTTTTATGCAACAATTGGATATTGACTATTCTACGTAGCAATGATGACATATAAAGTATACCAAACTAAAACTAAAAAAACTATTTCAATCAAGATTTGAACACAAAATCTCAACCTTTTAACTTTAAACAACTATCCAACTTAGCTCAATGATGTAATTATATATAAGATAACATAAATTTTATTTATACAAGCTCTACATTATAAATTGAGTTCGTACAATTAACATTTTTATTGTAATTAAAAAAAGAAAAGGTTAATATTGAATATTTTAAGTAAACATTTACAACTTTATTTGGCCAAAAATAACACTTTATTTCTATAATAATTAAGATATTTTAATAAAGGTGCGTCAAATAGTATTTTCTGACTTGATGAATAAAAAGTGTAAACTAAACTAGTAAATAAGTCAAAAATTACATTATAATAAACTGCAAATTAATATACAAAATTTTGAAGCAGTTGAATTAAAACAAAGAATATGAGAAATTCTTTATTTTTCTATAGGCCTCTAGCAATATATCACCTTTAGTCTTTAAGAAATTGCGTTAATGGAAATACATATTAGTAGTATAATTCATAATCAATAAATAAATTGTCCCTTGTTTTGGTATGTTAAGAAATATCAAAATATACAGTTCATTATAGTATTCAATAAATGCAATTAATTTTTTTTTAAATCTTATGATTATCCAAATAAACTTAAAACCCCCTATAAATCAATACCAAACAAAAATTATTTATCAACTTATTTATCTTTTCTCTTTTTTTTTTGTTTAAATAGAGAAACTTGTATAAATAAAACTTATGTTATTTTAATTATAATTATATCATGTAGCTTAGTTTGATAGTTACTTAAAGCTATGAGGTTGATGTTTTGAGTTCAAATATTGACGGAAGCAAATTTTTCAGTTTTAGTTTGGCTTATTTACATGTCATAATTGCCAAGGAGAATAGTCAATGCCTAGTTGTCACATAAATGTTTGTTATCTAAATTTTTATATAGTAGATGGTTTATTTTACATTGACCAATAAAAAGGGGCACAATATCCAAATATACTAAGAGTACAATGGTCACTTTTGTCTTTTACTCTTTTTAAATAAATAATTTCAATATTTAGGTTTTCTTATATTTAAGGCTCTAAACTAGTCAAACAGTTCGATTCAAAAAAGTACGTACAATACTCGAATTCGTTAATAATATGATTCAAATATGAACATAAAAATTAGCTCGAATAAAAATACAAGTAAAATCTGAGCAATATTGTAGACACTCGAAATTTCGTTTCCCTATTACTAACACTGTAGGAGAGCAAGACTGTCTTTCCAAATCAACATCGGTCTCAATACCGGGCCATCAACTCAACCCGGTCTCAACCCGGGAGTTACAGTTCAGCCCCGGGCTCAACCCGGGAGGTACAGGTCAGCCTCGGTCTCAACCCGGGAGGTACAGGTTAGTCCCGGTCTCAACCCGGGAAGTACAGATCAGCCCCGGTCTCAACCCGGGAGGTACAGGTCAGCCCCGGTCTCAATCTAGGAGGTACAGGTCAGTCTCGGTCTCAATCCGGGAGGTACAGGTCAACCCCGGTCTCAACTCGGGAGGTACACGTCAGCCCCGGTCTCAACCCAGGAGGTACAGGTCAGCCCCGGTCTCAACCTGGGTGGTACAGGTCAGCCCCGGTCTCAAACCGGGAGGTACAGGTCAGCCCCGCTCTCAACCCGAGAGGTACAGGTCAGCCCCGGTCTCAACCCGGGAGGTACAGGTCAGCCCCGGTCTTAACCTGGGAAGTCAGGTCACCTTTGAAAATAATCCTGAAGCATCACAACATCTCCAGAGGAAAACCTGGAATGACCAAGTCAGCCTCGGAGACATCACTAAGGACGAACATACTCAAATGGGATCCAAACCTTGGAAACAACCCCAGGAAGTCAGCTGAAGGCCATGCCAACATTGAAGACAACCCCGGGAGGGGTAAAACGGTTATTTTACCAACTTGAAGCCGATTCGATCAAACTCAAGCTGAATTGATGCCACCAAGGTAAGAACGAACCATAACAATGATCCCGAGTGCAAATAGCGCAAGACAGCTCAACGGATAAACTAATGGGGAATCGAAGACTTGGTTATGAACCCGTCTTTTTGGACCCAAATTTTTTTTATCCCATTTCATTGTGACACTCTCGGCGAGGGCTTTTCGGAAAGGTACAACATGCCTCAAACGGACGCTCCGATCAAAAGTTAGAAGATTTCGAACCTGACATCGTATTGCTTGAAGTGCACGTACTTCGATGCAACGGGACTCGCCACGTGGAGCAGCACTTCTAGCTACGGCAGCAGTAGGTAGAGTGGAGGCTCCTGGGTCTATCTATATGAGCTCACCCCCAGCTCATTTAAAGAATTCAGAAACACTCTGAACCCCTGCCCGTTTAGTTTTTCAGCTATCTTTTTGTCTTCTAAACCCAAATTTTTTCACTCTAACATGTAGATATACCCACATACTACCACATATCAGAAAATAATCGGTAGATTTGGACGTTTAAAGCCTATGATTTGGCAAAAACCCGTGTAGCAGTCCATTGTGAGTATTTTTACGATCAGAAAGTTATTATTACTTCTTCGCACTTTTATACACTTGCATATCAAGTTTTGTTTTCTAAATATGCCCGGAACTCAGTTCTATGGCCCTTTTTGTTAACTTTTGGTACATTTTAGTACCTAAACGCATTTTCTGGTATTTCTACAACTCGGATTGACGATCCGTCGCTTCCAGCAGCTTTTATATAATGGCATCTTCGTGTTGAGCAACTTCGCCGGACTGGGTTATCTTCCTAGTCTGGGTTTGCCTTTTTTTTATATATATGTAACTGTATATATACTAACTTTTCAATTCTGTCAAGCCCGGATGTCAAATCCGCGGTAGTTTACTGCTTATATATATATATATATATGCATATATATGCAACATTCACCATACTGGGTTATCTTTCCAGTCTTGGTTGACTACTTTTCTGTCTATATATATATATATATATTTACATTCTAGTTCAGCCTGGATCATTCTGTGGTCTTTTTACTATTTTTGCACCATTCACCATACTGGGTTATCTTCCCAGTCCTGGTTTGACTATTTTTTTGTCTAAATCTATATTTACTTTCTAGTCCGAGCCTCGGAGTGAAAATCCACCGCCCTTTACTATCTTTATATATATATATATATATATATATATATATTTCAATTCTGTCTAGCCTGGATCATTCCGTGGCTTTTACAGCTTTTTATAAATATATATACATATTTACTTTCCAGTCCGGGCACAGGCGTGAAAACCCATCGCATTTTTTACGCTTTCATAAATATATATTTCAATTCTGTCAAAGCCTGGATCATTCCGTAGCTAATTACATCTTTTATAAATATATATATGTACTTCAATTCGAGTACGGGCTTGAGAGTGAAAACCCATCGCCCTTTACAGCTTTCTTATATATATAATTATATAAATGGCTTTACTCATTTTTATTAAATTGTTGCTTTAAATATTCATTTGATATGAATTGACACTGACATTTCTGCTGACGAACTAGATTTCTTTAAATCTCGCCAACTCTAGTTTTCAAATAGTTCAAAATAGGTACAGACAAAACCGGGAAGCAAGAATGGCTGAGATTTATTTAAATCTAGCGTTTTTCTAGTTTCAGTTATAAAAGCTACCTCGCGATCCTTAGATCGCTGATGAGTGCATAATATTCATTTATTTTTATTCCTTTATATTTAGTTTATTACATGTTTTGTGATGTATATGAGCTTATTAGTGTGTTTATTGATTTCAGGATTATTTGGAGCTAGAATATTGAAACGGGACAAATTGGAGCTCAATTTGGGACCAATTAGGCTGACCCAATTTGGCAACAAGGATCCTTGCATTTCATTTGGTCAGCAGCATGAATGGGGCGGATCCATATATTATATCAAGTGGGCTTTGATTAGTCACCACTCACCAAGTACATGTAAAGGAAAGAACGCTAATTAGCATCGTCAGTGAATTCCTTTTGAAGCCATCAAAGAATTGTCCAGCTCATTCATATGGGGGCCACGCACATGCTAAACAAATTGAAGCAGCAACCTTGCAAAGGAAATCTTAGTAGCTCTCGAATTAAAGCAGCTTGCAAATAAATGTAGCATGGGCCCATGAAATGACTAGCTCACGGTTTGGATTCAATCCAAGCAGTTCACGGTTGGCAGCAGCTTGGAAAGGAGCGACACAGGCATATCACAAATTGATTAGCAGTTTGCAAAACGGATTCGAGCAGCCCACTCACGAATTGGGAGTCCACGGTTCAGTCCACAAATCAACCTTGAACGCGGTATATTATTAGACGAATCAGTCACTTGGTCAAGGCGAAAATAATTAATTGGTAGGCTGGGCAGTGTGTTATCCCGCTAGGGCAGGGATTTACCTTGAAGACTCCTGCTGGGGCGGGGAGGCGCACTGTCAGCAGCCTTTGCCTTTCGCGAAAAGGAATCTGATGGAGGCTAAGGCAAATATTAGGGCTGCACTCTTAAAGTTATAAAAGGGAGTTAGAGGAACATAAAAAGGGGATCCATTCTCTTGTATTTTCACCTTCTTATTCATCTTTTATCTTAGATCTAGGATTGTTTGCAGACTTGGAGCATGTCAGACTAGTTTTTTTATTCAGTTCTAAAGGGAGGTGGAACCTTGTTACAAGTAATTGATTAATTGAGTATTATTATTTATTCCTTCTTGTGTGAAATTTCTTCTAATAATCTATTTTCATTGATTGCATGCTAATTGATATAATTAATTTGATATGGCCAATTGAGTTAATTTAATCATTATCATATGCTAGATTAAGATTGGTATTACGTGTAATTGATATCTGTCTTTATCATAAGTAGCAAATTAGTGATACTAGTTGTGGACAAGTTTTTGTGTATTGATAAGATTATTAGAAAATAAGTTAAACAAATCGAGCTTATGTGTTTGTTGCTTGGATTAGCCTAATTCTCTATTTCTTAATGCTTCTATCATATTAAATCTAGAGAGCTTGTTCTAGGTTGTATGCTAGTTGAATCTGGTGAAGAGCTTGTTTCATACAGTGAATATCTAAGGAGAATTTCGGATAACAGAGCTTATTGTTATCTAGGACTAATAGTTTCATTGAAGGGTAAATAATAATAACTTAATTAATTGATTGATGTGCTTGGTGAAACTGAACTGCAGAACTGAAGTTTTTACATATTTGGTTAATTTCATTATTTAATTATGTTTTTCCTAGTTTAAAACAATTTCAAAAATCCCCCATATTTATTTTCTGTTAAAATAGTAGAATAAATCTAAAACAAACTTACTCTCTGTGGGATTGATCCTTGCTTACTACTGTGCTAATTATTTAAATTCGTGAAGTGAAAGTGAGGTTAGTTTAGGAGTGTAAACGACAGCTCCCAAATTTTGGCGCCGTTGCTGGGAAGTAATTGTGCGTTTTGTTTTTATTCTATTATTTCTGTTGTTTTTGTTTTATGACTCGATCTTCTTAGGCTACTACCTTAGATTTTGATCCAGAGATTGAGAAAACTGCAAGGAGGTTAAGGAAACAAAAAGTTCAACAGTCTACTGCAGATTTAGATGAGGCTTCTGCATCATCACCGGGCATCAACTTAGCTTTGGAATTACTTTCTGACAAATCATTCACGAAATCAGACGAAGAAGAAAAGATAGCGGAGCCAAACAACAATCAGACATTGAAACAATTGGCTACTCCTAATATTACTCATCAACCTTTGTGCATTGAATATCCTGCTGTAAATGCTACATTTGAACTTAAATCCGGACTAATTCATCTTTTGACTACTTTCCGTGGTCTTACAGGTGAAGATCCATACAAGCATTTGAAGGAGTTCCATATGGTGTGCTCTACCATGAAACCACACGGAATTTCAGAGGAGCAAATCAAATTAAGAGCCTTTCCATTCTCCCTAACAGATTTAGCAAAGGATTGGTTGTACTATCTCCCATCCGGATCAATAAATTCATGGAACGACATGAAAGGGCTATTCTTAGAGAAATATTTTCCTGCTTCAAGAGTGGCTAACATAAGGAAGGAGATCTGCGGGATCCGACAATTTAGTGGAGAGACACTGTACGAGTACTGGGAGAGATTCAAGAAATTGTGCTCTAGCTGCCCTCCCCACCAAATCGATGAGCAACACTTGATTTAGTACTTCTACGAGGGACTGATACCAATGGAAAGAAGTATGATCGATGTGGCTAGTGGAGGAGCATTAGTAGACAAGACACCGGAGGCTGTAAGAAATCTGATTGCAAATATGGCTGCTAACTCACAACAATACGAAACAATGAGTTATCATGCTCCACAAAGGGTAAGTGAGGTAAGCACAAGTGAATTGGTACAACAGATTTCTAACTTAACTGCTATGGTGTAACAATTAACAACTAGAAACGTGCCGGTTGCGAAGGCTTGCGGAATATTCTTAATGGCAGGGCATGCTACTGATTCGTGCCCAACATTGCAAGAGGATGAGAATGCCAATGCAGTAGGTAACTACCAAACACAACCAAAGAAGTATGATCCCTACTCAAACACTTATAATCCAGGCTGGAGAGATCATCCGAACCTCAGTTATGGAGGGAATAGGCCACCAACACAAGGAGTGTTCCCACCTAGACAACAAGGTTTCCAATTGACACAACCTCAGTACCAATCGAGATAAGCAGCTCCCACTTTAGGAACATCCCTTGAAGACATGTTCAAGGCATTCATGACTCAGACACAACAGTTCCAGCAGGAGACAAAAGCTTTGGTTCAAGATTTGAGAAACCAAGTAGGACAACTGGGGATATTGGAATCTAAAGGCTCAGGAAAATTATCTTCTCAAACATAGTCAACCCAAGGGAGAATGCAAGCGCCATAACTTTGCGGAGTGGAACATAGTTATATACACCACCGGCCCCCGTAGAGTTTGAGGAGGAAGCAACTAAGGAGGAAACAGAAAAATCCAAGGTACAACCTAGCCCTCCTAATCAGCTTAAAAATATTCCTCTTCCCTTTCCTCCCAGAAATTCTAAAACCTCAAAGAAAGATGAAAAAGAAAAAGAAATTCTGGAAACTTTTAGGAAAGTAGAAGTAAACATCTCTCTCCTTGATGCAATCAAACAAGTGCCACGATATGCAAAATTTTTAAAAGAATTATGCACTAATAAAAGAAAATTGCAAAATGATGAAAGAGTCACAGTTAGGGAAAATGTATCTGCTGTTCTTCAAAGAAAAATGCCTCCTAAATGTAGAGATCCAGGAATGTTCACAATCCCATGCAAGATAGGAAACACCAAATTTGAAAAGGCCATGCTAGATTTAGGAGCTTCAATTAATGTTATGCCTTTATCTGTTTATGCCTCTTTAAATCTAGGTCCTTTGAAAAATACTGGTGTGTTTATTCAATTGGCATATCGTACTAACACTTACCCCCGAGGGGTGATTGATGATGTCTTAGCGCAGGTGAACGAACTAATCTTTCCTGTAGATTTTTACATTGTGGACATGGAAGATGATACATCACCAAACCCTTCCCATATCTTGTTAGGAAGACCATTCCTAAAAATTGCAAGAACCATGATTGATGTGCATAATGGGACCTTGACAATGGAATTCGATGGAGAAAAGATTCAATTTAACATCTATGACGCCATGAGGTACCCTAGTGATATAGGACAGGTTTTTGCTATTGATGTGAGACTCTTTAGTGCATAGAGCTTTTGAACAAATACATAGGGATAGTTTGGAGGTTGTGATCACCAACAGTTTGGATATGGACAAGGAAGATGAGATTGAGAAAACTCAAGAGTTGAAGGAAATTGTGGCTGCACTACACTCGTTGCCGAAATTCTCAGATAAGTATGCAGTACATTCTATTCAATTACCTGTTTCTCATCAAAAGTTACTACCATCTATTGTGCAAGCTCCAACCCTAGAATTGAAAAAATTACCTGAACATTTGAAATATGCATATTTGGGGACTAATGATACTTTGCCTGTTATTATTGCTAGCAATCTAACCAAAATGCAGAAATCTCTTGAGCAAATATACAAGGAGGATTTGAGGGCTAGAATGGAGCAAAATCAAGATTTGAAGGATATCCCTAATGAATTGAAACCGTTACCAGTCCACTTGTAGTTCAAAACTTTGATTACATAGAATGAGAAGGATGATGTCGAGCCAAAGACGTAAAACAAGGGCAGCTTCTTGGGAGGCAACCCAAGAAATTAGATTTGATTTTTCTAACCCTTTACTATTTAGTTTTTTTTATTTGCATGTAGTTCTTTCTTCTTTGCATGATTTTCTTACATTGGGAACAATGTAAGGTTTGAGTGTGGGGGGAAGATTTAGGTTTTTATTTTATTTAGGGATATTGATCCGATTTTGATAAGAAATTTGAAAAATTGATGCCTTTTAAATTTTTTTGAAAAATTTGAATTCCATGATTCTATTTGCCTATGTGTTTGAAGGTTAAGGTCAAAAATTGGAAATCAATGCTAAAATTCAAAATCTGTTTGATGCTTAATTGATTAATGATTGAGAAAAACTAAGTCATGATTCATAGTAATTGATTTGAGTTGAATTTGTGTCTCATAAGTAGTTTAACATGTGATATATGCTTAGTTGGCTTAGTTATCTGTTGAGTTGTCTATGTGCACTAATATTATGCTCTAGAACTATTGAACTGCTTACGCTTTTTGCAGGACCATGTGAAAAAAATCAAGAAAGCTAAAATTCAATAAATTGTGAAAAAGAGAAAAAAAAAGAAGTAAAAGAGAATTCATGTGGTGGGATGAGATGGAGTGTAAAACACACTCTCTCATAAACACGTGCGAATAAGTGAGATGGAGCATAAAATGCACTACTTACAAAAGAAAATTAAGGAAGGTGAAACGGAGCATAAAATGTATTCACCGGAAATAAATAAGAAAAGGAAACTGGTAAAAAGATAAAGCAGAAAAAGTATGTTTTGAGTTTTTGAGTGGTGTGCACGATTTTTGCTTCATGGTAACTATGTTGAGTAAGTGTGTGGATCATAGAAGAGGGCTTATGTGATTATAATTTGACTTAATGAAATTCATTGGTGAAATGGCAAGGTGGTTATCTTGAGTTGATTAAGGAAACATTGAATATATTTTTGTGGGTTTAGTGTTGATAATCACGATTTGATCTTAAAATCTTTTGACGTTATGGTTGAGTAGTGTTTTTGGGAATCAAATCTTTAGTTTTCACGAGGATGTGTAAAGACTAAGTGTGGGAGAATTTAATGAGTGCATAATATTCATTTAATTTTATTCTTTTATATTTAGTTTATTATATGTTTTGTGATGTACATGAGCTTATTAGTGTGTTTATTGATTTCAGGATTATTTGGAGCTAGAATATTGAAATGGGACAAATTGGAGCTCAATTTGGGACCAATTGGGCTGAACCAATTCGACAACAAGGATCCTTGCATTTCATTTGGTAGCAGCATGAATGGGGTCGATCCATATATTATATCAAGTGGGCTTTGATTAGTCACCACTCACCAAGTACATGTAAACGAAAGAATGCTAATTAGCATAGTCAGCGAATTCCTTTTCAAGCCATCAAAGAATTGTCCAACTCATTCATGTGGGGGCCACGTACATGCTAAACAAATTGAAGCAGCAACCTTGCAAAGGAAATCTTAGTAGCTCTCGAATTAAAGCAACTATCAAATAAATGTAGTATGGGCGCACGAAATGACCAGCTCACGGTTTGTATTCAATCCAAGCAGCTTATGGTTGGCAGCATCTTGGAAAGGAGCGACACATGCATATCACAAATTGATTAGCAGTTTGCAAAATGGATTCGAGCAGCCCATTCACGAATTGGGGGCCCACAGTTCAGTCCACAAATCAACCTTGAACGTGGCATATTATTAGACGAATCAGTCACTTGGTCAAGGAGGAAATAATTAATTGGTAGGCTGGGTAGTGTGTTATCCCGCTGGGGCGAGGATTTACCTTGAAGACTCCCGCTGGGGCGGGGAGGCGCACGGTCAGCAGCCTTTGCCTTTCGCGAAAAGGAATTGGATGGAGGCTAAGGCAAATATTAGGGCTACACTCTTAAAGTTATAAAAAGGAGTTAGAGGAACATAAAAAGGGGATCCATTCTCTTGTATTTTCACCTTCTTATTCATCTTTTATCTTAGATCTAGGATTGTTTGCAGACTTGGAGCATGTCAGACTAGTTTCTTTATTCAGTTCTAAAGGGAGGTGGAACCTTGTTACAAGTAATTGATTAATTGAGTATTATTATTTATTCATTCTTGTGTGAAATTTTTTCTAATAATCTGTTTTCATTGATTGCATGCTAATTGATATAATTAATTTGATATGGTCAATTGAGTTAATTTAATCATTATCATATGCTAGATTAAGATTGGTATTACGTGTAATTGAGGTCTGTCTTTATCACAAGTAGCAAATTAGTGATACTAATTGTGGACAAGCTTTTGTGTATTGCTAAGATTATCAAAAAACAAGTTAAACAAATCGAGCTTATGTGTTTGTTGCTTGGATTAGCCTAATTCTCTATTTCTTAATGCTTCTATCATATTAAATCTAGAGAGCTTGTTCTAGGTTGTATGCTAGTTGAATCTGGTGAAGAGCTTGTTTCATACAGTGAATATCTAAGGAGATTTTCGGATAGCAGAACTTATTGTTATCTAGGGCTAATAGTTTCATTGAAGGGTAAATAATAATAACTTGATTAATTGATTGTTGTGCTCTGTGAAACTGAACTGCAGAACTGAAGTTTTTACATATTTGGTTAATTTCATTATTTAATTCTATTTTTCTTTGTTTAAAACAATTTCAAAAATCCCCCATATTTATTTTCTGTTAAAATAGTAGAATAAATCTAAAACAAACTTACTCTCTGTGGGATCGATCCTTGCTTACTACTGTGCTAATTATTTAAATTCGTGAAGTGAAAGTGATCTAGTGGGAACGAGATGCTTCGGCCAGGTGCGAACCAGGATTTACTAATGAATCTTTGGTTCTGGCGATATTTGGATATATTTCTGTATAAATTTGAGCTGTGCAGGTTTATTGGCCTCCATCCGTGAGCCTAGGAATCGTGGGATTCTTGATCAAACAGATCAGAATCTGATTCCCACGATGGACAAACTCCACTTTACAAATGTACCCTGCCAGTTTTTCTATAAAAATGCACATACAAAAGACCTTAAAATGGTTATCCGGATTTAAGGTCTCAATATAGTAAAAACATAGTTTGTCGTGTCAGAGTCACTCCGATGGCTGTCATACCCATGAGAAGACCGACACTTGTATATATTTTGTGGTCGAGGATGCTTCGCAGCCCTACAATCATCATTCAAATTGTGCCTTAAGGCTGAAAAGATAAAACTAAAGTATCAATATGCTTCAATTCCTATGTTTGCGTAAGGGTTTGAAAAAACTTCTTTTAAAAACATCATTTCAATAATCTTAACAAAAAAAGAAGCTTTTGCAAATCAAATCAAACACTTTTGCAAATCAAATCAAAGACTTTTTGCAAATCAAATCAAACCCTTCGTATATAGGTTCAACGATGCATGGACATACTTTCAAATTAAACATAGGCCCAATTTTCTTCCAGCATTCACACACACACTGCAGATTTAAAAGGGAAATATTGAAAAAATGCAGTACCGTGTTTACACGGGACTTGTGGGGTGCCTAACACCTTCCCCATACTTAACCAAGCCCCCGAACTCAAAACTTTGTTTTCAAAGATCAAGTTTCGACAGTGTCCAGTAATTGGGCCTCTTTCAAACAAAACTCAGTTAAGTTGGTACAATCATTTCAAATCTACCAACTGACGACTCTGTAAAATGTTCAAATCGTCGACATGGTACATGTTGGCCTTTTCCTAAAAAACCCTTCAAAACCTTTTTCACAAATAAAAAGAGTAAGGGTAGAGATAACTTAGGAAGAGAGAAAGATCCGGGTTGTGACCCGACCCTCAGATTTTTCCCCGACGTTGACAGGTGGCGACTCTGTTGGGGACCAGTAGAGGGCTTAGGCCGCGTTCAAATCTTTTCAAACATTTCCTTTTTAAAAAAAATCTACGTATGTGTGAATACGGCGTCTTTTCATTTAATGAATGCGTGAATGCTGCGTCTTTACATTGAATGAATGTGAATGAATGCTTTCCTGCTTTTTTAGTGCTTCACACCCATATTAGTGCTTCGCACCAATGTTATCATATGTATAACGATGAGACGCGATGTATGTGAATGTATGTTGTGTGATTCCTCTGCCAGGAGGCAAACCTTTCGGTGATAAGTAATGTCTTCAAGGGAGACTAAGTCTTCGGGGCTTATGAAAATGCACCACCCAGATTCACTCCAGCTGAAAGATCGGATTAATTTCCCCTCTAGTAGATTGCGATGATCTGGGGACCTTCATGCGAAAAAGCCGCGAGAGTAGCCTAAGATAGGTCAGCCTCTGATAAACCAAATCCGATGGGAAGCTTCTTCATGCCTTCCTCTTTCAATTCAATGTCAAGTTTTCAATTCCAATATAAAGGAGCACAATGTAAATACCATAATAAAAATTTTACATTCCTTGTTATATACATCTTGTCATCCTGTCATCAAAACAACTGACCTCTGTTTTGCAGGATAAGATTAAAAAACCACAAAAATACATCATGGCATAAATCCTATTCCTACCTACCTCAGGATATTGACACGCCTACGTTTTGGTGTAGGTAAAAAATTGGTCCTGTTACTAGATCTAAGTCTAAGAAAGCACTAAGTCCACCCACGGACATAACTTCAAGTGCTCAGCCAGAATCCACCCCTGTCTCTAGAGAAGAGTTCGAAGGACTGAAGAATCAGATAGCCGAATTGGCCAGTTTCCTGAGAGAACAAAGTAAGGCTCTAAAAGGGAAGCAAGCCCAAGCTCACACAGAACCAGAAACACCTGGTGGTAGTGGTGGCAATTAAAAGACTGAAAAGGCAGATACTCAGATTTCTGGACCACAAAACCAAGACATAACCAACAAAATCCCTGAAATCACCACCCTTAGCAAAGAACAGGAAGCTGGTGATATTTTGAAGAAAGTTTAGCAGATGGAAGAAACCATCTGGTCTATCAAAGGGACTGGGGCATTTGGTAATCTCAATTATTTAGACCTCTGTATATTCCTTGGGGCTCGTTATCCTGAAAAATTTAGAACTCCTGATTTTGAGAAATACGATGGATTAGAAGACCCTTACACTCACTTGAAAGTATTCATTGGAGAACTTGGATCCTATGCAGAGGACGATAAACATCAAATGCAGTTATTTCAGAAGAGTCTGACCGCAGAGGCTAGAGCCTGGTACGCTCATCTAGACAACTCCAAAATTCACAGTTGGGAAGAGTTGGCCTATGCTTTCCTCAGTCAATACAGCTTCCAATCTCAGCTGGCTCCAGACAGATACCAGATAACCAAAATCAAGAAACAAAGTTTTGAATCATTCAGAGAATATGCTCAACGATGGAGAAGGGTTGCAGCACAAGCCACCCCAACTATGACTAAGTCTGAGATAGTCATGACCTTCGTCGATATTCAAGACGCTCCATATTATGAGAGGGTCATAGCAGGCATAGGAAAACTATTCTCTGAAATAATCAAGCATGGTGAGATGGCCGAAATGGGGCTGAAGTCTGGGAAGATAAAGGACTTGACTGCCTTGGAAGCCGTTGCCGAGCATATCCTGTCCAGAAATTATGGGAGTAATCCCCGAAGAACACATAAGAAGAAAAATGAAGAAGTGTTGCAAGGATAGAATCCAAAAGGTGAGTCAAACAATATGCCCATTCAAAGAAGGAACTATACCCCTTTTCAAGCTTCAGCTCAACCTTCGAACCCTCCATTTCAGAAGACTATGGAGGCCAAATGTCGGAGAACATTCACCCTATTAGGGGATTCACTTGAGAATGTGCTGAAATTGTTAACCGCACAGAAGAAGATTGTGCAACTCCTTCCACCAACCAACACCGGTGGACTGAATTTCAACCCAAGCAAGAAGTGTGCCTACCATTCTGGATCTTCGGGCCACAACACACAAGACTGTTGGTCTCTCAAGCACAAAATTCAAGATTTAATTGACAACGGAGAGATTGTGGTGATAAAGCCCGAGTAACCGTACGTGCAGGATAATCCCCTCCCTCAGCACAAAGAGGAAAATGTTAACATGATCAACACAGGAAATGGATAAGGATCAAAATACCTCCGTTATGTGGGGGAATCAACTCCATCCAGCAACAACAACCCAGATAGTTGGGAAGTCTCAGAAAGGCGATTCCTGATAGAACAAGAGATTAAGTCTATCAAGGAACAAATTGAACAGTTAGCAGAACTGGTTGTATACCAACATCAAATTACCAGAAAGCTGAGGAACCAGACCAACCAGTCTGATGCAAATCCTCCCACACCGGAGATCAGTCCCATCCCCATGAGGGATCACTACCGGTCTCGTGAGCATGAATCCTGGACCAACGAGATGGCCAAAGAGGAGAATTTCCAAGTTGATAGGAAATTTGCTCTTCAAAGGAATTTCACCAACCTGAACCAGCCAATGAAGGAAATCCTCTAGATGTTAATCAACAAGGGAATGGTTGTAGATTTATTACCTCCATTAAACCTGCGATCCGGGAAATTCAAGCCTGACCAAACTTGTCAGTACCACTCCAATGCACCCAGCCATGATATTGAGGATTGCTTGGCACTTCGTAACCTGATTCAGAATATGATTGAAAGTGGTGAATTGATAAAAGGTAATCGGGATTATGGCCTCCCAGATGAAGATACTCTCTTTATTCCCACTACGTGAAATCAGGATATAGTGGCTGTTGTGTCCTGTGAAAGTGAACCAACCCTCACACACTTAGTACTGCCAGGAAAAGTGGTCCAACAAACACAAAATCCTGTGAAGGTGGCCGCACCCGAGCCTTTAATCTTGCCCTTCAGATCTCAGTATCCAGTTATCAGTCTGAAGAGGGTCCCATGGAACTACGGGAATGATGAAGGTTCCACCTCAAACAACATTGCCATTGTACCAAAGGATAATCTATTATACCTGCCTCAGCGGGTGATCAAATCAGTCATCAAAGCTAAAGAAAAGGTGGTTGATTAGAAGATCAAAGAGTTTCTCAATAAAATGGGACACAATGAAAATCGGGTGGTACAAAGTTTGAAGGATGCACCCAAGCAAATGTCCATCCTAGAGCTGGTCCTATCATCTGTGCAGCATCTTGACATTCTGGTGAAAGTACTGAAAGAAGCCCACCTACCACATACCGTGGATGCGGAGAAATTCCGTCACGTGGTAGAACACATTTTCAACAGCAATGTGATATCTTTCACCGACGATGATATACCTACAGAGGGGACAGGTCATCGCAAATCCCTACACATTGCAGTGATATCTTTCGAGTATGTGATCAGAGGTGTGCTCATAGATGGAGGATCATCCCTCAACATCTGTCCCTATGACACTTTGGAGAGAATGAAGATTAACCCAAACTGGATCAAAACAAGTCATGTGGTCATCTGGGCTTTCGATGGATCTTGCCGACAAGCTATGGGAGAAATAGAGCTTCCACTGGAAATTGGTCCGCATACTTTCTATGTGTCCTTTCAGGTGCTCAACATCGCCACTGGATATAACTTATTGTTGGGCAGACCATGGATCCACATGGCAGGGGCAATGCCATCCACCCTCCATCAACAACTAAAATACATTATCAACGGCAACCTAATCATGGTCAATGCCAAATCAAAATACCCTGTCTGCATTCAGAGAGACATGCCAGTGATCAGCCTGGATGCAGGGATTAAACCTACAAGTTTTCAAGCCCTGGAGGTGAGTGATACTAAATATCTACCTATCGGAGCACCATCCTTGAAGCCTAAAGTATCCCCTGAATTTATGACAGTAGGCCAAGAGATGGTATCTTTAGGTTTCCAACCTGAAGAAGGGTTAGGAAAGAATTAGAATGGTATTACAAGTCCAGTCCAAATCCCGAGCCAGACTGGGAGAGCCGGATTGGGTTATTCATCCGGGTCAAGCTGTCGGAACCCACATAAGCACCTTAAGGCTCATGTTTCCACCATACTGCTGTCGAATTTGACTGATGCTGGCTTTATAAAGCCAATGAGGAAGATTCCTACTGTGATATCAGCCGTGCTGTTTCTTCCAATCATACTAGCTGGGGAAAGGAAATCCTCAAAGCCTGAAGATGATAGCAAAAAGGGAAAAAAAAAGATCCTGTACGAAGGACGAGACCCATTTGCTAACATGCGGGTTATCATAAACTATGAGGGTATGAATGATGAGATCTCGGATAGTGACAACGAGGATCAGATTTAAATTCCTCGCATCAAGAAATGAAAGGGGGCAGTTCAAAGAAAACCCCCGACCCTGTTCTAAAGGATGTCTCAGTTATTATCCAAGACAAGGCAGACGAGCACAATTCCTTGATCCTCCCTGTTCATGAGAATCTAGCCCTGGATAACTGGAGCAGCGTCCCTTGCCTCAGTCAAAAAGGGTAAAAAGGTAGAGAGTCCATCTGCCCTGTAACATGCTTTCATTTACTGCTTACTTTTGATTGTACAGCTATAGCAGTAACTTTTATCATGCTTTGCCAAATGCTTTGTATATTTAAGCAGTTGCATATATTAAAGTGAAAGCATTTTTTGTTTTTAGGACTCCAGAATTGGATTTATTTATCACTGCTGATGAGATGCCAAACTATCACAGTGACTATAACTTTGATGCAGAATTGAACTTTGAATTGATGGATATTGATCAAGAGGAGGAAGATGACTATGAAGTTCCCGAAGAGATCAAAGAATGGGTCGAAGACAAAGAGTCATGCTACTATCACATAAAATAATCACATAACTCTCACATACTGTTGACGTGGCAGTATGTGATTTATTGTTGACATGACCCACTTAACTCAACAACAAATCACATACTGTCACCTCGCAGTATGTGAGAGTTATGTTACCATATTTATGTGATAGTAGCATTATTCAAATACAAACCCAAACCAAATCTCGACCAAACCACCATTATCAACATAGGAACCTCCAAAAACCTCAAAGAAATCCAGATAGGCATAGACCTCACACCAGACCAAAAAATCGACCTGATTCAAACTCCTAACACAGTTCCAGGATGTGTTTGCATGGTCACATGAAGACATGATTGGCCTATCTACTGATATTGTCATCCATCGAATGCCCATCAAAGAATCCTCAAGCCAGTCAAACAGAAGCTCAGGCTATTGAAACCTGAATGGAGTCTGAAAGTCAAAGAAGAGGTCGTTAAATAATTTAAAGCCGGTATCATCATGGTATCAACATACCTAGAGTGGATGTCAAACATAGTTCAAGTACTTAAACCCGAAGGGAAAGTACGAGTGTGCGTAAATTACTGGGATTTGAACAAAGCCTGCCTCATGGAAAATTTCCCAGTACCTTTCATCCATATCCTGATCGATAATATGGCGCAGTATGGCATGTATTCCTTTGTGGATTGCTTTGCTAGTTACCATGAAATCATGGTTGCTGAAGAAGATCGGGATAAAATAGCTGTCATCACTCCCTGGGGAACCTTCTGCTATAGACGATTGTCCTTTGGCCTCATCAATGCCAGAGCCACATATCAGCGAGCCATGATGGCCCTATTTCATGACATGATGCACAAGGAGATAGAGGTCTTATTGGATGACATCATCATCAAATCTCTGAGGGAGCATGATCACCTAGACCATCTCAGGAAGCTGTTCAATAGGTTGCGTAAGTACAACCTCAAGCTGAATCCAGCCAAATGTGCTTTTGGCATCAAATCAGGCAAGTTGCTAGGATTCCTGGTGAGTAATCGAGGCATCAAGCTAGACCCTGCCAAGATCAAAGCCATCACTGCAATGCCAGTACCTCGAATAGGGAAGGAGATACGCGGGTTCCTAGGAAGGATTAATTTCATAAGCAGGTTCATTTCCCAGCTCACAGCAACCTGTGAAAACATATTCAAGCTACTAAGGAAGAATTCCTCTACCAAATGGAATGAGGATTGTTAGAAAGCCTTCCTCTCCATCAAGAAGCAGCTAATCGAAACACCAGTCTTGGTATCCCCAAGGGACGGAGTTCCCCTGTTTATGTACTTGTTCGTTAATGACAATGCAATGGGCTGTATGATGGGACAGAAAGATGATAATAGCAAGGAGAGAGCCATCTACTACATCAGCAAAAGGTTTAGTAGTGGTGAGCAGAAGTACACCCTAATCGAAAAGACATGTTGTGCGTTAGCATGGGCTGCAATGAGGTTACAACATTACCTTTATGGGCACACGACCTACCTCATATCCCGCATGGATCCACTGAAATACGTATTCAACAAGCTAAAGTTGAATTGTCGACTGTCCAAATGGCAATTGATCCTCCTAATAGTTCGACATTGTCTATGTAACTCAGAAGTCCATCAAAGGTTAAGGCATTGCAGATCAATTAGCCGAAACACCATCTGGAGGGTTAGAGCCCCTGGAGACTTATTTCCTGGATGATGGGATCATGAAAATTTAACAACTCCAACAAGAGAATACAGCCCAACCATGGAAAATGTATTTCGATGGAGCGGTAAACATGGAGGGTGCCAGAGCTGGGGCAGTCCTTATCTCTGGTACAGGAGAACAATATCCTGTGGCTACCAAACTACAATTTGGCAACACCAACAACACAGCAGAGTATGAAGGCTACATATTGGGGTTGAAGTTAGCCCAATCCATGGGTATTAAACATTTACTAGTCTTCGGAGACTCTGAATTGGTCATCAGACAAACCACTGGGGCATATCAGACCAAAGAACTGCATTTGCTGCCCTATCACCGGCAGGTCATTAACATTTCTTTAGATTTTTACGACATAGCCTTCATCCATATTCCTCGGGGTAGGAATAATTTTGCAGATGCATTGGCGACGTTGGCTTCCTTGATCTACATATCTGATAGGAGTGGGATTCGCTGCATTAAATTCACAAGTTAGAAGGCCTTGATATACAGGAATTACATTGGAGACATATCAGATGAAATATCTCCTATCAAACAGCCTTGGTATCAAGACATCAATGATTATCTCTGAGATGGATCTACACCCTCTAGGGCAAGCCAATCCAAACGAAAACGGATTCACAAAATGGCTATGAAGTTCTATTTGAGCGGAGATGCACTATACAAAAGGGATACTGGAATAGACACGTTAAGATGCCTTGATAAAGAGCAAGCCCAAAGATTGATGGATGAAGTCCATGGTGGAGTCTGCGGTCCACACATGAGCGGTCATCTACTGGCCAATAAGATATTAAGAACAGGACATTATTGGATCTCTCTCAGAGCTGATTGTGACGATCACATCAGAAGATGCTTTCAATGCCAAGTACATAGAAATGCCATACATGCTCCTCCAAATGAGCTACACAACACGAGTTTCCTATGGTCTTTCTCCATGTGGGGAATGTGTGACGCCCCCAAATTCGGGATCGCCACTTGGTCACTCGAATTCGGTTCGTCACGTGCTTATGGTAATACAAAAATAACTAAAATCACACATTCACAGCAGAAGATCTAATTTAGAATAATATACAATGATTTATTATAATTATTCCCCCAAGTCTCGCAACCTACAGTACTTAATAGATTACATAACGATATCAAATAAAGACTTATTACATAATCCTACTTAAGCTTAAACATAGTTTGAAGACAGTCTTAATATAACATAATAATTTTAAACATAAAGGAACAAGCTAGTCGGTAGCCTTGCCCTTGCCCTTGTCTTTCCCAGAGACACTTCCCTGTTCCGCCTTAACTGAAAGGTTTTAAAATAAGCAATAATGAGCACAAATTGCCCAGCAAGTAATATACAACAAGGGTGATGAGTATTATATCACGAGTTTGAAATATCAAAGTATAATCTCTAAGATAGTTCAGAGTTTCAGAATAATATCAGGAACAACAGATATCAACAATTCTCGAATCACATCTTTGGAATATGAAATGATAATTCAATATAGATCAACAGATATATATGAATTCAAAGGCTATCAATGTATCCAACTGGATAAAATAATTTATACTGAGCAGTCACTAAGGACTATTGAACATCTACTAGAATTACCAATATTAAATTGATAACCCAAAAGAAATAAGTATAATAGATGATCAGTCTACAATACTCTATGTTATGCATAACCACAGTAATATTCACGCGTGTGTTGGGGCTTCCAACAATAAACACTCCCCTTACCATAAGGGTTGTTCAACCCAGTTTTCAAGATTTCTGCACCGATAAAAAGGTTTGGACAGTTTTATAAATATGCATATAGTCTAGCCGAATCAAGTGGCATAGACACTTTCACAATATTCAAGAACAATACCAAGTTCAACATGAATAATAGCTTTCATAAGAGTTTAAACATACTAGCTTAAATGAACGAGTAAGATAACTTGCATTCAAAGAGATAAAGTTTAGATTTTCGCTTACAATATTCGTTGAATAAAGTAATACAAGGGTTAGGATACTTTCACTATAAATGAGTGTAAGTCAGGAAACTTGCACAATAATAGATTTCCTTGCATAAAGTAAATGTGTCGGTTAGGATACTTGCCTTAAGCGTAGTTTATCCACGTAAAGCCTAATATTGCTTCAAAGAATTATGCTATCCTATTAACGTATAAATATATACACACATTAGTTATAAACATCGGATTCAGATACTTGACATGTAAATTGAGCACATACATCAAGTTCTATCTTAGCTACATAATCAAATCGTATAACTATATATTAACAATCCACATAGTTTAATAATCAACTATAGTCCTTACTTGTAATTGTCTTAGAAAATCTTAATTGAATAGTTTACGTCGTGTCCAACTATGTGAGTGTTCATATAGATCATGCATAGCGACATAAAGAATACTAGCATGCAACCCTATGAGTTCAGAATACAACCATGCAACGTGTATAAAACTTAGTTTGCAAACATATCCGAGTTAGTCTTTAACAGTCATTTTAAACCAAGCCAAAGCAATCTAGTTCATATAGGCAAATTTCAAATCATATATCACACCTAGTTAAGTTACGAGCATATGCTAGCAAGTTCGGACTTAAATAACACATGCTTCGTCAAGGGTTGTTTTCAAAATCATGAGTTCTCTTTTTATGTTAAGTAAACTATGGAAACATGTATTGCACAAGAGGGACTCCATAAATCATGTTACATTTACTTAGTATGAATTATAATTTCACTGCTCTTGGACTGGACAAAAAGATAGTCATTTCTGGGCCTGTCTGCACAGCGGCGCTGCGGCGCGGCAACAACAGCAGCAAGTTGGCGCTGCGGCGCTGGAGGCGCTGCGGCGTGGACACAATACCTGGAATCGGTGCTGCGGCGTGGGGACGCTGGGACTGAGGCACTGTGACGCTGCAGCGCGTAGATAACGCTGCGCATCGGCGCTGCGGCGCCGCGATGCAGACTCAGTTCCTGCAATTCACGCTGCAGCCAAAACCGACCCAAAACTTCCCATTTCATCGATTTCAACATACCCATATGCTATTAGACCTCTTTAACTTACTAACACACACACATATATATATATATATGCTTATACAACAGTCAATCGCCATTTATCAATTCCCAAATTCCTGAACTCCAACTAAATTCAAGAATTGAAGAATTTTACCGAAATTTCAGAAATCGAAACAGAAAATAAAAAAAATGATGAGCAAGTGAGCTATATTGTAGTTCCAACATGTATGTAAGTCCACAATACACTACACAAGCTTTCTATAATTCAATTATACTTCAATTTCATATGATCAAGAATTTGGATTTTGACAGAAATAAGAAATGGAGTTTTGACAGAGGATGAAAATGATAAGCAAGGAAGAGGGATTATACCTCTGTAAATGAAATCGAACTTGCTAATAAAAACTCTCTCAGCCTCAGAGAATGCTATCACTGATATATGTATATGCTCTCCCTTTCAACACTTAGCAAATCTCAGCAATTGAAAATATGAAAGAGATGGGTTGTATTTATAGAGAAATCCTTACACAGGCAATGTAATTATACCACAAATCAAACCAACGTAAATTTAAATTGCATGGAGGTTAAGGAGTAATAGATAGATTAGTTGGTGAAATAGTGAAGTTGTAGCAATCAGCCATTCTCCTTCATGATGATAGCTAGCAAGCTGAGTTTGTGAGTTTGAGGAAATAGGCTAAAGCCTTTTGTCATACATGTGAAGAGCAAATGGGTCTAGCATTTAGGGACAAGCAATATCACTCTCAGCATTCTATCAATTTGTATAATGCAATGTTATAACATATATTATACACTTAGGTTACCTCATATATATACATACTATATATTTAGATTACAATTAAAATTACAATGTAATCCCAATAATACTACCATGTAATTCATACAATGTAGTAAATGTAATTTACACACATATAATCCATGTACATTTGTTTTACCGGATATAATTCAAATCAAATATTACCACATTACATTATCTCATTCATTATTAAATTCTATTAATTCAATAATTATTTACAATATATATCTACACATGATGTATTCGTAATATATAGTTTCAACATGTCCAATCACAATGCTTTATATAATATCTTAATATATAGTTTTTATATAATATAGCCACACCATCCTTACACTTTGTACAATATATAGCTAACTACTGTACAATGTACATTTAATTATCATAGTAGATAATTGTAAATCTTTATTATATTTATAAACACGTTGCACATTATTAATATACCTCTTGAAATAATAATCATCACTTATTATTAATTAATCATCATCAATTAATTAATATTGTATAATAACAATTAACTATTAATATAGGTTAATTGTTTACATAATAATTCCTTCGTTAATTAATATCATCATTAATATTCCTCATCACTGTGCCACACAAGGCTTTTCGACGAGTTTATCACAAACTCTAAAATTTCTCAATTATTATAATTATTCAATTTAATATAATTGAGTTAACTCATCTCTTAACACAAAAATCATTTATATACTAATAAATATTCATTTTCATTAATATATTTATTTAATAATATTAGAAAAATCTCGGGTATTACAGAATACATGTGATAGGCCCAGTAGAACCCAGTGCCAACAATGGTCATTGATTCATCTTCACCATGATCGATTACTTCACCAAGTGGGTTGAAGCTGCCTCCTTTCTCAAAGAGGTCATCATTGGTTTCATCAGAAATAATATCGTCTGTCGATATGGACAACCGGAGGTAATCGTATCAGACAACGCCAAGAACCTAAACAATCAGATGATGAGAGAACTATGCAGCAAGTTCCACATTAAGCATCTCAATTTCGTCATCTATCGGCCCAAGATGATTGGTGCTGTCGAAGCGGCCAGCAAGAACATCAAAAAGATCATGCAAAAACTGTCCGCCAATCACAAAGAATGGCCGGACCTGCTGCCTTTAACCCTGTTAGCATACAGGACATCAATGCGTACCTCTATTGGGGCTACCCCCTGTTCATTGGTCTATGGCATGGAAGTAGTACTTCTCATAGAAGTAGAGATGGAGTCCTTGCAAGTGTTAATCGATGCTCAGATGGAAGAAGACTAGTGGTTGCAAGACCGGTACCACCAACTGTCCCTGTTAGATGAAAAAAGGGCTACAACCATTTTCCACGGGCAGTTATATCAGCAAAGGATTGCTCGATCCTACAACAAGAAATTCTGAATACGGTAATTCAAAGAAAATGACTTGGTGCTGAAGAAAGTTTTAACCAATCAAGAAGAAGCTAAAGGAAAATTTGCACCAAATTGGGAAGGCCCTTTCATTGTCAAGGAGGTGTTGACGGGAGGAGCTATCAGATTGCAAGAGATGGACGAAATCGAATTTCCCTAACTCATCAACTCAGACACCATAAAAAGGTACTATGTCTAAAACACATGCATACCCGCATCCTGATCCTACAAATTAAATCAGGTTCAGTTTTCACTAGAAGCTGGAACTACGAATGACCTGATCTCCCTCCACCCGGGAGTAGGTAGGCAGCCATTTCTGGTGCGATCAAACCAAATAAAAAATTCAAAAACTCATCAAACCAAACTCAAAACACAAGATAAATACTTTTTAAACTTTCTCATACCAAAACTGAACTATGATTGACCTGATCTCCCTACACCCGGGAGTACGTAGGTAGCTATTTATGGTGTAATTTGATCTTAAAAAATAAAAAACCAATAAAAACCAGTTTCAAGACACCGAAACCATATGAAACCTATATTCTATCAAGCCTCCTTGGTCAGTAGGTCTATCTGAGATACTCTCTGACATCTCACTGTCAGTCTATCAAGGAGAAGCTCAAGATACATCAACAACAGCAAGTCATGAAAGAAGTGGTAATCACTTAGCAATGACAACACTTATTCAAACAGGGAAGTGAATAAAAATATATTTTTTTGATATATAATACTATTTGATATATACATAGTGTTCTGTACATGACAAAAATAGCTGATCTAGTATGTACAGGAAAAATAAAGCTAGTCTATGGACCCATGGATAAGCAGGCCAACGTGCCAATATGGCATCTCTCTCTGAAGATGGAGGAGCAGCTGCAAGTACAATACCCTCAGCCTCCATACGAGTCAGAACATTCACAGTCATCTGCAGTGTGGCACTGTGATCATCAATGTATGCACTCATCTCGGTAACCAGACCATGATCATAAGATCGGAGAGCGGTACTATCGGCGATGTGGAAATCCCGAGAAACTATAGCCTCATCCCTCTCCACAAAAGCAACATCCCTGGCAATCAAAACCTCCTCAATCTCCTCAAAGGCTGCATCTCTGGCAGATTGAATCTCATTCCTCTCAGCAAAAGCTATATCTCTGCCAGACAAGGTGGTCAACATCAACTGCCCTAGCCTGATCTCTCTCAAAGGTCATCCTAGCTAGTGAGTCTGCCAAAGCTGGATCTGTCCTGGCAGGAATGATCGGTGGGTCACTAATTAAAGTTGCTGTCAGACCTATGAACAACTCATCCTCAGTAGGAGAATCGGGATCCTCCATAGGCTCCTCCTCGTCTGAATCCACTATCGTAGCTGACTGGATGAATCCAGCTGATGTGATATCTACCTCCAACCATGCTGAGTACTCTGGAGAACGATTCGGATGACTACTGGAGAAATCAGCCCTCTCCTTATGAGTCCAACACTCATACACTCTGACCAAATAGGCAGACGACATAGACAAAGCTAACATCCTCTGATCAATAGCCTCCTCAATCTGATGCAGGCTCTGAAACTGATTAAACTGGTCCATAACAGCTAGAGGATGGTAGATAGTCACTCCCCTCAATCCCGCTAGGGGCAAGTAGTCCATGCTAGATGCGTGGGTGATGAAGCTATAGGGGGAGACTAGCCCTGAGCATGGCAGAATCAAGAACAGAGGTGCAATATCAGACATAAATGATGACCTTATCTCGGCGTCAGTACACTCTGCATGCTAGAAGGAGAGTGACATGGATATCTCATGGGTAAAATAATACCCCTGGTGTCTGAAAAATCCAATCGGTCGTAGATGGGACATGAGCCATACGTACAGCAAGACCGAACTGCCTCTAAAAAACTCCTCCGGGTGGGTACTACAGTGGGTGGCTGCTCTCAATGTCTCGACCAATATCATAAGAAGAATAGTTCTACCCTGTCTAAGGGCTCGAACCATGTCTATCAATCTGACATCCAAGTGGTCCAAGTGAAGTGGCATATGGACGTAGGCTACTATACACATCAGCAAAACATATATCCTAGCTAAATGCCATGCCTCTGCCGAAATAATAAAATCTTCAGCATGTAGATCGTAACTATCAAGCCTACCAAAATGATTGATTAAGAAGTCCATAGAGATCACATGTCCATAAACAATTTTATCTAAAACGATACTCTGAAGTAGACCAGACATCCTAAGAAATGGTCTCCTCATGTCGCTGATCGCAGTATGAGCGCAGGGCACGCCTGAAGCCAAACCCGTGAACCGCTCGTACTTCTCTAAAGTCGGAGTTAGCTCGTGCTATCCAAAGCGGAAAACCTGTCTCTCGGGTATCCAAAAGGGTAAAAGGCCATCTATAAACCCTTACAGAACTTGAAAGTCTACTAGGGCCAATGAATGCCCTAGCATCTGATCCACTGCCTCTCTGGCTGGGAAGGGCAAACTCTCATACCACGTTCTCAAGGATGATGCCACCACAGATGGTGGTAAGTGCTCAATACGACTGACGGTGGAAGACGCCATCTGTATCACAATATCACAAGATCATCCAGGGGTCAAATCTGAACTCATCTATCTAAATGCATACACATGATATAATACATGCATAATGACAATGATAAACATGATGCAATAGATAGGAAATATCATGCCTATCTACAATAAACTCTCTACTGCAAGCATCATCCCTATCTGATAAATACAAAACCAAATAAAAAGTACATGAATCTGGGGCACCACCACCCTACTACTAACAGTGGTATATCAAAATAGGGCACAGTCTCTCAAATAATCAAAAAAGTGGCCGACCAAAAGATATAGCTATAATAGCTATCCAAAAAGATCTAAAATATCTACTCTCAGGTGGTTAACCTGCTCCATCTCCTCCGTGGACACAAAGTCGCGGTCATCAGGTATGTCTAGGCAGTACAAGGGAGGATCAGCTCCTGTAAAACTGCAAGAAAATGGGCCTAAAGAGGGGCCCGCTCTTGAGCTGGAAGGGTTAAAATAAGATGCCTCTGACGGATCTCTGCCAAGATGCCTGATGAATAAATGAGCTCTCTCCAACTGCTGGGTCAGCCCTGTGATCTGGTCCAAATGAGTAGGCTCCCTGAGGCAAGCTATCCAGTCTGTCATCATCACAGACCCAGGCACCATATCTGCCATAAACTGGGTTGCACGAGTCTGAGCTCCAAACGTACGAGGGCTCCACCAATTGCTAAATGCCTCATAGCTGTAAGGGCCGTTTGATAGGGCAAAGCCGTCTACGCCCTCCATAGGGATATCTATCAGTGGCTGGACTAATGGCCAATGATACCAAGTAGGAGGAACAATGGGAATACGAATTTGCCCTGTAATACTTCTGATAGCACGCTCTCCTAGATAGAGTTCCCAGCCTCCCTCTGTCAAAAATGGGACTCTGCGGGTCAACAATGCAAACTCCCGACCAGTGGGGAAGCCTCCCTCAAATCCAACAGTCAAAAACTCGGAGATATATGGGATCCACGAGATCACTTCGGCCATCAAAAGCTCTAACTGCAGGCTGGAATGAGTAAAACCCTCAGCAGCAGGGACCTCCATCAGAGTGGAGTGATGCCAACGCCGTCCTCGGGGATAGTTCTCCAGACCTAAAGCAGTAGCGGGCCGTAGGCAAGGAAGCCTCTCATACGCCCAGAACTGGCCATGTAAATATCAAAAGTCCTTAGTGACCAAGACTAACAAATGTAAATGCAGAAATCAAAAAGGTACAAAAAAGATGTACTGACCAGTAGAAATGGGTAGAATCCTAACTAAGCCTCCGTCAAACCCTCCGAAAGCATGCACATGCCTTGGAAAAAATAGGCAAAGGTGTAGGAACCCCAATCAACGTTACTGAGGCGCTCTACATGTCGGGTAGCACTAACCAGGGCGAAGGACACAATCGATGAGTTGTTCGCCAGAAAATAACCCCTGATTACTCAGGATGCGATCCCTAATCCTCTGGTCATCAGGCGGAGGCTCAAGTAAAGACCCACTCTGGGCATCTATGCTCAAGGGACCAGATCGGACCGTTCAACCCTTGAGCGCTGACAAAGGAACTCCCAGCAGGGATCTAATAGCAGTGAGTGTAATGTCAGCCACAACAGGCACAGGCTCACCCTCAAACTCTATGTCGGTGATGAACCTCCAATCCATAGGTGTCATCATCACCTCGCAGTCCAACAAATAAAGAGACTGAGTCTGGTGGAACTAGCGCTTGGATAGAGCCCTCATATAACCCCAGGGGCAACGGCGGGGAAGAATAGAGAAGAAGGCCTAAAACCCCCAGCTGTCAACGATATCCCAGTACTCATGGTGCAAAGTGTGGTAGAGGGAGTGCACGTTGAACCAGTTCCCTCTGGGCTGCGTAAAGCAGGGAGTCTGCATTAAAAGCTAAACTGTGTCAAAAACCTGTGCCCCGAGAATGGAGAAAGAAAAAAGAGAATCAAGAGAGAAGAAAACTTTAAGTCACCTCATTGGCGTGAAAAAATCGCGATGGATGACGACTCAAGTCTCCCAGTAACTCGTGGATCGGTACAACCTGAGCCGGGGCAGGAGCAGCAAAAGGAGCCTGCTCATCATTAATATCAATCGACTGCTCGTCCTGGGTTGGACGAATCACCGACTCTGCTAATCTATGAGGCGGCCGAGCTGGAGGTGGCTGAGGAATATCAGAAGCTCGCCTCCGTCTAACTCCCGAAAATACCCTACTAGCACTGCCGGGTCTATCTCGGTCCATCACCTGGACAAAGTCTCCAAATCACCTCAGAAAGGGTGTGGTAAGTCTAAAACCTGTGGCGTATTAATTTAAATAAGTATTTTATGCATTTCTAAGTCCTAAAACATGCATGGGTCAGTCAAAAATCCCCCGTAGAGTCAAAACTGCATGTTTTTTCAAAAAGATAAATCCTAAAAACATGCATGGGTCAGTCAAAAATCCCCAGTAGAGTCAAAATTGCATGTTTATTAAATACTCGGGCTTTTAAAAAAAATTCGCCAGAGTCTCCTTTGTAAAATGGACTGTCCGCATGCATACAGGCATGTCTAGGTGGCCATTCAGTAGCACACCTTCCCAAAAGCGGGAACAGTTCATATTTATAAAATAAAATCAAAAACAAACTTTGCATGGTAGCCAAATTTCCATGGACAATTTTAGTTGAAAATCCAGGCTCACTAGGCCTCAAAAAGGATGAGTAAATTGATCAAAAAGAGCAAAATATGACTGTCTTAGAATCTGAATTTTCTTACGTCAAAACGTGCATTACAGTAAAATATGCATACAGATGAAGTCAAATTTTTTTAGCAGGTTATATAGGCATATATTTTTCATACATTGCGTCTGAAAGCACCCTACGTGGTTTATAAGCTTTTAACAGTCAAAACTTGCGAAAAAAGGATGTAAGACTTTACCTGCGATGCACTAAAAAGGTCAGCCCCGGTCTCAACTTGGGAGGTACAAGTTAGCCCCGGTCTCAACTCGAGTGGTACAAGTCAGCCTCGGTCTCAACCCGGGAGGTACAGGTCAGCCCCGGTCTCAACCTAGAAGGTACTGGTCAGCCCCAGTCTCGACCCGGGAAGTCAGGTCACCCTCAAAAACAATCTTGAAGCATCACAACATCTCCAGAGGAAAACCTGGAATGACCATGTCAGCCTTGGAGACAACAATGAGGACGAACAGACTCGAATGGGAAACAAACCTTGGAAACAATCCCAGGAAGTCAGCTGAAGGCCATGCCGACATTGAAGACAACCCTGGGACGGCAAAATGATTATTTTACCAATTTGAAGTCAATTCGGTCAAACTCAAGCCGAATTAATGCCACCAAGGTCAGAACGAACCATAACAATGATCCTGAGTGCAAACAGCGCAAGAAAGCTCAACAGATAAACTGCGGGGAATCGAAGACCTGGTTATGAACCTGTCTTTTTGAAACTGAAAAATGTTTTATCCCATGTCATTGTGACACTCTCGGAGAGGGCTTTCCAGAAAGGTACAACACGCCTCAAACGGACGCTAAAGTTTTGAACCTGACATCGCATTGCTCGGAGTGCACGTACTTTAATGCAATGGGACCCACCACATGGGCCCTGCCACGTGGAGCTGCACCTCTACCTGCGATAGCAGCAGGTAGAGTGGAGGCTCCTAGGTCTATATATATGAGCTCACCCCCAACTCATTTAAAGAATTCAGAAAACGCTCTGAACCCTTACCCGTTTGGTTTTCCAGCTATCTTCTTGTCTACCAAACCCAAATTTTTTCACTCTAACACGTAGATATACCCACATACTACCACATATCTAAAAATAACTGGTAGATTTGGACGTTTAAAGCCTACAATTTGGCTAGAAGCCCGTGTAGCAGCCCATTGTGAGTATTTTTACGATCAGAAAGTTATTATTACTTCTTCGCACTTTTATACACTTACATATCAAGTTTCATTTTTGAAATATGCCCGAAACTCAGTTCCGTGGCCGTTTTTGTTAACTTTTGGTATATTTTAGTACCTAAACGCATTTACAAGCATTTCTACAACTCGGATTGACGATCCGTCGCTTCCAGCAGATTTTATATAATGGCATCTTCGTGTTGAGCAACTTCGCCTACATGGGTTATCTTCCCAGTCCGGGTTTGACTTTTTTTATATATATTTAACTGTATATATACTAACTTTTAAATTATGTCAAGCCTGGATATCAAATCTGCGGTAGTTTATTGCTTATATATATATATGCATATATATGCAACATTCACCATATTGGGTTATCTTCTCAGTCCTGGTTGACTACTTTTCTGTCTATATATATATATATTTACATTCCAATTTGGCCTGGATCATTCTGTGGTCTTTTTACTATTTTTGCACCATTCACCATACTGGGTTATCTTCCTAGTCCTGGTTTGACTATTTTTCTGTCTAAATATATATTTACTTTCTAGTCCGGACCTCGGAGTGAAAATCCACCGCCATTTACTATCTTTATATATATATATATATATATATATATATTTCAATTATGTCTAGCCTAGATCATTCCATGACTTTTACAGCTTTTTATAAATATATATACATATTTTCTTTCCAGTCCGGGCACAGGCGTGAAAACCCATCGCCTTTTTTATGCTTTCATATATATATATATATTTCAGTTCTGTCAAAGCCTGGATCATTCCGTGGCTATATATATATATATATATATATATATATATATATACTTCAATTCGAGTACTGGTTTGCGAGTGAAAACCCATCGCCCTTTACAGCTTTCTTATATATATAATTATATATTTATGGCTTTACTCATTTTTAATAAATTGTTGCTTTAAATATTCATTTGATATGAATTGACACTAATATTTCTGCTAGCAAACTAGATTTCTTTAAATCTCGCCAACTCTAGCTTTCAAACGGTTCAAAATAGGTACAGACAGAATCGGGAAGCTAGAATGGCTGAGATTTATAAAAATCTAGCGTTTTTATAGTTTCAGTTATAAAAGCTACCTCGTAGCCCTTAGATCGCTATCTAGTGGGAACGAGATGCTTCGGCCAGGTGCAAACCATGATTTACTGATGAATCCTTGGTTTAGGCGATATTTGGATATATTTCTGTACAAATTTGAGCTGTGCAAGTTTATTGGCTTCCCTCTGTGAGCCTAGGAATCATGAGATTCATGATCAAACATATCAAAATCTGATTCCCACGATGGACAAACTCCATTTTACAAATGTACCCTGCCAGTTTTTCTGTAAAAATGTACATACAAAAGTCCTTAAAACGGTTATCCGGATTTAAGGTCTCAACATAGTGAAAACATGGTTTGTCGTGTCAGAGTCACTCCGATGGCTGTCATGCCCATGAGAAGACCGACACTTGTATATATTTTATGGTTGAGGATGCTTCGCAGCTCGACAATCATCATTCAAATTAAGCCTTAAGGCTGAAAAGATAAAACAAAAGTATGAATATGCTTCAATTCCTATGTTAGCATAAGGGTTTGAAAAAACTTCTTTCAAAAACATCATTTCAATAATCTTATCAAAAAAAGAAGCTTTTGCAAATCAAATCAAACACTTTTGCAAATCAAATAAAAGACCTTTTGTAAATCAAATCAAACCCTTCGTATATAGGTTCAACGATGCATGAACATACTTTTAAATTAAACATAGGCCTAATTTTCTTCCAGCATTCACACACACACTGCAGATTTAAAAGGGAAATATTGAAAAAATACTGTACCGTGTTTACATGGGAGTTGTGGGGTGCCTAACACCTTCCCCACACTTAACCAAGCCCCCGAACTCAAAACTTTGTTTTCAAAGATCAAGTTTCGACAGTGTCCAGTAATTGGGCCTCTTTCAAATAAAACTCAGTTGAGTTGGTACAACCATTTCAAATCTACCAACTGGCAACTTTGTAAAACATTCAAATCGTCGACATGGTACATGTTGGCCTTTTCCTAAAAAACCCTTCAAAACCTTTTTCATAAATAAAAAGAGTAAGGGTAGAGATAACTTAGGAAGAGAGAAAGATCCTGGTTGTGACCCGACCCACGGATTTTTCCCCGACGTTGACAGGTGGCGACTCTGTTGGGGACCAGTAAAGGGCTTAGGCTGCTTTCAAATCTTTTCAAACATTTCCTTTTTTAAAAAAAATCTACGTATGTGTGAATATTGCGTCTTTTCATTTAATGAATGCGTGAATGCTGCGTCTTTACATTGAATGAATGTGAATGAATGCTTTCCTGCTTTTTAGTGCTTTACACCCATATTAGTGCTTCGCACCAATGTTATCATATGCATAACAGTGAGACACGATGTATGTGAATGTATGTTGTGTGATTCCTCCGCCAGGAGGCAAACTTTCGGTGATAAGTAATGTCTTCGAGCGAAACTAAGTCTTCGGGGCTCATGAAAATGCACCACCCAAATTCACTCCAGTTGAAAGATCAGATTAATTTCCCCTCTAGTAGATTGCGATGATCTGGGGACCTTCATGCGAAAAAGCCACGAGAGTAGCCTAAGATAGGTCAGATGGGAAGCTTCTTCATGCCTTCCTCTTTCAATTCAATGTCAAGTTTTCAATTCCAATGTAAAGGAGCACAATGTAAATACCATAATAAAAATTTTACATTCCTTCTTATATACATCTTGTCATCCTGTCATCAAAACAACTGACCTCTATTTTGCAGGATAAGATTAAAAAACCACAAAAACACATCATGGCATACATCCTATCCCTACCTACCTCAGGATATTGACACGCCTACGTTTTGTTGTAGGTAAAAAATTGGTCCTGTTACTAGATCTAAGTCTGAGAAAGCACCAAGTCCACCCACGGACATGACTTTAAGTGTTCAGCCAGAATCCACCCATGTCTCTAGGGAAGAGTTCGAAGGACTGAAGAATCAGATAGCTGAATTGGCCAGTTTCCTGAGAGAACAAAGTAAGGCTCTAAAAGGGAAGCAAGCCCAAGCTCACACAGACCCAGGAACACCTGGTGGTAGTGGTGGCAATTAAGAGACTGAAAAGGCAGATACTCAGATTCCTGGACCACAAAACCAAGACATAACCAACAAAATCCCTGAAATCACCACCCTTAGCAAAGAACAGGAAGCTGGTGATATTCTGAAGAAAGTACAGCAGATGGAAGAAACCATCCGGTCTATCAAAGGGACTGGGGCATTTGGTAGTGTCAATTATTTAGACCTCTGTATATTCTTTGGGGCTCGTTATCCCGAAAAATTTAGAATTTCTGATTTTGGGAAATACGATGGATTAGAAGACTCTTACACTCACTTGAAAGTATTCATTGGAGAACGTGGATCCTATACAGAGGACGAGAAACTTCAAATGCAGTTATTTCAGAAGAGTCTGACCGGAGAGGCTAGAGCCTGGTACGCCCGTCTAGAAAACTCCAAAATTTATAATTGGGAAGAGTTGACCCATGCCTTCCTCAGTCAATACAGCTTCCAATCTCAGCTGGCTCCAGACAGATACTAGATAACCAAAATCAAGAAACAAAGTTCTGAATCATTTAGAGAATATGCTCAACGATGGAGAAAGGTTGCAGCACAAGTCACCCCAGCTATGACTGAGTCTGAGATAGTCATGACCTTCATCGATATTCAAGACACTCCATATTATGAGAGGGTCCTAGCAGGCATAGGAAAACCATTCTCTGAAATGATCTAGCATGGTGAGATGGCCGACATGGGGCTGAAGTCTGGGAAGATAAAGGACCTGACTGCCTTGGAAGCCGTTGCCGAGCATATCCAGTCCAAAAATTATGGGAGTAATCCCCGAATAACACATAAGAAGAAAGATGAAGAAGTGTCCTTAGTATTGCAAGGACAGAATCCAAGGGGCGAGTCAAACAATATGTCCATTCAAAGGAGGAACTATACCCCTTTTCAAGCTTCAGCTCAACCTTCGAACCCTCCATTTCAGAATACTATGAAGGCCAAACGTCGGAGAACATTCACCCCAATAGGGGATTCACTTGAGAATGTGCTGAAATTGTTAACCGCACAGAAGAAGATTGTGCAACTCATTCCACCAACCAACACCGGTGGACTGAATTTCTACCCAAGCAAGAAGTGCGCCTACCATTCTGGATCTTCGGGCCACCACACACAAGACTGTTGGTCTCTCAAGCACAAAATTCAAGATTTGATTGACATCGGAGAGATTGTGGTGACAAAGCCCGAGCAACCGTACGTGCAGGATAATCCCCTCCCTCAGCACAAAGAGGAAAATGTTAACATGATCAACATAGGAAATGGATAAGGATCAAAATACCTCCGTTATATGGGGGAATCAACTCCATCCAGCAACAACAGCCTAGATAGTTGGGAAGTCTCAGAAAGGCGATTCCTGATAGAATAAGAGATTAAGTCTATCAAGGAACATATTGAACAGTTAGCAGAACTGGTTGTATACCAACATCAAATTACCAGGCAGCTGATGAACTAGACCAACCAGTCTGATGCAAATCCTCCCACACCGGAGATCAGTCCCATCCCTATGAGGGATCACTACCGGTCTCATAAGCATGAATCCTGGACCGATGAGATGGCCAAAGAGGAGAATTTCCAAGTTGATAGGAAATTTGCCGTTCAAAGGAATATCACCAACCTGAACCAGCCAATGAAGAAAATCCTCCAGATGTTAATCAACGAGGGAATGGTTGCAGATTTAGTACCTCCATTAAACCCGCGATCCAGGAAATTCAAGCCTGACCAAACTTGTCAGTACCACTCAAATGCACCCAGCCATGATATTGAGGATTGCTCGGCACTTCGTAACCTAATTTAGAATATGATTGAAAACGGTGAATTGATAAAAGGTAATCGGGATTATAGCCTCCCAGATGAAGACACTCTCTTTATTCCCACTGCGTGGAATCAGGATATAGCGGCTGTTGTATCCTGTGACAGTGAACCAACCCTCACACTCTTAGTACTGCCAGGAAAAGTGGTCCAACAAACACAAAATCCTGTGAAGGTGTCCGCACCCGAGCCTTTAATCTTGCCCTTTAGATCTCAGTATCCAGTTATCAGTCTGAAGAGGGTCCCATGGAACTACGGGAATGATGAAGGTTCCACCTCAAACAACATTGCCATTGTACCAAAGGATAATCCATTATACCTGCCTCAGCGGGTGATCAAATCAGTCATCAAAGCTAAAGAAAAGGTGGCTGATTAGAAGATCAAAGAGTTTCTCAATAAAATGGGACACAATGAAAATCGGGTGGTACAAAGTTTGAAGGATGCACCCAAGCAAATGTCTATCCTAGAGCTGGTCCTATCATCTGTGCAGCATCTTGACATTCTGGTGAAAGTACTGAAAGAAGCCCACCTACCACATACCGTGGATGCGGAGAAATTCCGTCACGTGGTAGAACACATTTTCAACAGCAATGTGATATATTTCACCGACGATGATATACCTACAGAGGGGACAGGTCATCGCAAATCCCTACACATAGCAGTGATATCTTTTGAGTATGTGATCAGAGGTGTGCTCATAGATGGAGGATCATCCCTCAACATCTGTCCCTATGACACTTTGGAGAGAATGAAGATTAACCCAAACTGGATCAAAACCAGTCATGTGGTCATCTGGGCTTTCGATGGATCTTGCCGACAAGCTATGGGAGAAATAGAGCTTCCACTGGAAATTGGTCCGCATACTTTCTATGTGTCCTTTCAGGTGCTCAACATCGCCACTGGATATAACTTATTGTTGGGCAGACCATGGATCCACATGGCAGGGGCAATGCTATCCACCCTCCATCAACAACTAAAATACATTATCAACGGCAACCTAATCATGGTCAATGCCAAATCGAAATACCCTGTCTGCATTCAGAGAGACATGCCAGTGATCAGCCTGGATGCAGGGATTAAACCTACAAGTTTTCAAGCCCTGGAGGTGAGTGATACTAAATATCTACCTATCGGAGCACCATCCTTGAAGCCTAAAGTATCCCCTGAATTTATGACAGTAGGCCAAGAGATGGTATCTTTAGGTTTCCAACCTGAAGAAGGGTTAGGAAAGAATTAGAATGGTATTACAAGTACAGTCTAAATCCCGAGTCAGACTGGGAGAGCCGGATTGGGTTATTCATCCGGGTCAAGCTGTCGGAACCCACATAAGCACCTTAAGGCTCATGTTTCCACCATACTACTATCGAATTTGACTGATGCTGGCTTTATAAAGCCAATGAGGAAGATTCCTACTGTGATATCAGCCGTGCTGTTTCCTCCAATCATACTAGCCGGGGAAAGGAAATCCTCAAAGCCTGAAGATGATAGCAAAAAGGGAAAAAAAAAAGATCCTGTACGAAGGACGAGACCCATTTGCTAACATGCGGGTTATCATAAACTATGAGGGTATGAATGATGAGATCTCGGACAGTGACAACGAGGATCAGATTTAAATTCCTCGCATCAAGAAAGGAAAGGGGGGCAGTTCAAAGAAAACCCCCGACCCTGTTCTAAAGGATGTCTCAGTTATTATCCAAGACAAGGCAGACGAGCACAATTCCTTGATCCTCGCTGTTCATGAGAATCTAGCCCTGGATAACTGGAGCAGCGTCCCTTGCCTCTGTCAAAAAGGGTAAAAAGGTAGAGAGCCCATCTGCCCTGTAACATGCTTTCATTTACTGCTTACTTTTGATTGTACAGCTATAGCAGTAACTTTTGTCATGCTTTGTATATTTAAGTAGTTGCATATATTAAAGTGAAAGCATTTTTTATTTTCAGGACTCCAGAATTGGATTTATTTATCACTGCTGATGAGATGCCAAACTATCACAGTGACTATAACTTTGATGCAGAATTGAACTTTGAATTGATGGATATTGATCAAGAGGAGGAAGATGACTATGAAGTTCCCGAAGAGATCAAAGAATGGGTCGAAGACAAAGAGTCATGCTACTATCACATAAAATAATCACATAACTCTCACATACTGTTGACGTGGCAGTATGTGATTTATTGTTGACATGACCCACTTAACTCAACAACAAATCACATACTGTCACCTCGCAGTATGTGAGAGTTATGTCACCATATTTATGTGATAGTAGCATTATTCAAAGACAAACCCAAACCAAATCTCGACCAAACCACCATTATCAACATAGGAACCTCCAAAAACCTCAAAGAAATCCAGATAGGCATAGACCTCACACCAGACCAAAAAGTTAACCTGATTCAAACTCCTAACACAGTTCCAGGATGTGTTTGCATGGTCATATGAAGACATGATTGTCCTATCTACTGATATTGTCATCCATCGAATGCCCATCAAAGAATCCTCAAGCCAGTCAAACAGAAGCTCAGGCGATTGAAACCTGAATGGAGTCTGACAGTCAAAGAAGAGGTCGTTAAACAATTCAAAGCCGGTATCATCATGGTATCAACATACCCAGAGTGGCTGTCAAACATAGTCCCCGTACTTAAACCCGAAGGGAAAGTACGAGTATGCATGAATTACTGGGATTTGACCAAAGCCTGCCTCATGGACAATTTCCCAGTACCTTTCATCCACATCCTGATCGATAATATGGCGCAGTATGGCATGTATTCCTTTGTGGATTGCTTTGTTGGTTACCATCAAATCATGGTTGCTGAAGAAGATCTGGATAAAATAGCTGTCATCACTCCCTGGGGAACCTTCTGCTATAGACGATTGTTCTTTGGCCTCATCAATGCCAGAGCCACATATCAGCGAGCCATGATGGCCCTATTTTATGATATGATGCACAAGGAGATAGAGGTCTTATTGGATGACATCATCATCAAATCTCTGAGGGAGCATGATCACCTAGACCATCTCAGGAAGCTGTTTAGCAGGTTACGCAAGTACAACCTTAAGCTGAATCCAGCCAAATGTGCTTTTGGTATCAAATCAGGCAAGTTGCTAGGATTCCTGGTGAGTAATCGAGGCATCAAGCTAGACCCTGCCAAGATCAAACCCATCACTGAAATGCCAGTACCTCGAACAGGGAAGGAGATACACGGGTTCCTAGGAAGGATAAATTTCATAAGCAGGTTCATTTCCCAGCTTACAGCAACCTATGAACCCATATTCAAGCTACTAAGGAAGAATTCCTCTACGAAATGGAATGAGGATTGTTAGAAAGCCTTCCTCGCCATCAAGAAGCAGCTAATCGAAACACCAGTCTTGGTACTCCCAAGGGACGGAGTTCCCCTGTTTATGTACTTGTTCGTCAATGACAATGCAATGGGCTATATGATTAGACAGAAAGATGATAGTAGCAAGGGGAGAGCCATCTACTACATCAGCAAAAGGTTTAGCAGTGGTGAGTAGAAGTACACCCTGATCGAAAAGACGTGTTGTGCGTTAGTATGGGCTGCAATGAGGTTACAACATTACCTCTATGGGCACACGACCTACCTCATATCCTGTGACGCCCCCAAATTCCAGGACGGCCACTTGGTCTCTCGAATTCAGTTCATCACGTGCTAATGGTAATACATCACAATAATGATAACTAAATAACACACATCACAGCGAAAAATCTATTCTAGAATAATTTATAATGATTTATTATAATTATTCCCCCAAGTCTCGCAACCTACAGTACTTAATAGATTACATAATAATATCAATTAAGGACTTATTACATAACCTAACTTAAGCTTAAACATAATCAAAACCAGTCTCACTACATCATCTTAATACAACATTAAAATATTTAAAAACATAAAAGAGACAAGCTAGTTGGTAGCCTTGCCCTTGCCCTTATCAACGCCCGAAGGTTCGCCCTGCTCTGCCTTAACTGAAATGTTTTAGGGAAAGCAAGAATGAGCATAAATTGCCCAGCAAGTAATATACAATAAGGGTAAGTGATATAATTCTTAATTCTCGAAAGGGTATAACAAAGTTTGATAGTTCAAGGATAACAAGAATATCAACAGTTTTCAATAATAGTCGCTAAGGACAGAATAATATCAATGTGATTCAATAACAAATCAATTCAAGATTTCAAGATAACTGAATACTGAGCAGTCGCTAAGGACTATGAACTTCTACTAGAATTAACAGCAATAAACTGAAAATCCAACAAAAACAGGTACAACAGGTGATCAGCCTAAAGCACCATCGTTATGCATAACAATTAATCATACTCAAGTGTGCACGTCGGTTCTCCGATAATTTTATATTCCCTTCAAAGAAGGTTGTTCTTCTCAGTCAAATACAAGATACCGCACCAATCAATTTGCTTGGGTCGCTTTTCAATAACATAACTCTAGCCGAATCAAATGGCATAGACGCTTTCACAATATTCAAGAACAATACTAAGTTCAACATGAAAAATAGCTTTAATGAAATAAGAGTCCAAGTATGCTAATTCAATTCAAACGATTAAGTAGGAAACTAGTTCGCAATATACAAAGATAGAATACTTGTACAGTAAAAGAGTGTAAGTTAGGAAACTTGCACAATCATAGATTTCCTTGCATAAAGTAAATGCGTCGGTTAGGATACTTGCCTTATGCGTAGTTTATTCATGTAAAGCTAGCCAACACTTTCGAATCCTATTTATAATGTATTACATGTATAGGATTTTCATTAGTTAACATATTCGGTACATAAGCTTGTTACTCAATTTAAATATACACACATGGTTCTAACTTAGTCTTATAACTTTATACGTACGTCATTGCGTACTTGTATGCTCGTAGGACAAAATTAGTTTATGCAATCAAGTAATATAGTTATATCATGTATGGCAATATAACACTATATTGATTATGCCTTTCTTATTCATGGAGTTCCGTTTATAAAATAAATATCATCATGCTTCACTACCAACACTTGTAAACACATACTAATAGAGATCTGACCAAGTTTAACAGCTTAGGCAACATTCATATGTTAACTAACACAACCATAAACAAGTAGACTGCACCAATCCAGAAAATAGACTGGCGCAGCTGCGCCCTGGTTAGGCCTAGAGACGGCGCAGCAGCGCTGTCCCCTGGCCAGACCAGGGTTGAGCTTTTGCTTAGCTGCCCCTGTCCATCTCGTAAGTATTTATCAACATACAAAAAATACACATGTTTAAGAGTATTGCATGCTTGCATAGTCCTTCTAAGTTCAATCTTTCATAACATGGTTCAAGATTAACATCTTAAATAATTTAAGGCCTTACAACGCCATGAATTCACATAAGCTATCATGCTTGTCACTTAAACATATAAGGTGGTCATATATTTCGTTGATAAGCATGCTCACATGTTTCAATGTCATATATGCATAACTAGTATCGTTATTGGTTTTGAAAACATGCTTAAACTCATACGTGGTTACCTTGCATTGTATCTAACAAGTGTGTCTATATGTATGACATCTTAGTGAGGTTAAGAGCACCCTCATGCATTTTCAAAATATCAGAACATTATGACTTCGATTCATGCAACTTTAGTTTTCTAGAACTTTCAAGTTTAACCTTTGAAATTGTTTTAAAAGTAAATCATGTATATTAGTGTAATCTCAACATGTTAGGCTATCACTTCATGCATAACTAAGCCATATAATCATGCTTAAGAGGTCAGAACATCAATATGATACATACATACCAAAGTTCACTTTAAGAACTATAAGTTAAATTTCAAACTTCAAGTCTTTTCATCAATAATGTATTACCAACATAGCTATGAACATGCATGTCATCTCAAGTAACATATATATATATAGGGTGAAACCAGTTTTCATGCTTGTCTAGATCATACTAATATGTCTCGAAAGTCAGAATACTAACATGCGTCATATATGTTTAACATTCGTTCATGAAACTTTAGTTTATTTTCACAATTATATGTCGTTTCATATACTTTACATGCAAACATAGCAATATATGTTCATACTAGGTCTAGGTATATCACTATACATGTTTAACCAGACACCAAGCTTGTTTAAACCTATACGAGAAAGACATGACTCAACAGATTGCAGCAGGATGCAGAAAACTACAGCAGGGTACCGGCATAGCTGCGCCGCATCCCAGGCTAAAACCTGCGTAGCTGCGCCACTACTGGTTCGCACCAGACAGCAGGCAGCCATGGCAGTTTCTAGCCTAACTCATGAAATGACTTCACGAAAATAGTTTTTAAGCAACTACAATCCAGTTCAAACATCTATATAAGCCATATAGCAACTAAGATACATATCCCAATCCAAAGTGGGATGAATTACAACAAGAATCAAGAATTTGATTTTTTTTTGACAGAGTTTGAAAATGAAGACATGGAATGGAATTATACCTCTGCTATCCGTATAAGGAACTTGCTGCTATTCAATTCTTACAACTCTAGACTGATATTATATATGCTCTCAATCAATGCTCACTTATCAGTAAATTCCCAGCAAAAGAAATGAAGAAGGAGGAGAGCTTATTTATAGAGAATTCATTATTCAGTCCATAGCTTTGCTCATCATTTTGAACTAACGGAAGAGAGGATTGCATGGTGGTTATGGGAGAGTTGGTATTTAGTAGTTGAAGAACACTGTTGTGCCCATTCCCCATATCATGATTTGCTAGAATGCTGAGGATTGATTTATGCAAGTAATAGGCTTAGGCTTTGATGGGTGTTCACGTGTACAAGGGTTGTGCCTAACAATATGGGACAAAGCACACTAAGCTCAGCATTTGCAAATGAACTATATGCTACACACATATCATGTACTTATATTATGTGTACTTTAAGTCATCATGAAATGTACCAATATTAATTCAATGAATAGGTAACATGGCAATGTAGTAAATGTAGTTTGCACACATATAATCCATGTACATTTTTATCATACTGGTATAATTTTCTCTGATATAATCACATCACATTATTTCTTTTATTATTAAATTCTATTAATCAACCCTTGTTTACAACACTTTCAAGATGTATTAATTTAATGTATACTTACATACATATTGTCACATTAGCATAAACATGTAGCTTATATATTTCAATCAATCCTAATACATGGCCTCTATGTAATATATTCACATTGCATTATATATCATAGTTTATATATGCAAGCATGGTCACACTTAAGTGTCTCTCTACACTATAATATAGTTGTATTTCATATACTTTATATATTCAAGTATTGCACATATCAATTAATATAATTTTATTAGATTAATACTTACTTATTTGTCAAATAAATAAATTATTTATCTCATTGATTAATTAATGATAGTATTAATTAATCCATTTCTCATTGATTATTAATTTCCATAATAATCGATTAACACTTATATGATTAAGTATCACATTAATAACTATAAATCTCAGTACAGTTATAAACAAGTGGTTTATTATTATTATATTTCTTGCAATAATAATAATCACCTATTATTAATCAACCACAGTTAATATTCCACAACAATTAATTAATATTCTCTAATAACAATTAACAATTAATATAGATTAATTGTTTGCTTAAATTAATATAATCATTCTTATTTCCCATCACGGTGCCACACAAGGCATTCAACGAGTTTATCGTAAACTCCACAATTTTCAATTATTATAATTATTCAATTTAATATAATTGAATTAATTCATCTCATAACACAAAAATCATTTATATTCTAATAAATTCTTATTTCCATTGATATATTTATTTAATAATATTGGAAAATTCTCGGGTATTACATATCCCGCATGGATCCACTAAAATACGTATTAAACAAGCTAATGTTGAATTGTTGACTGTCGAAATGGCAGTTGATCCTCCAACAGTTTAACATTGTCTATGTGACTCAGAAGTCCATCAAAGGTCAAGGCATTGCAGATCAATTAGCCGAAACACCATCAGGAGGGTTCGAGCCCCTGGAGACTTATTTCCCGGATGATGGGATCATGACAATTTAACAACTCCAACAAGAGAATACAGTCCAACCATGGAAACTGTATTTTGATGGAGCGGTAATCATGGAAGGTGCCGGAGTTGGGGCAGTCCTTATCTTTGGTACAGGAGAACAATATCCTGTCGCTACCAAACTGCAATTTGGCAACACCAACAACGCAATCGAGTATGAAGGCTGCATAATGGGGTTGAAGTTAGCCCAATCCATGGGTATCAAACATTTACTAGTCTTCAGAGACTCTGAATTGGTCATTAGACAAACCACTGGGGCATATCACACCAAAGAACTGCATTTGCTGCCCTACCACCGGCAGGTCGTTAACATATCTTTAGATTTTCATGACATAGCCTTAATCCATATTCCTCGGGGTAGGAATAATTTCGCTGATGCATTGGCGACGTTGGCTTTCTTGATCCACATATCCGATAGGAGTGGGATTCCCTACATTAAATTCACAAGTCAGAACGCCCCGACATATGGGAATTACATTGGAGACATATCAGATGAAATATCTCCTATCAAACAGCCTTGGTATCAAGACATTAAGAAATATCTCTGAGATGGATCTACACCCTCTAGGGCAAGCCAATTCGAACAAAAGCGGATTCACAAAATGGCTATGAAGTTCTATTTGAGAGGAGATGCACTATACAAAGGGGATACTGGAATAGACCTGTTAAGATGCCTTGATAAATAGCAAGCCCAGAGATTGATGAATGAAGTCCACGGTGGAGTCTGTGGTCCACACATGAGCGGTCATCTGCTGGCCAATAAGATATTAAGAACAGGACATTATTGGATCTCTCTCAGAGCTGACAGTGACGATCACGTCAGGAGATGCTTTCAATGCCAAGTACATGAAAATGCCATACATGCTCCTCCAAATGAGCTACACAACACGAGTTCCTTATGGCCTTTCTCTCTGTGGGGAATGGATGTGATAGGCCCAGTAGAACCCAGTGCCAACAATGGTCATTGATTCATCTTCACCATGATCGATTACTTCACCAAGTGGGTTGAATCTGCCTCCTTTCTCAAAGAGGTCATCATTGGTTTCATCAGAAACAATATCGTCTGTTGATACGGACACCCGGGGGTAATCATAACAGACAATGCCAAGAACCTAAATAATTAGATGATGAGAGAACTATGCAGCAAGTTCCACATTAAGCATCTCAATTCCGTCATCTATCGGCCCAAGATGAATAGTGCTGTCGAAGCGGCTAACAACAACATCAAAAAGATCATGCGAAAAATGTCCGCCAATCACAGAGAATGGCCGGACCTGCTGCCTTTAACCCTGTCAGCATACAAGACATTGTTGGTCGAAAAACCGATCACTAAACACGCGCAAGTATACGCGGTCTAACAAGTAATACAGTGATAAGGAAAGTGTCGTACCCACGAGGAACTATCACTAATATTTACCAAATACCAACTTTGTATCGCTTAAGTCTTATTCGAACAGTAAACTAATAGGAGTGTGGTTAAACTAGTTATAACTAATTATTAAAGCAACTACACGGATAACGAATGGTAATCGAAGGAATTACAAGCTAAGGTTACAACTTCACCCCACACAGGCATTCCGTCGAACACCTGGCGTGCTATGCTTCATTAAACTTCCTACCCTTCTCTCTTTGGTCTTAATGGTCACGACAATTTGTCGACCGAGAACACACAGGTGCTCATACACCTCTGTCTAGGTATGCACAAACATATCCTCTCCAGATCCACCCGATAGGGAATAGAACAGAAAAGAACATCCAAACTAAGTGATAATCCTACACATATCTATGCGAATTAACCTAACAAGGATTTAAGCATAAGTTCTCAATTAGGTCACACGTGGCACACAGATATATATCTATTCTACGCACACTTATGCAGTCGAAACTCATAATCACATGCCAATATATTTAGGTGTAAATCTATAATCCTTCTTTCGATATCATATAAATTACCAAAATCATCACTAATGTCTTAGTGAGAATCATTAAGCATGAATATATTAAACCAAACCATATGGTGCCAACCAAAGAGATAAGACAGTCAATTTAACTAACAAAGGGTTCCGTTATAACCTTAGAGCCAATACTTAGTTCATAGCTATTGAACAAAATATAAGTAGCAATAAAGACAACATTTATGGATTACAAAATTAGAGGAAATAAATGGATAAGAATAAACTCTGTCAAAGCTCTTCAGTCTCCAAACATTCCGCTCCTTTCAAGCTCTCCAATCCGTATAGCTCACTACTCTTGTTGCTCCAAGGAAATCCCAGACTTTATCCTCATCTACCTAATCTATATTTACAAACATTACCTAATAACTAGAGAGAGAAAGTATAAAAGAGATCTAATCTATCCTAAGCTAAGCTAACCGATTCTATCCCAGTCTTCTTTCTCTACTCTTTTTCTTCCTCTCCAATACCTCTCCTATGTTTGTAGAGGCTCACCTCAAATATATATATATATATATATATATATATATATATATCTGTTTTCTTCTTTTTCTAGGTCAAAAGCAAGCCCTTCCTGCCTTGGCACCGGAGGTCGCGCTGCGGCGCGGGCAATAGGCTTATAAGTGGCGCTGCGGCGCCACGTTAAAATCAAAAGACCGGAGGTCGCGCTGCAGCTCGAGTCCATAAAGGAACTGTGGCGCTGCAGCTCCAGAATGACATCAGCAAGGACCAGGGGCGGCGCCGCGGCGCGAGAATGAGACTAGGCATTGGCGCTGAGGCGCCAGTATATGTAAATTCTCCGTTTTGTCCCCTGAAAGCTAGAAAAGTCCTGTAAAGCCTGCAATACATTGGTTAGGCATAATAATAGTATAAACATATAAAACTATATAAAAACTACGAAGATCAGGCAACTATTTAAGCAATAAAGTATCTGATTTGCGGGTATAAATCCCACTCATCAGACATCAATGCGTACCTTTATTGGGGCTACCCCCTATTTATTGGTCTATGGCATGGAAGTAGTACTTCTCATAGAAGTAGAGATGGAGTCCTTGCGAGTGTTAATCGACGCTCAGATGGAAGAAGACCAGTGGTTGCAAGACCGGTACCACCAACTGTCCCTGATAGATGAAAAAAGAACTACAACCATTTTCCACGGGCAGTTAAATCAGCAAAGGATTGCTCGATCCAACAACAAGAAATTCTGAATACGGCAATTCAAAGAAAATGACTTGGTGCTGAGGAAAGTTTTGACCAATCAAGAAGAAGCTAAAGGAAAATTTGCCCCTAATTGTGAAGGCCCTTTCATTATCAAGGAGGTGTTGACGGGAGGAGCTATCAGATTGCAAGAGATGGACAGAACCGAATTTCCTTAACTCATCAACTCAGACACCATAAAAAGGTACTATATCTGAAATGCATGCATACCCGCATCCTAATCTTACAAATTAAATCAGGTTTGATTTTCACTAGAAGCCAGAACTACGAATGACCTGATCTCCCTCCACCCGGGAGTACGTAGGCAGCCATTTCTGGTGCGGTCAAACCAAACAAAAAATTCAAAAACTCATCAAACCAAACTCAAAACACAAGATAAATACTTTTTAAACCTCTCTCATACCAAAACTGAACTATGATTGACCTGATCTCCTTACACCCGGGAGTACGTAGGTAGTTATTTATGGTGCGGTTTGACCTTAAAAAAAATAAAAAAACCAATAAAAACCAGTTCCAAGACACCAAAACCATATGAAACCTATATTCTATCAAGCCTCCTTGGTCAGCAGGCCTATCTGAGATACTCTTTGACATCTCACTGTCAGTCTATCAAGGAGAAGCTCAAGATACATCAACAATAGGAAGTTGATGTGTGGGATTTATACCAGCGAATCGGATACTTTATGGCTTAAATAGTTGCCTGATCTTTGTAGTTTTTATATAGTTTTATATGTTTATAGTATTATTATGCTTAACCAACGTATTGCAGGGCTTTACAGGACTTTTCTAGCTTTCAGGGGGCAAAACGAATAATTTACATACACTGGCGTCGCAGCGCCAATGCCTAGGCTTAATCTCACGTCGCGGCGCAGCCCCTGGTCCTTGCTGATGTCATCCTGGCGCTGCACTGCCATAGTTCCTTTATGGACTCGCGGTCCAGCATGACCTCCGATCTTTTGGTGCTAACGTGGCGCCGCAGCGCCACCCATAAGCTCTATTACCCGCGCCGTAGCGCGACCTCCTGTGCCCAGACAGAGAAGGCTTGCTTTTGACCTAGCTAAAGAAGAAAATAGATATATATATCAAGAGAGCCTCTGCATACAATATATATAGGGAGACTGGGATAGAATCGGTTAGCTTATCTTAGGATAGATTAGATCCTCTTTTGTACTTTCTCTCTCTAGTTATTAGGTAATGTTTGTAAATATAGATTAGGTAGATTAGGGAAAAGTCTGGGATTTCCTTGGAGCAACAAGAGCAGTGAGCTACACGGATTGGAGAGCTTAAAAGGAGCGGAATATTTGGAGACTGAAGAGCTTTGACAGAGTTTATTCTTATCCATTTATTTCCTCTAATTTTGTAATCCATAAATGTTGTCTTTATTGCTACTTATATTTTGTTCAATAGCTATGAACTAAGTATTGGCTCTAAGGTTATAACGGAACCCTTTGTTAATTAAATTGACTGTCTTATCTCTTTGGTTGGCACCATATAGTTTGGTTTAATATATTCATGCTTAATGATTCTCACTAAGACATTAGTGATGATTTTGGTAATATATTGGCATGTGATTTACACCTAAATATATTGGCATGTGATTATGGGTTTCGACTGCATAAGTGTGCGTAGAATAGACATATATCTGTGTGCCACGTGTGACCTAATTGAGAACTTATTCTTAAATCCTTGTTAGGTTAATTCGCATAGACATGTGTAGGATTATCACTTAGTTTGGATGTTCTTTTCTGTTCTATTCCCTATCGGGTGGATCTGGAGAGGATATGTTTGTGCATACCTCGACAGAGGTGTATGAGCACCTGTGTGTTCTCGGTCGACAAACTGTCGTGACCATTAAGACCAAAGAGAGAAGGGTAGGAAGTTTGATGAAGCATAGCACGCCAGGTGTTCGACGGAATGCCTGTGTGGGGTGAAGTTGTAACCTTAGCTTGTAATTCCTTCGATTACCATTCGTTATCCGTTTACTTGCTTTAATAATTAGTTATAACTAGTTTAACCACACTCCTATTAGTTTACTGTTCGAATAAGACTTAAGCGATACAAAGTTGGTATTTGGTAAATATTAGTGATAGTTCCTCGTGGGTACGACACTTTCCTTATCACTATATTACTTGTTAGACCGCGTATACTTGCGCTTGTTTAGTGATCGATTTTCCGACCAACACAAGTCATGAAAGAAGTGGTAATCACTTAGCAATGACAACACTTATTCAAACAGGGAAGTGAATAAAAATATATTTCTCTGATATATAATACTATTTGATATATACATAGTGTCCTGTACATGACAAAAATAGCTGATCTATTATGTGCAGGAAAAATAAAGCTAGTCTATGGACCCATGGATAAGCGGGCCAACAGTGCCAACATAGCATCTCTCTCTGAAGATGGAGGAGCAGCTGCAAGTACAATACCCTCAGCCTCCATACGAGTCAGAACATCCATAGTCATCTGCAGTGTGGCACTGTGATCATCAATGTATACACTCATCTCTGTAACCAGACCATGATCATAAGATCGGAGAGCTGTACTGTCGGCGATGTGGAAATCCTGGGAAACTATAGCCTCATCCCTCTCCACAAAAGCAACATCCCTGGCAATCAAAACCTCCTCAATCTCCTCAAAGGCTGCATCTCTGGCAGATCAAATCTCATTCCTCTCAGCAAAAGCTATATCTCTGCCAGACAAGGCGGTCAACATCAGCGCTCTAGCCTGATCTCTCTCAAAGGTCATCTTAGCTAGTGAGTCTGCCAAAGCTTGATCTGTCCTGGCAGGAATGATTGGTGGGTCACTAATTAAAGTTACTGTCAGACCCATGAACAACTCATCCTTAGTAGGAGAATCAGGATCCTCCATAGGCTCCTCCTCGTCTGAATCCACTATCGTAGCTGACTGGATGAATCCAGCTGATGTGATATCTACCTCCAACCATGCTGAGTACTCTGGAGAACAATCCAGATGACTACTGGAGAAATCAGCCCTCTCCTTATGACTCCAACACTCATACACTCTGACCAAATCGGCGGACGACATAGCCGAAGCTAACATCCTCTGATCAATAGCCCCCTTAATCTGATGCAGGCTCTGAAACTGATTAAACTGGTCCATAACAGCTAGAGGATGGTAGATAGTCACTCCCCTCAATCCCGCTAGGGGCAAGTAGTCCATGCCAGATGCGTGGGTGATGAAGCTATAGGGGGAGACTAGCCCTGAGCATGGCAGAATCGAGAACAGAGGTGCAATATCAGACATAAATGATGACCTTGTCTCGGCGTCAGTACACTCCGCAGGCTGGAAGGAGAGTGACATGGCTATCTCATGGGTAAAATAATACCCCTGGTGTCTGAAAAATCCAATCGGTCGTAGATGGGACATGAGCCATACGTACAGCAAGACCGAACTGCCTCTAAAAAACCCCTCCGGGTGGGTACTACAATGGGTGGCTGCTCTCAGCGTCTCGGCCAATATCATAAGAAGAATAGTGCTACCCTGTCTAAGGGCTCGAACCACGACTATCAATCCGACATCCAAGTGGTCCAAGTGAAGTGGCATATAGACGTAGGCTACTATGCACATCAGCAAAACATATATCCTAGCTAAATGCCATGCCTTTGCCGAAATAATAAAATCTCCAGCATGTAAATCGTAACTATCAAGCCTTCCAAAATGATTGATCAAGAAGTCCATAGAGATCACATGTCCATAAACGATTTCATCTAAAACGACACTATGAAGTAGACCAGACATCCTAAGAAACGGTCTCCTCATATCACAGATCGCAGTACGAGCGCAGGGCAAGTCTAAAGCCAAACCCGTGAACCGCTCGTACTCCTTTAAAGTCAGAGTCAGCTCGTACCGTTCAAAGAGAAAAACCTATCTCTCGGGTATCCAAAAGGGTAAAAGGCCATCTACAAACCCTTATAGAACTTGAAAGTCTACTAGGGCTAATGAATGCCCTAGCATCTGATCCACTGCTCCTCTGGCTGGGAAGGGCAGGCTCTCATACCACGTTCTCAAGGATGATGCCACCACAGATGGTGGTAAGTGCTCAATACGACTGACGGTGGACGACGCCATCTGTATCACCATATCACAAGATCATCCAGGGGTCAAATCTGAACTCATCTGTCTAAATGCATACATATGACATAATACATGCATAATGACAATGATAAACATGATGCGATAGATAGGAAATATCATGCATATCTATAATAAACTATCTACTGCAAGCATCATCCATGTCTGATAAATACAAAACCAAATAAAAAGTATAGGAATCCGGGGCACCACCACCCTACTACTAACAGTGGTATATCAAAATGGGGCACAACCGCTCAAACAAACAAAATAGTGGCCGACTAAAAGATATAACTATAATAGCTATCCAAAAAGATCTAAAATATCTACACTCAGGTGGTTAACCTGCTCCATCTCCTTCGTGGACACAAATTCGCGGTCATCAGGCATGTCTGGGCGGTACAAGGGAGGATCAGCCCCTGTAAAACTGCTAGAAAATGGACCTAAAGAAGGGCCTGCTCTTGAACTGTAAGGTTTAAAAGAAGATGCCTCTGACGGATCTCTGCCAAGATGCCTGATGAATAAATGAGCTCTTTCCAACTGCTGGGTCAGCCCTGTGATCTGGTCCAAATGAGTAGGCTCCCTGAGGTAAGCTATCCAGTCTATCATCATCATAGTACCCAGGCACCATGTCTGCCATAAACTGGGTAGCATGAGTTTGAGCTCCAATCGTGCGAGGGCTCCACCAACTGCTAAATGCCTCCTGGCTGTAAGGGTTGTTTGATATGGCAAAGCCGTCTACGCCCTCCATAGGGATATCTATCAGTAGATGGACCAATGGCCACTGATACCAAGCAGGAGGAATAATGGGAATACGAATCTGCCTTGTAATATTCCTGATAGCACGCTCTCCTAGATAGAGGTCCCAGCCTCCCTCTATCAAAAATGGGACTCTGCAGGTCAACAATGCAAACTCCCGACCAGTGGGGAAGCCTCCCTAAAATCCAACAGTCAAAAACTCAGAGCTATATGGGATCCACGAGATTCCTCCGGCCGTCAAAAGCTCTAATTGCAGGCGGGAATGAGTAAAACCCTCAGCAACAGGGACCTCCATTAGAGTGGAGTGATGCCAACACCGTCCTCGGGGATAGGTCTCCAGACCTAAAGCAGTGGTGGGCCGTAGGCAAGGAAGCCTCTCATACGACCAGAACTGACCATGTAAATATCAAAAGTCCTCAGTAACCAAGACTGACAAATGTAAATGCAAAAATTAAAAAGGTACAAGAAAGATATACTCACCAACAGAAATGGGCAGAATCCTAACCAATCCTCCGTCAAACCCTCCGAAAGCATGCACATGCCTCAGAGAAAATAGGTGAAGGTGTAGGAAACCCAATCAAAGTCACTGAGGTGCTCTACATATCGGGTAGCACTGACCAGGGCGAAGGACACAGTCGATGAGTTATTCGCTAGAAAATAACCCCTGATGATCACCAAAAATAATCACCTCAGGATGCGATCCCTAACCCTCTGGTCATCAGGCGGAGGCTCAAGTAAAGACCCACTCTGGGCATCTATGCTCAAGGGACCAGATCGGACCGTTCAACCCTTGAGCGCTGACAAAGGAACTCCCAGCAGGGATCTAACAGCAGTGAGCGTAATGTCAGCCACAACAGGCACGGGCTCACCCTTGAACTCTATGCTGGTGATGAACCTCCAATCCATAGGTGTCATCATCACCTAGCAGTCCAACAACTGAAGAGACTGAGTCTTGTGGAACTAGAGCTCAGACAGAGCCCACATATAACCCCAGGGGCAACGACTGGGAAGAATAGAGAAGAAAGCCTAAAACCCCCAGCTGTCAACGATATCCCAGTACTCCTGGTGCAAAGTGTGGTAGAGGGAGTGCACATTGAACCAGTTCCCTCTAGGCTGCGTAAAGTCGGGAGTCTGCATTAAAAGCCAAATTGTGTCAAAAACCTGTGCCTCGAGAATGGCAAAAGAAAGAAAGAGAATCCAGAGAGAAGAAAAATTCAAGTCACCTCATTGGCGTGAATAAATCGCGATGGATGACGACTCAAGTCTCCCAGCAACTCCTGGATTGGCACAACAATGCTCGGAAGCTTCGCACGTAGGACCTGAGTCGGGGCAGGAGCAGTAAAAGGAGCCTGCTCATCATTAATATCAATCGGCTACTCGTCTTGGGTTGGATGAATCACCGACTCTGCTAATCTGTGAGGCGGCCAAGCTGGGCGTGACTGAGGAACATCAAAAGCTTGCCTCCGTCTAACTCCCGAAACTACCCTACTAGCACTGCCGGGTCTGTCTCGGTCCATCACTTGGACAAAGTCTCCAAATCACCTCAGAAAGGGTGTGGTAAGCCTAAAACATATGGCGTATTAATTTAAATCAGTATTTTATGTATTTCTAAGTCCTAAAACATGTATGGGTTAGTCAAAAATCCCCCGTAGAGTCAAAACTGCATGTTTTTCAAAAAGATAAATCCTAAAAACATGCATTGGTCAGTCAAAAATCCCAAGTAGAGGCAAAATTGCATGTTTATTAAATACTCGGGCTTTTAATTTTTTTTTTCCAGAGTCTCCTTTGTAAAATGGACTATTCGCATGCATACAGGCATGTCTAGGTGGCCATTCAGTAGCACACCTTCCCAAAAGCAGGAACAGTTCATATTTATGAAATAAAATTAAAAGTAAACTTTGTATGATAGCCAAATTACCATGGACATTTTTAGTTGAAAATCCAGGCTCACTAGGCCTCAAAAAGGATGAGTAAACTGATCAAAAAGAGCAAAATATGACTGTCTCAGAATCTGACTTTTCTTACATCAAAACGTGCATTACAGTAAAATATGCATACATATGAAGTTAGAAAATTTTTAGCAGGTCATATAGGCACATATTTTTCATACATTGCGTCTGAAAGCACCCTACGTGGTTTACATGCTTTTAACGGTCAAAACTTGGGAAAAAAGGATGTAAGACTTTACTTGCGATGCGCTGAATAGGTTAGCCCTAGTCACAATCCGGGAGGTACAGGTCAGCCCCGGTCTCAACCCGGGAGGTACAGGTCAGCCCCGATCTCAACCCGGGAGGTACAGGTCAGCCCCGGTCTCGACCCGGGAGGTACAGGTCAACCCCAGTCTCGACCCGGGAGGTACAGGTCAGCCCCGGTCTCGACCCCGGAAGTCAGGTCACCTTCAGAAACAATCTTGAAGCATCACAACATCTGTAGATGAAAACCTAGAATGACCAAGTCAGCCTCGGAGACAACACTGAGGACGAACAGACTCGAATGGGATACAAACCTTGGAAACAACCCCAGGAAGTCAGTCGAAGGCCATGCCGACATTGAAGACAACCCCGGGAGGGGTAAAATGGTTATTTTACCAAATTGAAGCTGATTCGGTCAAACTCAAGCCGAATTGATGCCACCAAGGTCAGAACGAACCATAACAATGATCCCGTGTGTAAACAGCGCAAGACAGCTCAACGGATAAACTGAGGAGAATCAAAGACCTGGTTATGAACCCATCTTTTTAGAATCGAAAAATGTTTTATCCCATGTCATTGTGACACTCTCGGCGAGGGCATTCTAGAAAGGTACAACATGCCTCAAATGGACGCTCCGATTAAAAGTTTGAAAGTTTTGAACCTGACATCGCAATGCTCGGAGTGCATATACTTCGATGTAACGGGACCCACCATATGGGCCCTACCACATGGAGCCGCACCTCTACCTGCGGCAGTAGCAGGTGGAGTGGAGGCTCCTAGGTCTATATATATGAGCTCACCCCCAACTCATTTAAAGAATTCAGAAACGCTTTGAACCCTTACCCGTTTGGTTTTCCAGCTATCTTCTTGTCTACCAAACCCAAATTGTTTCACTCTAACACGTAGATATACCCACATACTACCACATATCTGAAAATAACAGGTAGATTTGGACGTTTAAAGCCTACGATTTGGCAAAAAGCCCGTGTAGCAGCCCATTATGAGTATTTTTACAATCAAAAAGTTATTATTACTTCTTCGCATATTTATACACTTACATATCAAGTTTTGTTTTTGAAATATGCCCGAAACTCAGTTCCGTGGCCATTTTTGTTAACTTTTGGTATATTTTAGTACCTAACCGCATTTTCAAGCATTTTTACAACTCGGATTGACAATCCGTCGCTTCCAGCAGCTTTTATATAATGGAATCTTCGTGTTGAGCAACTTTGCCGGCATGGGTTATCTTCCCAGTTTGGGTTTGGCTTTTTTCATATATATTTAACTGTATATATACTAACTTTTCAATTATGTCAAGCCTAGATGTCAAATTTGCGGTAGTTTACTGCTTATATATATACATATATATGCAACATTCACCATACTAGGTCATCTTCCCAGTCTTGGTTGACTACTTTTCTGTCTATATATATATATATATTTACATTCCAGTTCGGCCTGGATCATTCTGTGGCCTTTTTACTATTTTTGCACCATTCACTATACTGGGTTATCTTCCTAGTCATGGTTCTGTCTAAATATATATTTACTTTCTAGTCCGGACCTCGGAGTGAAAACCCACCGCCCTTTACTATCTTTATATATATATTTCAATTCTGTCTAGCCTGGATCATTTCGAGACTTTTACAGCTTTTTATAAATATATATACATATTTACTTTCCAGTCCGGGCACAGGCGTGAAAACCCATCGCCTTTTTTATGCTTTCATACATATATATATATATATATATATATATTTCAGTTCTGTCAAAGCCTGGATCATTTTGTGGCTATTTACAGCTTTTATAAATATATATATATACTTCAATTCGAGTACGGGCTAGCGAGTGAAAACCCATCGCCCTTTACAGCTTTCTTATATATATAATTATATATTTATGGCTTTACTCATTTTTATTAAACTGTTGCTTTAAATATTCATTTGATATGAATCGGCACTGACATTTCTGCTGGCAAACTAGATTTCTTTAAATCTCGCCAACTCTAGCTTTCAAATGGTTCAAAATAGGTACAGACAGAACCATCAAGCTAGAATGGCTGAGATTTATTTAAATCTAGCATTTTTCTAGTTTCAATTATAAAAGCTACCTTGTGGCCCTTAGATCGCTATCTAGTGGGAACGAGATGCTTCGGCCAAGTGCAAACCAGGATTTACTGATGAATCCTTGGTTCTGGCGATATTTGGATATATTTCTGTACAAATTTGAGCTGTACAGGTTTATTGGCCTCCCTCTGTGAGCCTAGGAATCGTGGAATTCATGATTAAACAGATCAAAATCTGATTCCCACGATGGACAAACTCCACTTTACAAATGTACCCTGCCAGTTTTTCTGTATAAATGTACATACAAAAGATCCTTAAAACGGTTATTCGGATTTAAGGTCTCAACATAGTGAAAACATGGTTTATCATGTCAGAGTCACTCCGATGGCTGTCATGCCCATGAGAAGACCGACACTTGTATATATTTTGTGGTCGAGGATGCTTCACAGCCCGACAATTATCATTCAAATTGAGCCTAAAGGCTGAAAAAATAAAACTAAAGTATCAATATGCTTCAATTCCTATGTTAGCGTTTTCAAAAACATCATTTCAATAATCTTATCAAAAAAAAAAGCTTTTGCAAATCAAATCAAACACTTTTGCAAATCAAATCAAAGACTTTTTGCAAATCAAATCAAACCCTTCGTATATAGGTTCAACGATGCATGGACATACTTTCAAATTAAACATAGGCCCAATTTTCTTCCAGCATTCACACACACACACACACTGCAGATTTAAAATTTTTTTTGGAAAAGATGCGGTACCGTGTTTACACGGGAGTTGTGGGGTGCCTAACACCTTCCCCACACTAAACCAAGCCCCCGAACTCAAAACTTTGTTTTCAAAGATCAAGTTTCGATAGTATCTAGCAATTGGGCCTCTTTCAAACAAAACTCGGTTGAGTTGGTATAACCATTTCAAATCTACCAATCGTCGACATGGTACATGTTGGCCTATTTCTAAAAAACCCTTCAAAACCTTTTTCATAAATAAAAAGAGTAATGGTTGAGATAACTTAGGAAGAGAGAAAGATCCGGGTTGTAACCGACGTTGAGAAATATTATACTCAATTCTTTTAAGATTCAAACTACTTGAATTCTCGATTATGATTTGATACATACTCGATTGATACATATTCAATTAGATACTCAATACATTCTCTTATAATATATACAAAGTTAAATCAAATTAGGATAATTAATTATTATTATATATTTGTAAAGTGTAATAGTAAATATATTTTCTCATTTCTATGAAAAATAATAAATTCATTATATAATTTTATTTATTATAAAGCTAGTTATTATGTGGAGACTGTAATATCCGTGAATTTTACGAATAATATTAATAATTAAATTGATAGAAGTTGAGTATTTATTTGAAAATAATTATATATTATTGTGACATGGGATGTGACAATTCAATTAAATTGAGTTAAATATGTGACAACTATGTGTTATGATGGAAATAAGTAGACATAGCAAACGCGCCGGGCTAGAAGCGGGCCGGGTCAAATTTGGGCCGGGCCAAAATGACCCAGCTTTTTTGGGCTGGAATTGTAAGGCTCGTGGCCCGAGTTGGGTCGGGTCGGGCCGCGGGCTTCTTCTTCTTTTCTTTTTTTTTGCAAAATCATGCTACACAAAATTAGAAGAAAGCCACATCTCTAGTGGTAACACTACAAGAAAATCGGTTATTTCCTACGGATTAAACCTCGACGGAATATATTTATTTCTAAATTAGGTGATTTCTGACAGAATATTCCGTAGCAGATAAGTCCCTAGAAACTACGGTATTCCCGACGAAATTCAGTCGAAAATAGTTGCACCCTAGTGGCGCCAGCTTTCCCGCCAGCGCAAAAGCTAGGTTCTACGAACTAGAGTTATTTTCGAGGGAATATGGCGTCAAAGATAGGCTATTTCCGAGGGACTTAATTTCAACAGATATTCCGTCGAAAATAACGTTTAAAACCTAAAACGCTATCTTCTTCTCTAGCACTTCCTTCATTTTCGTTTTCATTTTCATAACTCTCTCTCTCTCTCCCAGCCCCTACCTCTCCTCCTCCTCCCCTGCCACAGGTCCCCCCACCAACTCCCCCCGGCACAGCCCCCACCCCCTGCCTCCTCCGCCTCCTCTGCTTCTGCATCTGCCGCCACCTCCCTATTCTGCCACCTACTCCGCCGCCTCCTCCCTGTTTCGGCGTCGTCTATAGCTGCCTCGTCCGCCCCTGCCTACCTTATCTCTCTATCTCACTCTCTGTAAGTAATTTTTCATTCATTAGTTAGGGTTTTGTGAAACTGAAATTGGTGAATTAATTAGGGTTAATTTTTGTTGCTTCATTACTTAGGAACAATCTGAAATTAAAATTAAAATTGAAATTGATATTGAAATTGGTGAAATTGGGACAATTTAAAATTGGGACAATCTGTTGGGACAATCTGATATTGAGAATGCATGTATATTTTTTAGAATCTAAAATTTCTTGAACTTTGTTTAATAATTGTATCTTGATTTGAAATTGAATTTGATATGCTGCAATTTGAGTTGAAGCTCATTTACTATGATTGGAAATTGATTTGCTGCAATTTGGGCTTAATAATTACTGTAATTTGGGTTTGTCCTAATTAGTTTATGTTTAAGAATGGCCCAACATGTTCATTTACTGCAATTTGGGTTTGTCCTTATTGATTTTCTGCAATTTGGGTTTGATACTGCAATTTGGGCTTGATGATTACTATTGTTGAATGTGACATTTGATATTTCCGACAGAATTCGCGACGGAATTTCTGTAAGAATTTTCAATTGCAAAATTTGTGGGCCCTGCAAGTATATTTATTTATTATTTAATTAGTTTCCTAATATTAAAATAAAATAAGTAGCATTTACTTAGTTTCTTACTACTAAAATAAAATTAATTTAATTTAGTTTATTAAATAAAATAAATTTAAAAAATTAGATATTATAGTAATAAAATAAAAATAAAATAAAAATAAAATAAAATAATAAATAATAAATAATAAATAAAATAAAATAAAATAAAATAAAATACAATTAAATACAATACAATACAATACAATACAATGAAATAAAATAAATTAAATACAATAAAATAAAAAAAAATAAAATAAAATAATTTTTTTAAAAAAATATATAATATAATACAAAATAAAATAAAATACAATATAACGTAATAATAAATGCAATTAAATTTAATAAAATAAATTAAAATAAAAGAAAATATAGTAATAAACTAAGTAGCATTTTCCTAGTTGGGATGCAATTAATTAGAAACCCAATAGACAAGTAGTCGTGAATGTCAAACAGTAGTCTATATATATTCCAAATAACAGTTCTCATAAACTAAGTAACACTTAGTTTTTCATTGGCAAAATAAACTAAGTAGCATTTGCTTAGTTTGCAGCAATATTTAATAAATTCAATAAGTACTATATGTATATATATACATATATGTACTATACTTTGAAACTTAGAAACTCGTTTGACGCATAGGAGTGAATGTCGAATAGTAGTCTATATATATTCCAAATAACGGTTCTCATAAACTAAGTAGCACTTACTTAGTTTTTCATTGGCAAAATAAACTAAGTAGTATTTGCTTAGTTTGACGCAATATTCAATAAATTCAATAAGTACTATATGTATATATATACATATATGTACTATACTTTGACACTTAGAAACTAGTTTGACACATAGGAGTGAATGTCGAATAGTAGTCCCCATATATATTCCAAATAACAGTTCTCATAAACTAAGTAACACTTAGTTTTTCACTGGCAAAATAAACTAAGTAGCATTTTCTTAGTTTGCCGCAATATTCAATAAACTCAATATAACTCTCTCTTCGATCTTCAAAACACTCAATTACAACTATACATTTTATAGTACAAATGTCATTCCATTAACCATCAAATATGTAGACCGTCTTAATTGAACTGGCTAGGGGTATGCTGATGACAGTAGTTGCAAGGTGTAGGAACAACTTAGGATGGCATCAGCATGGTATCAGGAAACTTATCACTCAAAGTCAATGTGAAGAAAGCATTGTGCTGTGTTGGCTTTCGTCACAATCCGTCCCCGCAATCACATTTTGGGACATTTATAAGTTATCCTTCTCCACTTAAGCTTCCTACTTGTTAGTATTAGATCTCTTTTCCTTTTAAATCAAAAAATGCATACATTGTAATAAACTATATAGGAATGCGCAAAACAGAGCAACTAATTAATCGGTCAGTTGTAGAATTTGCGATTAGAATTCTTGAAAGTTTTCGAGGTCTTGAGTGGACAACGAATACCGCAACGAGGGCAGCGAAAGTAAGGTGAAAAATAATCTAACCCGTCGCCACTTTTATGGGTATAAGGAAACTCTTTATGTGACGCGACGGCTTAGAGTACTCTCCACCTTCTATTTTTTGCACCCGTTGAGGAATTAGTCGTCCCCTCAAGACCTGTGGAACTTCTAACAATCCTAATCTCAAGTTCTAGAAGTGACTGTTTAGTTAGTTGCTCAACTTTGCTCATTCGTATATAGTTCATTGCAATTTATGCATTTTTTGATTTAAAAGGAAAAGGTGAGGCATTACTATTAAGTAGGAAGTTTAAGTGGGGAAGGAAAAATTATAAATTTCCCAAAATGTGGTTGCGGGGACAGATTGTGACGAAAGCCAACACAACACAATACTTTCTTCACATTGACTTGAGTGATAAGTTGCATGATACCTTGCAGATGCCAACTTAAGTTGTTTCTGCACTTTATAATCCGTTTGTCTAACTTAACTCTTTGTCAGCTCAAATAAGGTGGTTAACATGTTTGATGGTTAATGGAAGGATTCTTTATGAACTAAACTTTGGAACTTAGAAACTCGTTTGACATTCACTCAGTAGGAGTGAATGTCGAATAGTCCTCAATTTGGGACTGTTACTGGATGTTATGTCTTTCACTTAGGCCGGTGCTAATACTAAACGGTACGTTTTTTGTTGTTTTGAGGATTTTTTGACTGTTATCTCTATATGTTCTTCGAGTAAATACTTAGATTAAGTTATCTTAATCTATTTTGTGTACTTGGAGACAATGGGAAGGTGCTGCCGAAATTTTCTTAAAATAGTATAAACGTGCTTAACGTGTTGGCACTAGTGAAGAGACGTATCTAGGAACGGGATAAAAGCCTGAATTACCCCTTGTCCTATAGAGTGGAGATACTAGGAAATTAAATAGAATTCACGTATGGACCGCATGCATGACACCTAACTGTAATGAAACCTGTTTGACATTCATTCACGTATGGACCATATACATGAACCCCTGTACTGAATGCGTGGTCTGTGCAGTTAAAGATGTCAGCCGATCGGAGTTGGATGTACCGTAGGATACCCAGTGATGGGAGGGGATTAGTCTCAGCTTATCGTGATGGGGTGTCAGATTTCTTGAACAAAGCAATAGAACATGTGGATGATCCGAACGGGAAGATGCGATGCCCGTGTGTCAAGTGTAAAAACCTGATTTGGAAGAAAGTCGACGAGATTAAATTCGACTTATTTTCCCGTGGATTTGTGGATGGGTACTTTGTATGGACTCATCAAGGGGAATCAATTGAGCTGAGAAAAGTGATCGACAGTACTGTGGATCAACCAATTCTACGGGATTCATACGCCGAAAACTATGATTCGGTGGAGATGTTGGTCGATGCTTATGGCCCTACTAATATTGACTGGGCTAAAAATGAGCCTTCTTTAAGTAGTGCTAAGCAAGTGCCAAATGGTACAGCTGCTGTCTTTTATAAGTTGCTATCTGAATCTGGGGTCTCGTTATATCCGAGAAATGATACGGACACCAAGCTTTCTGCAGTGACGATGCTTTTACACTTCAAGAATGAACACGACTATAGTGAGAGAGGTTTCAACGATTTTCTTACTATAGTTGGACAGTTCTTACCCAAGGATTATACTCTTCTTGCGAATTATTACGAATTGAAGAAGATGGTCAAGGGGTTAAATATGGGGTATCAGAAAATCGATTCTTATGAGTAGGATTGCTTGTTATACTATGGGAAGGACAGAGATAAGGGACAGTGTGATATATGTAGCTTGTCGCGCTACAAGGTGACAAAATGTGGGGGAAAGGAGAAACATGTTCCTAGAAAGATCTTACGGTACTTTCCTCTTGCATCGAGGCTTCAGCGGCTATTCATGTCCGTCTCATATGGCTCAATATATGAGTTGGCATCGAACAAGGGATGTCGTGCCTGGTCAGCTGACTCACCTAGCGGATGGAGATGAATGGAAGAGATTTGATGCAAATTATCTTGAGTTTGCAAAGAAGTCAGGAATGTTAGGCTTGGCATGGCTACTGATGGCTTTTGCCTTTTCAATAATTTTAGCCAGTCGTACTCAGTTTGGCCAGCTATTATGGTCGCTTATAATCTTCCACCGTCAATGTACATGAGGGATCCGTATTTGTTCTTGACTTTACTCATACTGGGGGACAAAAGTCCTACAATAGACATTAACGTGTACCTTCTACCGTTAGTTGATGAACTAAAGATGTTGTGGGAGACAGGGGTCCAAACGTATGATAAATCGATATGCGAGAATTTTGTGATGAGGCAGCCCTGTTATGGACTATCACTGACTTTCCAGCTCTTGGGATGGTTAGTGGTTGGTCAACTCACGGGAAGCTGTCCTGTCCAGTGTGTATGGGGGATGTGCAAGGCAATCAGTTGCAGCATGGGTTGAAATGTAGTTTTTTCGGAATTGCTCATAGATTCTTGCCTCTTGATCACAATTACAGAAAGATGTCTGCACAGTTCAACAGAAAGACAGAGAAGAAGGGGGTTGTTGGTCGATTGTCGGGCAGTGCAGTCTTGGGGTGGTTGAACCAGCTTGATTTTCCTTTGCCGGGGAAGGAGCAAAGTAAATTGAGAGCAGCCAGGTACGGGAAGACTCATAATTGGACACACTCGGGTTTGAGTTGCCGTATTGGGGCACACTTTCAGTTCATCATTGTATATATGTCATGCATACCGAAAAGAATGTTTTTGAGAACTTGTTTTACACCGTGTAAGATGCGAGTGGTAAAACCAAAGACAATGACAAAGCTCGAAAAGATTTGGAGGCATTGAACATTAGGCCAGATTTGTGGCTTCGCCCTAACAATACGAAACCTAAAGCTCCATATTATCTTACTAAGCAACAAGTTGAAGATGTGTGTAAGTGGGTTAGTGAATTGAAGCTCCTAAATGGATATGCGTCGAACATAACACGTTGATGTAAGTCGAGCAATTGAAAATTACTAGATTTAAGAGTCACAATTGTCATGTATTCATGCAAAAGTTGATCCCAATTGCATTTCATGAGATGTTACCCAGAAAAGTTGTGGATGCATTGACCGGACTTTCAAATTTCTTTAGAGATCTTTGCTCAACTGTAATTAAGTACAGTGATGTGGAGCAGATGGAGAACAATATTGTGCTTACCATTTGCAAGCTCGAAATGATCTTCCCTCCAGGATTCTTTGACTCGATGGAACATCTGCCGATTCATCTACCGTATGAACTCAAACTTGGAGGACCGGTGCAATATCGGTGGATGTATCCTTTTGAGAGGTAATATAAACTACTAATTGCTTTATATTGCTCATATTAATAATACTCATATATATTTGTCAAAATATTTATCTTAGGTATATGAGTCGATTAAAACAAAAGGTGAAGAACAAAGCTAATGTAGAGGGTTCTATTGCTGAGCGCTATATGAAGGAATAGCTTGTCAACTTCTGCTCCTTGTATTTTGACGATGTTGTCTCAACGAAGCACAACCATCTAAGTAGGAATGAGATCGTTGGTTCATTGTCTCATGCTAATGATGAGTTAGCTGTATTCACATATCCGGCTAAGCCATTTGGCCATGAGACGCTGACTTACTTAAGCGACAAAGAGTTGAAGATTATATCTACATATGTGCTTCTAAATATACCCGAAGTATCATCATACATCAGGTATGAATAATTATTTGCGGTATTTAGTGCAATTTATAAGTGTAGTCATCTATATGTTAAAGATATTTTACTATTTTTGCAGTTCATTTGAAGAGGAAGCGTATGCTTCTAACTTAGCTTTTACTGCAGCAGAGTTGGAAACATTCACTATTGCGAATTTCCAACAGTGGTTTAAGAAAAGGGTTGAAGAAGAGAACATTTCTGAGTGTTTTATAGATGTCATCCGAGGACCTTACAAAGTTGTTAGTTCTTTTCTCGGGTGCATCGTGAATGGGTACAGATTTAGGGTCGCTGACTTGAATGAACTCACATTAGTCAATTCTGGGGTTGTGGTGTTGGGAAGCTGCTACCAAGATTCTGAGTCCAATTACTATGGCCATTTACAGGATGTGGTTATGCTCAATTATCACGGGGGTAAAGAGGTAGTTATATTTAACTGTAGATGGTTTGATATTGAAAAGGGGGTTAAAGTTGATCATAATAGAATCACAACCGTTGATATTAAGTCGGTGTTAAAGTTTGATGACGTGTTCGTGTTAGCAAGTCAAGCGACTCAAGTGTATTACGCTCCTAATATCGTAAATACTCGAAGCCCCTGGTACACAGTAGTCAATACTAAAACACGTTCATTTGATGCTGAGAACATGTTTGGTATAGATGAAGCGTTGCAAGAAGATGTTAGCAACCATTTGGCCGTAGTGTTAAATGCTGAAGATGTGATGAGTACTAATGTCATTGACGTACCTGACGATGAGGATGTAGAGGAAAATGTCATCGTGAATGATTATGCAGTCGTCGAGGATGATAACGATGATGAAACTGATCTCAAAACTGAGGATGAGAAAGATACCGAATCCGAGACTGATATACACGTTGATTCTGACGGGTTTGATGACGTACGTAATTAAAAATGAGCATTCATATTAGTAAATACCGCATTGTTAAACCTTACATATTCATAATCTACCAATTTGGTTATTGCAGTAGGATATTCATGGCTAGACATAGCGGTGGAGGTCGCCGAGGTGGTTGGCGATCCGATATGGGAGACGGTAGCCACGATGGAGGGTCGTCTTCAGGAGTTAGTAAGTTGTCTTAACTAGTATTTAAATATATCTCAAACTGCATTAGTTTATGTTTATTGACTCAGTTAAATACAATTGTTACAGATGCACCTCGTCGACGACACCGAGGGACTAACCTCGATATCTTTGGTCGTCCGCCGGCAGTTCCACATACAGTACCGGTGGATATCGCTTTTGGGCAGTAAGTGTTAATATATTGTTAATATTTTTGTCAGTTATTGCGAAGCACAATTCACATAACACATATTGTTATGTTTTTTCTGTAGTATACTAGACCCGGTGGCTAAGCACACCCTACACGCGATCTGTTTGATGCACCTCCCGAGAGGGTGCATGCGGTTCAGCCAGTAAGCGCGGTACGATGACACCTTTATGCAGACTGTCTTGTGGGAGTTTCACGTAAGTTAAGCATATTATATAAATTACAACATAGTTGTATTAGGATGACGAAATCAATTGTTCCTAATTTTTAAACTTTTGTTATAGGTGTAGACACTCAAAATTTCCTGCCCCTATTACTAATACTGTAGGAGGGCGAACCACTCAAATTCGATCACCAATATCAGTACTCCAGTCAAATTCGATCACCAATATTGGTACTCGAGTCAAATTAGATCACCAATATCGGAACTCCAATAATATTCGATCACCAATATTGGTACTCCAGTCAAATTCGATCACCAATATTGGTACTCCAGTCAAATTCGATCACCAATATCGGTACTCCAGTTAAACCCAATCACCAATATCGGTACTCCAGTTAAATCCGATCTCCAATATTGGTACTCCAGTCAAATCCAATAACCAATATCGGTACTCCAGTAAAATTCGATCTCCAATATTGGTACTCCAGTCAAATCCGATCACCAAGATAGGTACTCCAGTCAAATTCGGTCTCAATATCGGACCTTTATTTCAAATTTGGTCTCAATATCGGGCTATTAAATCAACTCTGATCTCCAATCGGACCGTCGAATCAACCCCGATCTCAATATCGGATCGTCAAATCAGCTCTGATCTCTAATCGGACCGTCAGATCAACTCAGATTTTAATATCGGGCAGTAAAATCAGCCTTGTTCTCAATACCGGGATGTCAACTCAATCCTGACCATCAGTATCGGGACAACCACAGCCTCGATTATTAGCCTCAGGATGTCAACTCAGTTCAACCCCGATTTCAACTTGGGAGGTACAGAGCAGCCCCGGTCTCAACCTGGGAGGTACAGATTAGCCCCGGTCTTAACCCGAGAAGTCAAGTCAACTTCAGAAACAAACCTAGAGCTTCACAACCTCTCCAGGAGGAAACCTGGAATGACCAACTTAGTCTCAGACAACACTGAGGACAAACAAACTCGAATGGGATCAAAGTCTTAGAAACAACTCTCAGAAGTCAACCGAAGGCCATACCGACACTAAGGGAAACCCCGGGAGGGAAAAAATGGTCATTTTACCAAATCTAAGCCGATTTGGTCAAACTCAAGCTGAATTGATGCCACCAAGGTCAGAACGAACCATAACGACGATCCCGAGTGCAAACAACGTATGACAGCTCAACGGACAAACTGCGGGGAATCGAAGACCTGGCTATGAACCCGTCTTCCTGGACCCGAAAAATGTTTTATCCTATGTCATGGTGACAATCTCGGTGAGGGCTTTCTGGAAAGGTATAGCACGCCTCAAACGGACGCTCCGATCAAAAGTTAAAAAATTTTGACTTCGACCTCGCGTTGCTCGGAGTGCACGTACTTCAAGACGACCAAACCAGGAAGGTGGGCCCCACCAGGGGGGCCGCACCTCTACCTGCGGTAGCAGCAGGTAGAGCTGAGGCTCCCTGGTCCATAATTATGAGGCCACCCCCCTCATTTAAAAAAAATCCGAAACGCAGTGAACCTCTGCCCTTTTGATTTTTTAACTTTTTTAACTCTTCCAAACCCAAATTATTTCACTCTAACACGTACATATACACACATACTATCACATATGAGAAAATAACTGGTAGATTCTGACGTTTAGAGCCTATGATTTGGCAAAAAGCCCGTGTAGCAGTCTATTGTAAGTATTTTTAATATCCAAAAGTTAATACTAGTTCTTTGCACTGTTTTGCACCTGCATATCAAATTTCATTTTCTAAAAATGCCCGAAACTTAGTTTCGTGGTCGTTTTCGTCAAAATTTGGTATATTTTTGTACATAAACTCAATTTTTGGCATTTCTACAACTCGGATTGACGATCCGTCAGCTCTAACAGCTTCAGTGCACTAGCATCGTCGTTTTAAGCAACTTCGCTGGACTGGGTTATCTTCCCAGTCTGGGTTTGGCTTTTTTTTTTGTGTTTATTCAACTGTATATGTACTAACTTTTCAATTCTGTCAAGCCCGGATGTCAAATCTGAGGTAGTTTACTGCTTTTATATATATTTATGCATATATGAGCAGTCTTCACCACCACTGGGTTCTCTTCCCAGTCTTGGTTGACTACATTTCTGTCAATATATATATATATATATATATATATTTATATTTCAGTCTAGCCTGGATTATTTCGTGGCCTTTATACTATTTTTGCACTCTTCGCCATTACTGGGTGATCTTCCCAGTCCCTGGTTGACTACTTTTATGTGAATTTACATTTCAGTCTGGCCTGGATCATTTCGTGGCCTTTTTACTGCTTTTTTATATAACTATGCATATATAAGCAGCCTTCACCACCACTGGGTTCTCTTCCCAGTCTTGGTTGACTACATTTCTGTACATTTATATTTCTGTTCGGCTTGGATTATTCTGTGGTTTTTTACTTCTTTTATATATTAATATGAATATATAAGCAGCCTTTACCATCACTGGGTTCTCTTCCCAGTCTTGGTTGACTACTTTTTTGTCATATATATATATATATATTTTAATTTCAGTCAGGGCACCGGTGTGAAAACCCATCGCCATTTACAGCTTTCTTATATATATAACTGTGTATATATATTGCTTTACTTGCTTTTTATTAAACTGACGCTTTAAATATTCATTTGATATGAATCGGCATTTTTAGTCACAAAAGTAACCTCGCGTCCCTTAGATCGCTATCTAGTGTGAACGAGACGCTTCGGCCAGGTGCGAACTAGGATTTACTGAATGAATCCTTAGTTCTAGCAATATTGGGATATATATCTTTTTCTGTACAAATTTGAATTGTGCAGGTTTATTGGCTACCCATATGTGAGCCTAGGAATCGTGGGATTTATGATCAAACCGATCAGAATCTGATTCCCACGATAAACAAATTCTATTTTACGAATGTACTCTGCCGATTTTTCTATAAAATGTACATGCAAAAGACCTTAAAACGGTTATCCGGATTTAAGGTCTCAATATAGTGAAAATGTAGTTTGTCGTGTTAGAGTCCCTCCGATGGCTGTCATGCCCATGAGGAGACCGACATTTGTATATATTTTTGTGGTCGAGGATGCTTCGCAGCCCGACAATCACCATTCAAGTGCAGCCTTAAGGCTATAAAGATAAAAATTTGAAGTATCAACAGGCTTCAATTCCTATGTTAGCATAAGGGTTTGATAACCAGCTTTCAAAACAGCACTTTCAATTCAATCAAAAGAAAAGCTTTTGCAAATCAAATTAAACACTTTTGCAAATCAAATCAAAGACTTTTTGCAAAATCAAATCAAACCCTTTGTATATAGGTTCAACGAAGCAAAGCACTACTTTCAAATCAATAAAACATAGGCCCAATTTTCACACAGCATTCACACACTCATTTCAGTTTTAAAGGAAATATTGAAAAAATTACGGTACCGTGTTTACACGGGAGTTGTGGGGTGCACCTTCCCTACACTTAACCTAGCCCCCAAACTCAAAACTTTGTTTTCAAAGATCAAGTTTCGACAGTGTCCAGCAATTGGGCCTCTTTCAAACAAAACTCGGTTAAGTTGGTATAACCATTTCAAATCTACTAACTGGCGACTCTGTAAAACGTTCAAATCGTCGACATGATACATGTTGGCATTTTTTTTAAAAAACCCTTCAAAACCTTTTTCCTAAATAAAAAAAGTAAGGGTAGAGATAACTTAGGAAAAGAGATAAAAGATCCGGGTTGTGACCCGACCCGCGGATTTTTTAACCGACGTCGACAGGTGGCGACTCTGCTAGGGACAGTAGAGGGCTTAGGCCACTTTCAAATATTTTCAAAAAATTTCCCTTTCAAAACTATGAATGTTTGGAATTCTGCGTCTCCACATTGAATGAATGCGTGAATGCTGCATCTTTGCATTAAATGAATGTGAATGAATGCTTTACTGCTTTTTAGTGCTTCACACCCATATTAGTGCTTCGCACCCATATTAGTGCTTCGCACCCATGTCATCATATGCATAACGGTGAGGCACGATGTATGTGAATGTATGTTGTGTGATTCCTCTCATAAGGAGGCAAAACCCGTCGGTGATAAGTAATGTCTCTGGGTATCGGCTAAGTCTTTGGGGCTCATGAAAATGTACCACCCAGATTCGCTCTAGTTGAAAGATCGGATTAATTTTCCCTCTATTAGATTGCGATGATCTGGGGACCTTCATGCTAAAAAGCCAACGAGAGAGTAACCTAAGATAGGTTAGCCTCTGATTAACCAAATCCGACGGGAAGTCTCTTCATGCCTTCCTCTTTTAATTCAATGTCCAGTTTTCAATATCTAACTCTTATCATCCTGCCATCAAAACAACTAACTTCGGTTTTACAGGATAAGAATAAAAAACACATCATGCATCTTATCCTACCTACCTCAGGAAATTAACACGAGTACATTTTGGTGTAGGTAAAAAATTGGTCCTGTCACTCGATCTAAGTCTAAGAAAGCACAGAGTCCATCCACGGACATGGCTTCGAGTGCTCAACCAAAATCCACCCCTGTCTCTAGAGAGGAGTTCGAAGGACTAAGAAATCAGATTGGTGACATAGCCGATTTTCTAAAAGAACAAAGCAAGGCCCTTAAAGGGAAGCAAGCCCAAACTTATACAGAGCCAGGAGCACCTGGTGGTAGTTAAGAGACTGAAAAGGCCGAGACTCAGATTCCTGGACCACAAAACCAGGACACAACCAACAAAACCCCTTAAATCACCTCCTTTGCCAAAGAACAGGAAGCTGGTGACATCAAAAAGAAAATGCAACAAATGGAGGAAACTCTTCGGTCAATCAAAGGGACTGGGGAATTCGGCAGTGTTAATTACTACGACCTCTGCATTTTCCCCGGAGCTCGTTATCCTGAGAAATTCAGAACTCCTGATTTCGAGAAATACGATGGATTTGGAGATCCTTATACCCACCTGAAAGTATTCATTGGAGAACTCGAATCCTATGCAGAGGACGAGAAACTTCGAATGTAGTTATTCCATAAGAGTCTGATTGGAGAGGCAAGAGCCTGGTATGTCCGTCTAGACAATTCTAAAATTCACAGCTGGGAAGAACTGGCCCATGCCTTCCTCAGTCAATACAGCTTCTAATCTCAGCTAGCTCTAGACAGATATCAAATAACCAAGATCAAGAAAAAGAACACTGAATCATTCAGAGAGTATGCCTAGCGATGGAGACGGGTTGCAGCACAAGTTATCCCAGCCATGACTGAGTCTGAGATAGTCATGACCTTCATCGATATCCAAGAAGCGCCATATTATGAGAGGGTCCTAGCAGGCATAGGAAAACCATTCTCTGAAATAATCAAGAACGACGAAATAGCAAAAATAGGGTTCAAATCTGGGAAGATAAAAAGATCTAACCGCCCTCAAAGCTGTTGCTGAACATATCCAGTCCAAAAATTACGGGAGTAATCCCCGGAGGGTACACAAGAAGAAAGATGAAGAAGTGTCCATAGTATTGCAAGGACAGAATTCAAGGGGCGAGTCAAACAGTATGCCCATTCAAAGGAGGAACTATACCATTTTTCAAACTCCAGCACAACCTTTAAACCCTCCATTCCAGAAAAATTTGGAGGTCAGGCGTCGAAAAACTTTCACCCCTCTAGGGGATTCACTTGAGAACGTATTCAAACTTCTGACTGCTCAGAAGAAGATTGTCCAACTCCTTCCACCCACCAATACCGGTGGACGAAATTTTGATCCTAGCAAGAAATGTGCTTATCATTCTGGATCTCCAGGCCATGACACACAAGACTGTTGGTCTCTTAAGCACAAAATACAAGACTTGATCGACAACGGAGAGATTATGGTAACAAAGCCTAAACAACCACATGTGCAGGATAATCCTCTTCCACAACATAAAGAGGAGAATATCCATATGATTAGCACCACAAGTGGAGAAGGATCCAAATACCTCCGTTATATAGGAGAACCAACTCCATCCAGCAATAGCACCCCAGACAGTTGGGAAATCTTCAAAAGAAGGTTCCTGATAGAGCCGGAAATAAAGTCTATCAAGGAACAAATCGATTAATATGCAGAACTGGTCGTCTACCAGCATCAGATCACTAGAAAAATGATCAAACGGGCCAACCAGTCTGACATCGATCGTCCTCCCACACCGGAGATCATTTCCCCGAGGAATCAATATCAACCTCATGAGAATGAACTTTGGACCAACAGGGTGACCAAAGAAGAAAGTGTCCAAACTGGTAGAAAATTCCTATTTCAAAGGAACTTCACCAACCAAAACCAGTCGATGGAAGAAATCCTCCAGATGCTAATCAATGAGGGAATGGTTATAGATTTGTTACCTCCACTAAACCCTCGGGCCAAAAAGTTCAAACCTGACCAAATATGTCAGTACCATTCCAATTCACCCGGCCATGATATCGAGGATTGCTGGGCACTTCGTAACCTGATTCAAGACATGGTTGAAAATGGTGACCTGATAAGAGGAAATCAAATTCTTAATCTCCCAGATAACGAAACTCTCTGGATCCCCACTGTATGGAACCAGAACACAGTAGCTGTCATATCCTGCGATAGGGAGTCGACCCTCACACCCTTAGTCCTGCTAGGGAAAGGGGTCCAAGAGATGCAAAATCCTATAAAAGTGGCCGCACCCGAGCCTTTAATCTTGCCCTTCAGACCCCAGTACCCAATTATCAGTCTGAAGCAAGTCCCATGGAACTATGGGAACGATGGAGGGTCCACCTCAAACAACATTACTGTTGTGCTAAAGGACAATCCATTATACCTGCCTCAGCGGGTGATTAAATCAGTCATCAAAGCCAAAGTAAAAGTGAATGATGAGAACATTGAAGAGTTTCTCAATAAAATGGGACACTATGAAATCAAGGTGGTGCAAGACCTGAAAGATGCACCCAAGAAAATGTCTATCCTAGATTTGGTCTTATCCTCAATGGATCATCGCAACATTCTAGTGAAAGTACTAGAAGAAGCCTATTTGCCGCATACCGTAGATGCTGAGAAATTCTGTCACGTGGTGGAACACATTTTCAACAATAATATGATATCTTTCACTGACGATGATATTTTTGCAGAAGGAACGGGCCATCACAAGTCCCTGCATATAGCTGTGGTGTCTTTCGGGTATGTAATCGGAGGGGTACACATTAACGGAGGATCATCCCTCAACATATGTCCCGACGATACTTTGGAAAGAATGAAAATTAACCCGAACCGGATCAAAAACAGTCATGTGGTCATCCGGGCTTTCGATGGATCGCGACACCAAGCTATGGGAGAAATAGAACTACCCTTAGAGATTGGCCCACACACTTTCTAAGTATCCTTTCAGGTGCTTAATATCACCACTGGATATAACCTGTTGCTGGGCAGGCCCTGGATTCATATGGCAGGAGTAGTGCCATCCACCCTCCATCAACAGCTCAAATACATTATCAATGGCAACCTCATCATGGTCAATGCTAAACCAGAATACCCTGTCGTCTTACAGGGAGACATGCCAGTGATTAGCCTGGATGCAAGAATTGAACCTACAAGTTTTCAAGCTCTGGAGGTGAGTGATATCCAGTATTTATCTATCGGGGCACCAGCTTTGATGCCTAAGGTCTCCACCGAAGTAATGACAATGGATAGGAAATGGTATCTTTGGGTTTCCAACCTGAAGAAGGGTTAGGAAAGAATCAACAAGGTATCAAGGGTCCCGTGCAAATCCCGAGTCAGACTGGGAGAACCGGATTGGGATTCTCATCCAGAGAAAATTACCGGAATCTACATAAGCATCCCAAAGCTCATGCATCCACCATCCTATTTCCAAATCTCATTAATGCCGGATGGGTAAAACCAATACGAAAGATCCCTACTGTAGTATCAGCCATGCTATTTCCTCCCATCATATCTGTCAATGAATGAAAAGCCCTCAAGCATGAGGTGAATAGCGAAAAGGGAAAAAAAAGATCCTGTATGAAGGAAGAGACCCATTTGCTAATATACGGGTCATCATTAACTACGAGGGGATGAATGATGAGATCCCAGACAGCGAAGATGAGGATCAAATTTAATTTCCTCGCATCAAAAAGGAAAAAGGGGGTAGTTCAAAGAAAAACCCCGTCCCTACGATAAGGGATGTCTCAGTCATCATCTAAGACGAGACAGATGATCACAAATCCCAGATCCTTTTGGTTCATGAGGATCTGACCTTGGATAATTGGAGCTGTGTCCCTTGCCTCGGTCAAAAAGGGTAAAGGGGCAGAGAGTGTCAATCTGCCCTTTAATTATGCTTTCATTTGCTGCTTACTTTTGATTGCACAACTATAGCAGTAGCTTTGTCATGCATTATAGATTGCTTTGTATATTTAAGCTGTTGTATATATCTAAGATGAAAGCATTTTTGTTTTCAGGACTTAAGCGTTGGATGTGTTTGTCTTTACTGAAGAGACGCGAACCTGTCAAAGTGACTACGACTTTGATGTAGAACTGAACTTCGACTTGATGGATATTGATCAAGAGGAGGAAGATGACTATGAGGTGCCCGCGGAGATCAAAGAATGGGTCGAAGATAAAACCAAACCAAACCTCAACCAAACCACCACTGTCAACATATGAACTTCCGAAAACATCAAAGAAAACCAGATAGGTTTAGACCTCACACCAAACCAAAAAGCCGACCTGATCGAACTCCTAACACAGTTCTAGGATGTATTTGCATGGTCACACGAAGACATGATTGGCCTATCTATTGACATTGTCATCCATCGAATGCCCATCAAAGACGGGTTCAAGCCAGTCAAACAAAAGCTCAGGCGATTGAAACCTGAATGGAGCCTGAAAGTTAAAGAAGAAGTAGTTAAACAATTTAAAGCCGGGATCATCATGGTATCAATTTATCCAGAATGGCTTTCAAACATAGTCCCAGTGCCTAAGCTCGGAGGGAAGGTACGAGTATGTGTGGATTACTAGGATTTGAACAAAGCCTACCTCAAGGACAATTTCTCAGTACCTTTCATTCACATCCTGATTGACAATACTGCGCAGTACGACATGTATTCCTTTGTGGATTGCTTTACTGGTTACCATCAAATCATGGTTGCTGAAAAAGACCAGGAGAAAATAGCTTTCATCACTTCTTGGGAAGCCTTCTGCTATAGGCTACTATCCTTCAGCCTCATCAATGCCGCAGCCACATATCAGCGAGCCATGATGGCCCTATTTCATGACATGATTCACAAAGAGATAGAAGTCTATATTGACGACATCATCATCAAATCCCAGAGGGAGGATGATCACATCGACCATCTCAGGAAGCTGTTCAACAGGTTGCGCAAATACAACCTCAAGCTAAATCCCGCCAAATAAGCTTTTGGCGTCAAAGCAAGCAAGCTGCTATGATTCTTGGTGAGTAACCGAGGTATCGAACTAGATCTTGCCAAGATCAAAGACATCACTAAAATTCCAGTACCTCAAACAGAGAAGGAGATACGTGGGTTCCTAGGAAGGATCAATTTCATATGCAGATTCATTTCCCAACTTATAGCAACCTGTGAACCCATCTTCAAGCTACTAAGGAAGAATTCCTCGGCCAAATGGAATGAGGATTGTCAACAAGCCTTCCTTGCCATCAAGAAGCAGTTGATCGAAGCACCAGTATTGGTACCTTTGAGGGATGGAGTTCCCTTGTTCATGTACTTGTCTGTCAATGCCAATGCAATATGCTGCATGCTAGGACATAAAGATGATAATAGCAAAGAAAGAGCCATCTACTACATCAGTAAAAGATTCAGCAGTGTTGAACAGAAATACACCCTGATCGAGAAAACATGGTGTGTATTAGCATGGGCCGCAATAAGGTTACAACATTACCTCCATGGGCACACGACCTACCTCATATCCCACATGGATCCACTCAAATACGTATTCAATAAGCCAATGTTAAATTTTTGACTGTCCAAATGGCAGTTGATCCTACAAAAATTCGACATTGTCTACGTGACTCAGAAATCAATCAAGGGTCAAAGCATTGCAGATCATTAGCTAAAGCACCTTCAGGAGGGTTTGAACCCCTGGAGACTTATTTCCTTGACGATGGAATCATGATAATTCAATAACTCCAGTAAGAGAATACAGTCCAACCATGGAAAATGTATTTCGACAGAGCAGAAAACATGGAAGGTGCCGGAGCTGGGACAGTCCTTATCTCTGGTTCAGGAGAACATTATCCTGTGGCTACCAAACTTTAATTTGGCAATACCAACAACACAACCGAGTATGAAGGCTGTATAATGGGGTTGAAATTAGCCCAATCTATGGGTATCAAACACCTACTGGTCTTTGGAGACTCTGACTTAGTCATTAGACAATCCACTAAGGCATATTACACCAAGGAACTGCATTTATTGCCCTATCATCGGTAGGTCGTCAAAATATCCTTGGAATTTGAAGACGTAACTTTCAGCCATATTCCTCGAGGTAGGAATGATTTCACTGATGCATTGGCAACGTTGGCTTCATTAATCAGCATATCTAATTGGAATGGGTTTCCCAACATCAAATTCACAATTCAGAAAGCCCCGACATAAGGGAATTACACTAGAGAGGTATTAGATGAAATACCTCTTGTCAAGCAGCCTTGGTATCAAGACATCAAGGAATATCTACGAGATGGATCTACACCCGCTGGAGCAAGCCAATTCGCGTGAAAGCGGATTCATAAGATGGCTATAATGTTCTATCTAAGCGGATATGCCCTCTACAAAAGAGATGCTATTATAGGCCTGTTAAGATGCCTTGATGAAGAACAAGTCCAGAGGCTGATGGATGAAGTCCACGACAGAGTCTGTGGTTCACACATGAGCGGTCATCTGCTGGCCAAGAAGATATTAAGAACCGATCATTATTGGATCTCTCTCAAAGCTGACTGCGACGATCACGTCAAAAGATGCTATCAATGCCAAGTACATGGAAACGCCATACATGCTCCTCCAAATGAGCTACACAACATGAGTTCGCCATGCCTTTCTCCATGTGGGGAATGGATGTGATCGGTCCAATGGAACCAAAAGCCAGCAATGGTCATCGATTCATCTTCACCATGATCGATTACTTCACCAAATGGGTTGAAGCAGCCTCTTTTCCCAAAGTCACAAAAGAGGTCATCATTGGTTTCACTAGAAACAATGTCGTCTGTCGGTATGGACAACTGGAGGTGATCATATCAGACAATGCCAAAAACCTGAATAATCAAATGATGAAGGAGCTGTGCAGCAAGTTCCACATCAAACATCTCAATTCTGTCATCTATCGGCCCAAGATGAACGGTGCTGTTGAAGCGACCAACAAGAACATCAAAAAGATTATGCAAAAAATGTCCGCCAATCCCAAAGAATGGCCTGACCTGCTGCCTCTAACCCTGTTAGCATACATGACATTAATGCGTACCTCTACTGGGGCTACCCCCTATTCATTGGTCTATGGCATGGAAGTAGTCCTTGTTGCGCCGTTTCAGTGTTAACAAAATTGGCACAAAACACGTACAAGTATACACGGTCGACAAGTAATAAAATTGATAAGTAAAGATCGTTCCCACAGAGAAAAGAGGTTAGGTTTAAACTATCATGCAACAATCCTTTAATTATTTTCGTCTGCTTAAACGAATATCAAAGTGTGCTATAATAACTAAACTGATTTTAAAGTAAACTTAACAAATTAACAGACAAGGGATTCAAATTGGAGAAATATAGGATCCTAACTTCACCTATCGCATTGCCTAGATTACACACCTCATGTCAAGTATAATTGATTACTTAGGAATGCTAGCCGGGAGCACGAATGTGAGAAAATGCTATTTTTCAATACACTAAATCCATATCATATAATATCCACAAAAGAGATAGAAATAACATGAACATCGATAAAGCCTAAATCATTATATGTCTATGCAATTTACAAGCAAAATTGAATTAAGTGCAAGCTCCCTATTGGCTACATATGGCGAGCCGATATATTTCTATCCGGATAACGAATCATAAAATTCATCACATGCAAATTTTTCGAACATATGCTAGCATGGCAAAATCTAAGCTTATACTTCCTCTTTCAATTCCGTATAAACTATTACAGTAGATGGTGATCAAATATCTAAACATACAACACAACCATGCTATGCAAACCATATATTTTTAAACATACAATTCAAAAAGGCATAAAACCCTAGACTAAGAAATAAGATCCATTAGAATCCCATAATGGTAGTTAGTTCATTTCTGAACCACCAACCATTACGAGATTTAAGCCAAGCATTAGAAGCAACAATGACAATAAGAGAGTAGAGAGGATGGAAATGCAAATCTTGTGGTTTTCTTTCCAATAGAAGCCTTCAATGCTCAAGTTCAGACCACAAACCCAACCAAAGTGAACCCTAAAAAATGAAATCTACTTAGAACTAGAAGAGAAGAAGAGTGAAGCTCTCAACCCCTCTAAGCTCTCTAAACCCTAGAAATGTAAGAACTAGCTTGTAATAAATGAAGTCTGATAATGATAAGTGATAAGTCTCGTCTCTATTGCAACATAAAGCCTTATAAAGATTACACTCAGTCGAAAAATTGAAAAGTCAGCAATTCTTGACCGGCGCTGTCGCGCGGCCTTGCTTTGTTCTCCCAGAACGGGCGCGCGCGTTCCCAGAGCAGTCTCTGGGCTTCTGGGCATTGACGCGGGCGCACGACTATTCCTTGCTATCCCGACGCGACCGCGTAGACCTGTTTCTTCTGCTAGTGCATTTTGGTGCTTGCTCTGCTTTATTATTGTTTTTTTTCTTCTTTCCTTCTTGCTTCTTGCTCCCTCACTCTGTTGCTTTGAGGCCCTGTTCATATGGCTCTTATCCACTTCCTCATGCCAAATTCGTCTTTATGCCATCCCACCTTTTCTTGTTGCCAAGTTCATGCCATTATGTCCATTATCATGCCATTCCATGCCTTCTTGAGTTTCCTGCCTAAGATATGCAAAACATAGATAAAACGCATTAAAAGACAATAAAATGCTTGTGTTTAAGCCACAATCATTGCAAGTTAATATCCAATAAGTAGGTATAATACACTTATCAAATACCCCCAAACTTGAACTATTGCTTGCCCTCAAGCAACAAACACAAATGTAAACTACATGATATGCAACTAAACTACATGAAAATGAATCCCAAAGTATCAGCTATGATGCGAACTCTAATAAGAAGCGCCTCAGAGAAATAACAAGAACATTGAATAGAGTATCGGTTCAAGCTACAGTTATAAAGACATACAATCTATAAATCACAACCTATTACTAAGATGCGGTGTGTGTGTGTGCTATGTCATAAAATGAGCTTAAACGAGGAAAAGATTCCACATGCTATACTTCTAAGTAAGGAAACCTGAGGTTTTAAATCAAGAATTTTTCATTTATACAAAACAATGACCAAACCAACATATAGGTACAAGATAAGGTGCAACAAGGGCTTATTATGCGTTTATTCACACACGAGGGCGATAATCGCACTTTTTCCGCGGCTACACCCGACTGTACAATGCTAGGACTTCTTAGGCTTTTCAATGATACCCATTTAACTAGATTTCGACCAACGACTCCTAAACCATAAAGGCCTTAGGGCGCTGGGTGTAGAGATAATCCCCTAGGGCGTACTTGCTCGAGTATCAAAGGCCACAAGACTTCGCTAGCCAAGGCGTTTATTCTATTTTTTTCTTTTTCTCAATTTATTTTATTTTATTTTATTTTTCTTTTTAGCATGCATACCCAAAGTTTTCCCTCAAACTTGTATTCCAGTGTTGTTAAGGTCATTATTGCTTTTATTACACAATTCTAGCAAATAAAAACAAAATTTTTCCCCTCAGAAGATAAGCATGCACTAACCTAGCCAACAAGCAAGTAAAGATAAAACTGTGCTATCAAGTGACATCAAAGTAACAGGTATAGATTACATCATGTATAAAAATATAACTGAGCTTAAGCTACCAACAGAGTTCAAAAATCTATCATATCTCAATTTTATCATTGGCTAGACTGGAATTCAACAGGCTAGACATAAGGGATTATGCAATGCAATGCAATTAAACACAACTAAATAAACAAAACAAAATAAAATTGAAATTTTTTATGCAAAATTTAACTAGAATGCGACTACTATGCAAATAACTATATGCAATTAACACTATATGCAACTACTACTAATAACACCTAATACCCCCAAACTTGTAATATTCAATGTTCTCATTCAAGGTAAAGGGTCAGGAAAACTCCCCTACTGATCGGTATGGCCACCCTTGGTGTGCTGTCGCAGACAACCAAAAATAAACCTTACTGCAAAAAATAATTATGTAGTAGTGCAAGTAAGAGTCGATCCCACAGATACTGATTAATCTGTTTTTATATACTTTGTATTCCAGAAAAGGGAGATTTTTTTGATTGTTATTAATTAAAATAATCTAATGTGTAAAATACTGTAACGAATTAAATCAAGAGAACAAACCTTGGGTTAAGTCAACTTCCACTTTAGGAACATACACTGATTATTGACTCAAGCATACACAATCAATACTTTGAATATTCATCGTTAGCATCACTTCCATGTCTTTCCTTAATTTTAGTTAGATAGAAACAAGCGATCTAAATAACCCTAACTACTAAACAACTTCAGACAAGCGCTAAAAGTTTAATCTAGTAGAAGCTTTAAGAATTAGAAAAATCGATGAAGCTAAACAACACAAGCACAAACGGTTGCCTTTAATTTAGTTGAATATTCTTCCTAAGATATAATAATCTCGTGATCTGCAGTTAATTATTAATCTTAGTTGCTTCGCAAATTAGAGTGACCAAACAATTACGGATTCGATATCTAATTTAGCAGTAGATTTCAATGAATAATAAACTAGTGTGCACCTAGCAATTAAACAAATCAATCATATAATTCAAGCACAGAAAAATAATCGATACTCAAAATAATAATTGAATAATTAAAATCAATTAGATCTCACAATGTATTTAATCCAAGGCTTCCGTCTCCTTAATCCAAGAACGAGAACTTAGCCACACATGGCCATAGGATCACAAAGAATAATAAAGAGAAGAAGTATTTTTTATTTAATACGTACAAGATATGACGTGCCCCCTATTTATAACAAAAACGCAGCCCTAATTATCTCCCTTCTATTGCAGCAAAATCCAATTCGCGCAAGGCAATTGGCAGCAGATTTCCACCTCCTCGCTGGGACGGCAGGTTCCTCGTCTAATATCCCACTGGGGCGGGATATCTTACTGCCCAGCACTCCTAAAGTCGCATGCTGCTTGTATCTTGGCCCACACATGTGTTGGCGGCATATGATGACTATTGCCTTAGAAGGTTGACCTGCTTCATTCCTTTTCCAAGTGCACTATTAAATCTGTGGCCCACATATTGTTCAATTGCAAGCTGCTAGCAACGTGGCCCATCTTAGAATAATAATTCGTGACCTTTCATTTTAATTCCCAAACCGAAGTGGCTCACAACCATGACCCAATGTTTTTAATTTCAATCAAGCTGCTGACCATCGTGGGCTGCTACAATTATGGGCTACTAATTGCATTTGTTTATTTCGTGGGCCCATTATGATGTTAATGATTTGCCAGCTGCTTCAGTCGTGAACTTCTTTGCATGCTTATTTGCTGCAAGTCCACATGTGAGGACTTAAGTTGCTACTGTGGCCCACTCATTACATTCCTTTACTTTCCATCTTGCTTTAGAATTCGTGACCCACATGAATTATTTATATAGATGCTAATTTCCTTTTGCAAGCTACTCAATTCGTGGCCCCTATTGGAATAACAATCCTTTCCAAGCTAGTAATTCTTTTCTCCAATTGAAACTCCCAAAATCGTAAATTGCATGGATCTTTGTTGGCCCAATTGATGAACATCTTGCTGCATGTTGAAATCGAATTGGATTTCTAAAAACCCACAAATTTATTACTTTTTGCATCTATTTTGCTTCCTTGGCTCTATTGTACCTAAAATAAAAATATAAAAACAAGGAATGTATTTAGGTACAAAATAAATATAAAAGAATAAGTATTAAAGGAATAAAATATAACATATTTCATTCTCATCAAATTCCCCCACACTTATCTTTTGCTCGTCCTCGGGCAAAATAAAGATAAACCGTGACAAAAATTCACTAAACAAATTTGACAAACTTGAGCCACGAGTAAATATGAACTTCAACATTGACCTCAAAGATTCAAAACAATAACTCTTGGGAAACTTCAAAACAATGTATCATCTGAAACTCAAATTTACCTATCAACCTTACTTTATTCTCAACCCTTTATGCGTGTGTGAATCCACATTTATCAAACCAATCAAACCACAGAAAAACTTATGAAATTGAAGCCTTAAAGGAGAAAGAAGAACTCAAACACTTGTTTTCCCATAAATGTCAGTTAACACCAGCTGATAATATCAAAGGATCAAAAGACTTTTTCTTTCTTTCTTATTTTTTTCTTTTCTTTGGTAAGTGCATTTTATGCTCTATCTTACCAGTGAGTGCGTTTTACGCTCCATCTCGCATGTCATGTGTTTATGAGTGAGTATGTTTTACTCTCCATCTCATCCCACCACATGAATCATTTCTTGATTACTTTTTTTTTCAAGCTTACAACTTTGCCTAAATCATTTCCCTTTTCTTAAATAATACCTCATATCAACTTCAAGTGGTGATCAAACAATTGAGAGAGTTCAAAGTTTCTTCCCTAGACATTCAACCAGATAAATTTTTTTTCCAAGTCAAAACTAGGTCGAACAAATGGATATATGCTTAATAGTGAAGGGTCTCAAATAAAGTAGTGATCAACAAAGAAAATCAAATTTAGATTACCCAATGTCTATCAGTCCTCCCAGAAGTTATCACAAATAAATCAAAATTTTATCGTTGGTCAAAAATCAAGATCAAAATTAACTTATTACTCAAGTGACACATCCTAAACTACTCCCTTTTCGTAGGAAACACGATTGCGCTTAGCATGTGCAACAAGCCTTTAAACCCCAAGGTTACCCCAAGTGGACGAGTTTTGTCTCGTAAGGGTTTGCAGTGAATATACCCACAAAATTCAAAATAATAATAATAAAAAAAATAAAAAAAATAAAAAAAATAAAAAATTTAGAAAATATCTAAATTCTTCCCCCCCACACTTAAAACTTACATTGTCCCCAATGTAAACTAAAATGCAAAGAAAAGTAGAGAGATACTCCCCTATGGGTTGCCTCCCATGCAACGCCTTTGTTTATGGTCGTTGGCTCGACCCAACATTTTCTTTGAGTGAACTCTTGTAGACCGGATCCTTCAAGATCCACCTTCTCCAATTTCTTCTCGCGAAAACCCTCATAGAGATATGCAGTCGACTAGGAAGAGGCTTCAAATTTGGAATTGGTGCCTGCAAAACAGAGGGCAAAAACTTCTTGTTAGAAATCGGCACTTTAGCATAAAATCTGTTACCTGATTTTGGATCGTCTGGCAAAGCTATTCTAGTTGCTTGCAACTCGGCGCTCAAGGTCAAATTCGCACTTTCCAATTTATCCTTACCATCAAGTTCACCGATTTCCTGTACTAAAGGGTCAATCACATCAACTGAATAAACAGATTTATCATCAATGGGGTATTGCATGGCATCATAAATATTGAGTTTAACAATTTCGCCATCAAATTCCATTGAAAGTGTTCCACTGTGAACATCTATTTTTGTCTTTGAGTCTTTAAAAATGGTCTTCCTAACAAAATAGGAGCATTTTGGTCACCGTTTTCCATATCAAGCACATAAAAATCAGTAGAAAAGATCAAATTATTGACTTGCACAAGGACATCCTCAACTACACCTTTGGGATAAACATTAGATTTGTCAGCCAGCTGTATTACAATACCAGTTTTATTCAAAGGTTCAAGTGATAGATTAGCATATATAGAATATGGCATAACATTTATCGAGGCTCCTAAGTCTAACATGGCTTTTTCAATTTTAGCGCTACCTATCGTGCACGGAATAGTGAACATACCCGGATCTGGGCACTTAGTAGGTAGCTTTCTTTGAATTACTACGGAAACATTTTCTCCAACCCTCACCTTTTTATATTTTTTTATTTCCTGTTTCCTCTTATGTGTACACAATTCTTTCAAAAATTTAGCATAACGAGGTACTTGTTTGATAGCATCTAACAATGGAATATTTACCTCGCATTTACGAAAAGTTTCATACAAATCTGAATTTTTCTCGTATTTTCTATTTTCTGTTAAAGCAAGAGGGAAAGGAGGTACCGGTTTATATTCAGAGATAGGAGGAAATTTACGCTTTGGCTTATCCTTGTTATGCAGAACACTATTGTCTGCTTCTTCTTTTTCCTTATCTGTATTGCCTTGATCTTGTGGTGTAGCCACTGTCTTTTCTAGATTTGCTATCTCTTTACCATTTCTCAAAGTGATTGCACTTGCATTTTCTTTTGGATTCACCACTGTTTGAGAGGGTAATTTCCCAGAGCTTTGCACTTCCAATCGACTAATTGCAGTTGCCATTTGTCCCACTTGTGTACCTAAATTCTGAATACTTGCCCTCGTTTCCTGTTGAAAATTTAAAGTGTTAGTGGCAAGTGTTTTAACAATATCTTCTAAAGACATGCTAGGGTTAGAAGATTGGCCCTGTTGTTGTCTATTGAGATACGATGGTTTGTACTGCTGCTGATTTGGAAAATTTTGAGGTGCAGGTTGACTTACTTGTGGATTCCCATAGCTAAAGTTAGGATGATCCCTCCATCCAGGATTATATGTATTCGAGTAGGGATCATGATTCCTTTGTGGTTGGCCAGGAAATCCTCCTGCTGCATTTGCCTGCTCAACGGATTCCTCTTGAAGAGTTGGGCATGCATCTGTCGGATGTCCTACTACCGCACAAATCCCGCAAGCTTTTACCTGTTGTGTGTTACCTGCACCCATTTGATGAACAAGAGCAGTTAGACTTGCAATTTGTTGTTCAATAGAAGAAATTTGTACCTCACTAGCATTCCTAGGTGTAGAATTAAGTCTAGTGCCATATTGTTGAGAGTTGGCTGCCATATTTGCAATTAGATTTCTTGCAGCCTCGGGAGTCTTATCCACCAACGCTCCGCCACTAGCAGCGTCAATCATGCTTCTCTTGGTACAACTGAGACCTTCGTAGAAATATTGGATGAGAAGCTGATCATTGATTTGGTGATGAAGGAAACTAGCACATAATCTTTTGAAATGGTCCCAATACTCATGTAGGGATTCACTGTTGTTCTGCCTCACACCACAAATTGACTTCCGAATATTAGCTGCCCTTGAAGCTGGAAAATATTTCTCTAAGAAGAGTCTTTTGATCTCCTCCCATGTGGTGATTCTTCCGGAGGGTAGATAGTAAAGCCAATCCTTAGCTAAATCTTTCAGAGAAAATGGGAAGGCTCTTAGCTTGATCTGCTCTTCAGTTACTCCGGTCGGTTTCATACTTGTGCATACCACATGGAATTCCTTCAAGTGTTTGTGAGGATCTTCACCTGCCAAACCATGAAAAAAGGTAGAAGATGTATCAGTCCAGATTTTAATTCAAAATGAGTGTTAGTATCAAGATTAGGAAAAGTTATGCATAAGGGTTGTTGGTTCAAATCAGGAGCCAAAAGCTCTTTCAAGGTTCGATTTGCTGCCATGACTCCCTTTTCTTCACGAATTTCCCGAGCTTCCTTCCTTAATCTGCGACAAGTTCTCTCTATCTCTGGATCAAACTTTAAATCACCTTGATTAGTAGATCGAGTTTTAGGCATAAACAATCAAGGGAATTCAAATTACTAAAAACAAAACTAAAATAAAATAAGGTTCACAAAAATATAAGTATAGACTAAAATCAGTCCCCAGCAACGGTGCCAAAATTTGGTGTGATGTCGCAGACAACCAAAAATAAACCTTACTGCGAAAAATAATTATGTAGTAGTGCAAGTAAGAGTCGATCCCACAGAGACTGATTAATCTATTTTTATATACTTTGTATTCCAGAAAAGGGAGATTTTTTTGATTGTTATTAATTAAAATAATCTAATGTGTAAAATACTGTAATTAATTAAATCAAGAGAACAAACCTTGGGTTAAGTCAACTTCCACCTTAGGAACATACACTGATCATTGACTCAAGCATACACAATTAATTCTTTGAGTATTCATCGTTAGAATCACTTCCATGTCTTTCCTTAATTTTAGTTAGATAGAAACAAGTGATCTAAATAACCCTAACTACTAAACAACTTCAGACAAGCGCTAAAAGTTTAATCTAGTAGAAGCTTTAAGAATTAGAAAAACCGATGAAGCTAAACAACACAAGCACAAGCGGTTGCATTTAATTTAGTTGAATATTCTTCCTAAGATATAATAATCTCGTGATCTGCAGTCAATTATTAATCTTAGTTGCTTTGCAAATTAGAGTGACCAAACAATTACGGATTCGATATCTAATTTAGCAGTAGATTTCAATGAATAATAAACTAGTGTGCACCTAGCAATTAAACAAATCAATCATATAATTCAAGCACAGAAAAATAATCGATACTCAAAATAATAATTGAACAATTAAAATCAATTAGATCTCACAGTGTATTTAATCCAAGGTTTCCGTCTCCTTAATCCAAGAACGAGAACTTAGCCACACATGGCCATAGGATCACAAAGAATAATAGAGAGAAGAAGTATTTTTATTTAATACATACAAGATATGACGTGCCCCCTATTTATAACAAAAACGCAGCCCTAATTATCTCCCTTCTATTGAAGCAAAATCCAATTCGCGCAAGGCAATTGGCAGCAGATTTCTGCCTCCCCACTGGGACGGCAGGTTCCTCGTCTAATATCCCGCTGGGGCAGGATATCTTACTGCCCAGCACTCCTAAAGTCGCATGCTGCTTGTATCTTGGCCCACACATGTGTTGGCGGCATATGATGACTATTTCCTTAGAAGGTTGACATGCTTCATTCCTTTTCCAAGTGCACTATTAAATCTGTGGCCCACATATTGTTCAATTGCAAGCTGCTAGCAACGTGGCCCATCTTAGAATAATAATTCGCGACCTTTCATTTTAATTCCCAAACCGAAGTGGCTTACAACCATGACCCAATGTTTTTAATTTCAATCAAGCTGCTGACCATCGTGGGCTGCTACAATTATGGGCTACTAATTGCATTTGTTTATTTCATGGGCCCATTATGATGTTAATGATTTGCCAGCTGCTTCAGCCGTGAACTTCTTTGCATGCTTATTTGCTGCAAGTCCACATGTGAGGACTTAAGTTGCAATGTGGCCCACTCATTATATTCCTTTACTTGCCATCTTGCTTTAGAATTCGTGACCCACATGAATTATTTATATAGATGCTAATTTCCTTTTGCAAGCTACTCAATTCGTGGGCCCCTCTTGGAATAACAATCCTTTCCAAGCTAGTAATTCTTTTCTCCAATTGAAACTCCCAAAATCGTAAATTGCGTGGATCTTTGTTGGCCCAATTGATGAACATCTTGCTGCATGTTGAAACTGAATTGGATTTCTGAAAACCCACAAATTTATTACTTTTTGCATCTATTTTGCTTCATTGGCTCGATTGTACCTAAAATAAAAATATAAAAACAAGGAATGTATTTAGGTACAAAATAAAATAAAAGAATAAGTATTAAAGAAATAAAATATAACATATTTCATTCTCATCCTCGGGTGGTGAGTCTGGCGGCGGGTATGGCATGGCGGAACAGAAGGTAAGCCACTCCAGCATCGTTCCTTGCTGCGCAAAGGCTTCTGCTAAGAAGTGTGATAAGCCATCGACAAACGCTGCAAAGTTGGTGTGCAACGCGTCCATCCTCCTCTCCAAGCGCCGAATCCTGTGATCCTGATGTATGTCACCAGCTGGAGGAGGGGCAGCGGTCTCGGCTGGCTGTGGCTGCAGTGGAGGAACTACTGGAGGAGGCGGCAAGATGAATCCTTTCCCCCTTGGGTGTGCTGTGCCCCCAGGCCAATCCTCAAAATGCTTAACTGTGGCATGAGTGATGTCTCCGCTCGGCATTTGGATCTGTTCATCATCCCAGCCGATGTCTGCCTCAGCACATAGATGGGCCACCACGGATGCGTGTGGAATAGACCCTGTGGCGCTGCCCCTCATAAAATGCAGCATGTTCTGATGAAGCAAATGGCCCACATTTATATATTTCCCCGTGATAATCCCCCGCAGTATGATGGCTCTCTCGATTATATCCTCCTACTGGTGCGTTAATGGCATCAAGTTGGCTTAGAGGAACAGATTCCATGCCTTAGCATATCTATTCAGACCGGAGGCAGGGAAGGTGGTATATTCATCAGTAGTATCCTTCTTAATTTTCCACACTGTTCCTGGCGCACACAAATCACTGAGCAACTAGTTAAGGTCAGTTTTAAACATATCCGCTTCTACCCAATTCACTTGCCCAGCCGGGGGTGGAGGCAAATTGAACACCTCTCGGATCGTCGCCGGGCGATAATTAATGGTTTAGCCCCGAACAAAAGGCCGGCCGCTCTGCGTTATTTTGGCGTTGGCATAGAATTGACGGACAATAGCCAACGGCACCGGCGGCGGTGTTACACAAATACCTTGCCATCTCATTTCTTGGATTATGGCACGCATATCCCCATCCTCTTTCGCGAGCTTCAAACCCCTCTCTTTTAAAATTGTCTTGGCCGTAATTCGATAATACTCTACTTGGGCCTCCAAATTGAAAAACTTTGTTAAATTAACGATGATGTCATCACTCTGGTCACTGCCAGCGGGCGAAGCAGGAGCGACTGATCGTACACGCTTAGGACCCATTATAATTTTTAGAAATTGGATGTAAACCCTTGATGATAACTCCTGAACAAAACCCCCAAACTTGCTTCTCCGAAACTTTAAAACTCAAACCCTAACTTTGATAAGAATTATTGGAACGTGATGGTAGAGAGATGGGGGCTAGGGTTTGGATTGGATGGATCGTTATTGTGAAGTGTAAGAGAATTAGGGCTTGTGATTGAGGAAGATATAGGATTAGGAGAGGGAATTCGTAAGTGATGAACTGAGAGAACATGTATTGTGAGAGGGGGGCTCGATCAAATTAGATATAGGATATAAGGGTTAGACGGATGTGTTAAATTTAAAAACTTCAGTTGGGGTCGGGCGCGGCCGCGCAGTGTTGAACTGTGAAGAGGGCTCGGTCGCGCGAAGGCTTAGAATGGTCTTTCTGGTCTAAACATTGGCACGGGCGCACGGGCTTTAGCCTTACTGGAGGCGCAGTCGCACTGCCCTGAGCCTGGCCAAAATTTTCTTGATTTTCCTGTAGCAATGAAATGAAAGCCCAAGAAGCAACTTTAAAGGCTTTCCTTACCTACATATATAACAATAAAAAAAAATTATGTATAACTTGATTCCATAATCTAAAATGCATATGTAAGATGTATATATTGTTAAATCCTTAGCAATGTTATGTAAGTGAATCATTTCTATGTGAATTCCTAAAAATGAGTATATGTGTTTATATGCAATATGCACCACTTCAAAAATATGTTCAATAAGCTTCCAACACCAAAAATATGTGCAATAATGCCTAATGCTCAAAAATGTAGGCAATGAGCTTTCAAGTCCCAAAAATAGATGCAAATATGCCTAAGGTCCAAAAATGTAGGCAATAACATCCTAACCCATAACTGTCCAAAAATTTTCACAATTTTTCAAAATGATTAGAATTAAACGGGGGGAGGGAGATATAGAGAGTCATGCAACCAGAATTAAACATGAGAGAGATATATAGAGAAATGTGACAAGAATTAAATTGAGGGAGAGATAGAGATGATGATTGCAAAAGTGTGCACCTTCATTACTTATGATGGCTCTAGGGGTCCCAAAGCGTGTGAATATGCTCTTCTGAAGAAAACGTAGGACCACCCGAGCATCATTGATTGGTAAGGCTGCTACCTCTACCTATTTGGACACATAATCGTCCGCCAGCAAAATATATAGATTTCCACAAGAAGAGACAAAAGGCCCCATGAAATTTATCCCCCAGAAGTCAAAGATTTTGACCTCTAGGATCATATTCAGAGGCATCTCATTTCTCTTGGATATGTTACCCACGCGCTGACAACTGTCACAGCTCTGGACAAAGTTTTGCGCATCTATAAACAGTGTTGGCCAATAAAAACCGGCCTAAAGCACTTTAGCGGCTGTCCTCTCGCCTCCATAATGGCCTCTATAAACAGATGAGTGGCAGTCTCGCAGTATGCTTTCCATCTCGCTCTCTGGGATGCACCGCCTGATTATTCTATCAGCGCACTACCTAAATAAGTACGGCTCATCCCAACTATACCATCTAGCATCGTGTAGAAACTTCTTCTTTTGAGCTTTAGTAAAGTCAGATGGGATAATATTGCATACTAGGAAGTTTGCAAAATCCGCAAACCAGAGCATCTCGCCTTGCACCACAAATAACTGCTCGTCCAGGAAGGACTCATTGATCATCACTTTGTCGTTTCTATCCATCCCCGGATTTTCCAGTCTAGATAAGTGGTCAGCCACTTGGTTCTCGGTCCCTTTTTTGTGTTTAATTTCTAAGTCAAACTCTTGGCGAAGAAGTATCCACCAAATGAGTTGAGGTTTAGCATCCTTCTTTGAAATCAAGTATCTGATCGTAGCATGATCTGTGTATACAATTACCCTTGTGCTAATCAAATGTGACCTAAATTTGTCAAAAGCATATACCACTGCAAGAAGCTCCTTCTCAGTGGTGGTGTAGTTCAACTGGGCATCTGTCAGGGTTTTGCTTGCATAATATATCACATAAAAGATCTTATCCCTACGTTGTCCCAATACCACCCCCACGACGAAGTCACTTGCATCACACATCAATTCGAAGGGAAGAGACCAGTCTGGTGCTGTAATGATGAGAGCCGTAGTCAATTTCTTTTTCAGGTGTTCAAAGGCTACCAGGCATTCCTCATCGAATCTAAATGGTACATCCTTCTCAAGTAAACTGAACAGAGGCTTCGTTATTGGAAGCTGTCGTTTACACTCCTAAATTAACCTCACTTTCACTTCACGAATTTAAATAATTAGCACAGTAGTAAGCAAGGATTGATCCCACAGAGAGTAAGTTTGTTTTAGATTTATTCTACTATTTTAAAAGAAAATAAAGATGGGGGATTTTTGAAATTGTTTTAAACTAAGAAAAATAGAATTTAAATAAAGAGATTAACCAAATATGTAAAAACTTCAGTTCTGTAGTTCAGTTTGACCAAGCACAACAATCAATTAATCAAGTTATTATTCTTTACCCTTCAATGAAACTATTAACCCTAGATAACAATAAGCTCTGCTATCCTAAATTCTCCTTAGATATTCACTGTATGAAATAAGCTCTTCACCAGATTCAACTAGCATATAACCTAGAACAAGCTCTCTAGATTTAATATGATAGAAGCATTAAGAAATAGAGAATTAGGCTAATCCAAGCAACAAACACATAAGCTCGATTTGTTTAACTTGTTTTCTGATAATCTTAGCAATACGCAAAAGCTTGTTCACAATTAGTATCACTAATTTACTACTTGTGATGAAGACACATATCAATTACACGTAATACCAATCTTAATCTAGCATATGATAATGATTAAATTAACTCAATTGGCCATATCAAATTAATTAGATCAATTAGCATGCAATCAATGAAAACAGATTATCAAAAGAAATTTCATACAAGAAAGAATAAATAATAATACTTAATTAATCAATTACTTGTAACAAGGTTCCACCTCCCTTTAGAACTGAATAAAGAAACTAGCCTGACATGCTCCAAGTCTGCACTTCAATGAGGTATGATAGTTGGTAGAAGATTGAATGAATAAAACCTTGACTATCATCCTCTATTTATAGTGCTAGACAAGGACTTAAATCCTATAAGAACTAGGAATCCAAATCCTAAAAGAAATTACAATTATAACTAATTTCCATAAAGAAATAGAATCTAATAAGGAAATAAAATCTCAGTCCAAAGAAGTCCTAATTCTAATAGTAATATCAATCCAATTCCATGTAGGAATCTCCAAATATTGAGAAAGTCAACTGCTGGTCAAACTCCTCTTCAATTCAACTCCAAATCAACTTGTTTCCATCCTTTTAGCTTTAATTCACCTGAAAATAATAAACAACTTATTAAGCTCATATACACATGAAACATGTAATAAAACCAAATGTAAAGGAATAAAAAATCATGAGTATTGTGTACTTATCAAATTCCCCCACACTTAGTCTTTTACACGTCCTCGTGTAAACTAAAAGTTTAATTTCTAGAAACTTTACTCAACTATAACGTCAAAAGATTTTAAGATCATATCATGATTATCAACACTAAACCCACAAAAACATGATCAACGCTTCATCAATTAACTCAAGATAAGTACCTCACCACTTCACCAATGAGTTTTATTAAGTTAAATTGTAACCACATAAGCCTTTGTCTATGATCCACATACTTACTCAACTTAGTTACCATGGAGCAAAAACCGTGCACACCACTCAAAAACTCAAAACATACTTTTTCTGCTTTATTTTTTATCAGAATCTTTTCATTTTAATTAATTTTTTTTTATTTTCGGTGAATGCATTTTATGCTCCGTTTCACCTTCCTCAATCATTCTTTTGTAAGTGAGTGTATTTTATGCTCCATCTCACTTATCCGCACGTGTTTATGGGAGAGAGCGTTTTACGCTCCATCTCATCCCACCACATGACGTCTCTTGTGTTTCTTTTTCAACAATTTCACTGGTTTCCAATTTTTCTTATTATTTTTTTTCACATGGTCCTGCAAAAAGCTTAAGCAGTTCAATAGTTCTAGAGCATGAGATTAGTGCACATAGACAACTCCACAGATAACTTAGCCAACTAAGCATATATCACATGTTCAAGTGCTCATGAGACACAAATTCAATGTAAATCAATTACTATGGATCATGACTTAGTTTTTCTCAATCATTAACCAATTAAGCATTAAACAGATTTTGAATTTTTAGCATTGATTCTCATTTGTTGATCTTAACATTCGAACACATAGGCAAATAGAATCATGGAATCTAATTTTTTTCAAAAATTTTCAAAGGCATCTGGATGGTCCTTTTTCCTATCAAAATCAGCAGATCAATATCACTAAAATAAAAAATAAAAAACCTAAATCTCTCCCCCCACACTCAAACCTTACATTGTCCCCAATGTAAGAAAATCATGCAAAGAAGAAAGAACTACATGCAAAAATAAAATAAAATAAAATAAAAACTAAATAGTAAAGGGATAGAAAAATCAAATCTGATTTCTTGGGTTGCCTCCCAAGCAGCTGCCCTTGTTTATTGTCATTGGCTTGACATCTTCCCTCTCGTTCTATGTAATTGGAGTTGTGAACTTCAACTGGATTGGTAATAGTTTCTTCCTTAATTGAGGAACATTGTGTACTTCATGATTTTGCTCCTTTCCAGCCACCAAATCCTCCTCGTATAATTGTATTCGATCAAAAGATTCCTGCACTAAATAATCCACAACATCAATAACAAAAACAGATTTAATATTATCAAGATACCTTTTAGCCTGATCTGCGTTGAACTGGAACTTTGCATTGTCCAATTCCATGATAAAGGTACGATGGTATGTAGCACTCCTTGTTTCTGTTAGTTGTACTGATGGAGATGAATCCACGTCTTTCTTTTCGAGATCTGCAGAATTTATCAAATTATTCTCTTCTTCCTCTTGTTCATTCTCTTCGTGAAATTCCATATTACAGTCCGTTCCTGGAGTAAGCCCTGAATCCTCCTGCTCCTTTTCGTCAAATCCCATTGTACTAAAGTTCTCAACAAATGGAGGAGATAACTCCTCGAAGCCTTGAAATTCTAACCTTCCTACTGTGGTTGCAAGCTGACCAACTTGATCCCTCAGATCTTGAACAGAAGTTCTTGTCTCCTGCTGGAACTGCTGTGTCTGACTCATGAACTGTAGTGTTTGGCTCATGAATGCCTTGAACATATCCTCCATAGATGTCCCAGAATTGACAGGCACTTCTTGGTTTTCTTCATAGCTCAAGTCCGGATGATCTCTCCATCCGGAATTGTGAGTTTCTACCCAAGGATCACATTGATGTGGATTTTGTCCGAAGAATGTCCCCACAGTTTTAACTTGATGAACAATTACATCATCTTGCACTATGGGACAATCATTTGTTGTATGCCCTGATTTTGAGTAAATTCCACATACTTTTGCAATCGGTACGTTTCCTGTTGTTAATTGTTGCACCACAGCAGTTAAGTTAGAAATTTGTTGTGCCAATTCACTCGTGCTTACCTCACTTACCCTTTGTGGAGCATGATCGTATTGTTGTGAGTTAGCGGCCATGTTTGCAATTAAATTTCTTGCAGCCTCCGGTGTCTTGTCTACTAATGCTCCTCCACTAGCCGCATCGATCATACTTCTTTTCGTTGGTATCAGTCCCCGTAGAAGTACTGAATCAAGTGTTGCTCATCAATTTGGTGGGGAGGGCAGCTGGAACACAACTTCTTGAACCTTTCCCAATACTCGTAGAGAGTTTCTCCATTGAACTGACTGATTCCACATATCTCATTCCTTGAATTGGCAACTCTTGATGCAGGAAAATACTTCTCCAAGAATAGCCTTTGCATATCAGTCCATGATCGTATTGATCCTGAAGGAAGATAGTATAACCAGTCTTTAGCCAAATCTGCTAATGAGAAAGGAAAAAGTCTAAGTTTGATCTGCTCCTCTGACACTCCTTGTGATTTCATCATGGAACACACCACATGGAACTCCTTTAGATGCGTATATGGATTTTCACCTGTTAGACCATGAAAAAAGGCAAAAAGCGAATTAGTCCGTAGTTAAGTTAAAAAGCAACATCTAAAGTAGGATATTTAATACACAGGGATGGTTGATCAAGGTCTGGAGTAGCCAGTTCTTTTAAAGTCCGGTTGTTGTTCGGCACCACCATCTTTTCCTTTTTAAGTATTGGAACAAGAGCTTCTTTTGTATCTGCAATTTTCTCTATTTCTTGATCAAAATTAGAGTGAGATGATTGAGTTATAAAACAAAAAGAAAAAAAATAAAAAAATAAAAAGAAAATAATAAAAATAAATGAAAACAAAGAATAAACAAAAACAAATAACACTCCCCAGCAACGGCGCCAAAATTTGGAAGCTGTCGTTTACACTCCTAAATTAACCTCACTTTCACTTCACGAATTTAAATAATTAGCACAGTAGTAAGCAAGGATCAATCCCACAGAGAGTAAGTTTGTTTTAGATTTATTCTACTATTTTAAAAGAAAATAAAGATGGGGGATTTTTGAAATTGTTTTAAACTAAGAAAAACAGAATTTAAATAAAGAGATTAACCAAATATGTAAAAACTTCAGTTCTATAATTCAGTTTCACCAAGCACAACAATTAATTAATCAAGTTATTATTCTTTACCCTTCAATGAAACTATTAACCCTAGATAACAATAAGCTCTGCTATCCGAAATTCTCCTTAGATATTCACTGTGTGAAACAAGCTCTTCACCGGATTCAACTAGCATATAACCTAGAACAAGCTCTCTAGATTTAATATGATAGAAGCATTAAGAAATAAAGAATTAGGCTAATCCAAGCAACAAACACATAAGCTCGATTTGTTTAACTTGTTTTCTGATAATCTTAGCAATACACAAAAGCTTGTCCACAATTAGTATCATTAATTTACTACTTGTGATGAAGACAGATATCAATTACACGTAATACCAATCTTAATCTAGCATATGATAATGATTAAATTAACTCAATTGGCCATATCAAATTAATTAGATCAATTAGCATGCAATCAATGAAAACAGATTATCAGAAGAAATTTCATACAATAAAGAATAAATAATAATACTTAATTAATCAATTACTTGTAACAAGGTTCCACCTCCCTTTAGAACTGAATAAAGAAACTAGCCTGACATGCTCCAAGTCTGCACTTCAATGAGGTATGATAGTTGGTAGAAGATTAAATGAATAAAACCTTGATTATCATCCTCTATTTATAGTGCTAGACAAGGACTTAAATCCTATAAGAACTAGGAATCCAAATCCTAAAAGGAATTACAATTATAACTAATTTCCATAAAGAAATAAAATCTAATAAGGAAATAAAATCTCAGTCCAAAGCAGTCCTAATTCTAATAGTAATATCAATCCAATTCCATGTAGGAATCTCCAAATATTGAGAAAGTCAACTGCTGGTCAAACTCCTCTTCAATTCAACTCCAAATCAACTTGTTTCCATCCTTTTAGCTTTAATTCACCTGAAAATAATAAACAACTTATTAAGCTCATATACACATGAAACATGTAATAAAACCAAATGTAAAGGAATAAAAAATAATGAATATTGTGTACTTATTAGTTATCTTTGAGAAGTCTTTGATAAAACGCCGGTAAAAGCCTGCATGCCCAAGAAAACTACGAATTCCCTTTACTTAGGATGGTGGTGTTAGACTTTCAATGGTCTCCAGTTTAGCCTTGTCCACCTCTAGACCTTTTTCAGAAACTTTGTGGCACAAAATAATGCCCTCCTTTACCATAAAATGGCATTTTTCCCAGTTTAGAACGAGGTTAGTCTCAACACATCTTTTTAACACCAATACCAGATTCTCTAAACAGATGTCGAAAGAGTCCTCAAAGATAGAGAAATCACCCATGAAGACTTCTACGTTATGTTAGACCATGTCAGAGAATATAGCCATCATGCATCTTTGGAAAGTGCTGGTGCATTGTATAGCCCGAAAGACATCCTTCTAAATGCAAATGTACCGTATGGGCATGTGAAGGTGGTCTTCTCTTGGTCCTCGGGGGCTATTACAATCTGATTATACCCCGAGTAACCGTTCAGGAGGCAATAGTAGTTGTGGCCTGCTAGCCTATGCAGCATTTGATCAATAAATGGGAGAGGGAAATGATCTTTCCTTGTAGCTTTATTCAGTCTGCAATAGTCCATGCAGACTCTCCATCTCGTAACTGTCCTGGTAGGTATAAGCTCATTTATTTTATTAGTCACGACTGTCATGCCTCCCTTCTTCGGGACGCACTGCACCGGGCTCACCTAAGGGCTGTCTGATATTGGATAAATTATTCCAGCATCTAACCACTTAAGGATCTCCTTTTTGACAACCTCTTTAATGATTGGATTCAATCTCCGTTGTTGCTCTATCGATGGCTTGCTGTCATCCTCTAAGAGTATCTTATGCATGCAGTATGAGGGACTGATCCCCTTGATGTTAGCTTTGGCCTACCCAATAGCTGATTTAAACTCTCTTAGGACCCTCAACAATTTGCTCTCTTGATCGGATGATAGAGCAGAGGCAATAATAACCGACAACGTAGAAGATTCTCCTAGATATGTATATCTCAAATGATCTAGAAGAGGTTTCAGGTCAAGTGTGGGAGCCACCTCTAGAGAAGGCTTTAGTCGCTCTGATGACTCCCCAGTCTGTCCAAGTGGTTAGATGGGAATTTTAAACTTTCACATCTGAGGCACCGTGTTCAAGATCTGTATGCACTCCACCACATCTGTATCTCCCACTTCTGAATCTCCCTGTAGAGCAGTTTCTAATGGATCCATACTCATTAAGTGTTCAGTCTCCTCTTGCAGAATCCTGTTGACAGTATCAATTCTGAAACATTCTTCCTCATCCATGGGAAAGTTCATAGCCTTGAAGACATTGAAGGTGACCTCTTGGTCCTGAACCCTCATAGTCAGTTCTCCCTTTTGTACATCTATGAGTGTTCTCCCGGTGGCTAGAAACGGTCTCCCCAGAATAATTGGAATGTTCTTGTCTTCCACGAAGTCCAGGATTATAAAGTCTGCAGGGAATATAATTTTTTCCACCTTTACTAACACATCTTCAACAATGCCTCTGGGTAGGTGATGGATCTATAGGCTAGCTGCAAAGATATGCTTGTCAGCTTAGGAGCCGGCAATCCCTATTGAGTGAACACCGATAGTGGCATTAAATTTATGCTTTCCCCCAAGTCGCATAGGCACTTGTTGAAGGACAACTCCACAATAGAACAAGGAATTGTGAAACTCCCTGGGTCCTTAAGCTTTAGAGGTAACTTTCTCTGTAAGACTGCACTGCATTCCTATATCAAGGCTACAGTTTCATAGTCTTCTAGCCTCTTCTTCCTTGACAGTATCCCCTTCATAAACTTTGCGTAGCTTGGCATTTGTTATAAGGCTTCGGAAAAGGGAATATTGGTTTGCAGTTTCTTAAAAACTTCCAAAAACTTGGCGAACTGTTTATCCAATTTCTGCTTCTGGATTCTTTGTGGATATGGTGCAGGAGGGTAGACTACTTTTGGTGGAACATTGGTTTTCTCAGTGGTAACTTTCTTATCTGCCTCAACCTCATTGTTGCCATCCTTCCCATCATTCAAAACAATTTTAGGACTTTTTGCAGATGGGAGCGCCCACGCTAGGTTTTGGTCTTCCTGGAGCACGATCGCGCCAGTCCCCATATCAGCAGTTTGCTTCCCAGACATTAAGTTATTTGCCTGGCATTGCTCATTGCCATCTCTTCTTCCTGGATTGGCTTCCATACTGCTTGGAAGAGTGCCTTGGGGTCTGTTGTTGAGCGTATTGGCCATTTGGCCCATCTGATTTTCCAAATTCTTGATTGCCACCGCTTGGCTCTTCATTATCAACTCAGTATTAGCAATATACTTCAGCATCAATTCTTCCCATTCAGATCTCTTTTCTTGCGGAGGGGCGGGATCTGAGTGATGTTGTTGTTGTTGTTGATTAAATCGCGGAGGGTGTGACTGTCTAGGGGCATACTGATGTTGGGACTGTTGTGGCTGAGATTTTTGTTGATAAGGTTGGTAGTGAGATTGTGGTTGTTTTTGGACATTTTGGTATAGTTGTTGTGGTTGTTGTGGAGGAGGTTGGTATTGAGATGACTGAGACTGTTGAGCATTTTGATTGTTTCTCCAACTGAAATTAGGATGGTTTTGATTGCTCGGGTGGTAGGAGTTTGAAAATTAATTCTGCGGCTTTTGATTGTTGCTGACGAACTGGACCGACTCGATACTGATGGCACACTGCTCTGTCTGGTGTGCTCCGGCACACAACTCATATACAAATGCAACTTGCTGAACTCTACTTTCAGCCATAGAATCTATCTTATTGTTCATGGCCGCCATTTGTGCAGACAATGCTGTGATGGCATCCGCATCCAATACTCCGATAACTTTAGGTTGAACCATTCTTGCTGTTGGATTTTGATATTCATTGGCCGCCATAGTTTCAATTAGATCATAGGCTGTCGGATAATCTTTGGCCCATAGAGCTCCTCTCGATGCGGCATCAATGATTGGCCTTGACTGCCACCCCAAACCATTATAGAACGGATTTATCACCATCCAGTCAGGCATTCCATGGTACGGGCATTTCCTGAGCATCTCTTTGTAGTGTTCCCATGCCTCATAAAATGATTCACCTTGTTGATGTGCAAACTGAGTCAGAGCACTCCTCATGGAAGAAGTCTTAGCCATGGGGAAGAATTTGGTTAGAAATTTCTGTGCTAAGTCTTCCCACGTGGTGATTGATCTTAAGGGTAATGAATGCAACCAACTCTTTGCCTTATCCCTCAAGGTGAATGGGAATAATCGAAGTTTCACTGCATCATCCGAAACGTTGTTGAATTTAAAGGTGTCACATATCTCAATAAAGCTTAAGATATGTTCATTTGGATCTTCTGTAGCTGCACCCCCAAATTGGACAGTGGTTTGAACCATCTGCAGTGTCCCTAGTTTTATCTCAAAAGTATTCGCAGCTATTGCTGGCCTAACTACATTGGACTGTAGATCAGAAATTTTTGGTATGTAGTAGTCCCTCAAGGCTCTATTGTCGGCTCTTTTCTCTTTGGCCGCCATTTGTTCTGGTTGTTCAGGTTCCTCTTGTTGGTTAGTATTTCTAGTGTTTGCTCTCCAAGCTCTGCCATTAATGTTCCTTTGCAGAGGCACCAACTCAGGAGTGGAGGCTCGTGTTTTCATAAACTAACCACAAGTACCTGAAACACAAACGAAAATAAAATAGAAATGAGAATAGAGAAGATTTGTTCAAGTCAGACAAATCTAACAAAAATTGATGCCAATAGTAATAAACTAACAACTCATATCCCCGGCAACGGCGCCAAAAACTTGTTGTGTCGTTTTGGTGTTAACAAAATGGGCACAAAATACGTGCAAGCATACACGGTCGACAAGTAATAAAATTGATAAGTAAAGATCGTTCCCACGGAGAAAAGATGTTAGGTTTAAACTATCATGCAACAATTCTATAGTTATTTTTGTCTGCTTAAACGAATATCAAAGTGTGCTATAATAACTACACTAATTTTAAAGTAAACTTAACTAATTAACAGACAAAGGATTTAAATTAGAGAAATTTGGGATCCTAACTTCACCTATCGCATCTCCTAGATTACACACCTCATGTTAGGTATGATTGATTACTTAGGAACGCTAGCCGGGAGCACGAATGTGAGAAAAGGCTATTTTTCAATAAACCAAATCCATATCATATAATATCCACAAAAGAGATAGAAATCACATGAACATCGATAAAGCCTAAATCACTATATGTCTATGCAATTTACAAGCAAAATTGAATTAAGTGCAAGCTCCCTATTGGCTACATATAGCAAGCCGATATATTTCTATCCGGATAACGAATCATAAAATTCGTCACATGCAAATTTTACGAACATATGCTAGCATGGAAAAATCTAAGCTTATACTTCCTCTTTCAATTCCGTATAAACTATTACAGTAGATGGTGATCAAACATCTAAACATACAACACAACCATGCTAGGCAAACCATACATTTTCAACAATACATTTCAAAGAGGCATAAAACCCTAGACTAAGCAATAAGATCCATTAGAATCCCATAATGGTAGTTAGTTCATTTCTGAACCACCAACCATTATGGGATTTAAGCCAAGCATTAGAAGCAATAATGACAATAAGAGAGTAGAGAGAATGGAAATGCAAATCTTATGGTTCTCTTTCCAATAGAAGCCTTCAATGCTCAAGTTCAGACCACAAACCCAACCAAAGTGAACCCTAGAAAATGAAATCTACTTAGAACTAGAGGAGAAGAAGAGTGAAGCTCTCAACCCCTCTAAGCTCTCTAAACCCTAGAAATGTAAGAACTAGCTTGTAATAAATGAAGTTTGATAATGATAAGTGATAAGTGTCGTCTCTATTGCAACATAAAGCCCTATAAAGATTACACTTAGCCGAAAAATTGAAAAGTCAACAATTCTTGACCGTCGCTGCCGCGCGGCCTTGCTTTGTTCTCCTGGCACAGGCGCGGGCGCGCGCGTTCCCACAGCAGACTCTGGACTTCTAGGCATTGGCACGAGCGCGCGGACTATTCCTTGCTATCCCGGCGCCACTGCGCGGACCTATTTCTTCTGCTGGTGCATTTTGGTGCTTGGTTTGCTTTATTGTTGCTTCTTTTCTTCTTTCCTTCTTGCTTCTTGCTCCTTCACTCTGCTGCTTTGAGGCCATGTTCACATGGCTCTTATCCACTTCCTTATGCCAAATCCGTCTTCATGTTATCCCACCTTTCCTTGTTTCCAAGTCCATGCCATTATGTCCATTATCATACCATTCTATGCCTTCTTGAGTTTCCTGCCTAAGATATGCAAAACAAAGATAAAACGCATTAAAAGACAAGAAAATGCTTGAGTTTAAGCCATAATCATAGCTAGTTGATATCCAATAAGTAGGTATAAAACCTACTTATCAGTCCTCCCCATAGAAGTAGAGATGGAATCCTTACGAGTGATGATCGATGCTTAGATAGACGAGGATCAGTGGTTGCAAGATCGATACCACCAACTTTCTTTGATAGATGAAAAGAGGGCTACAGCCATTTTCCACTGGCAGTTGTATCAGCAAAGGATTGCTCGATCCTACAACAAGAAGGTCCGAATATGGCATTTCAAAGAAAACGACTTGGTGCTGAAGAAAGTTTTAGCCAATCAAGACGAAACTAAAGGAAAGTTCGCCCCTAATTAGGAAGGCCCTTTCATTGTCAAGGAAGTAGTGATAGGAGGAGCTATCAGATTACAAGAAATGGACGGGAACAAATTTCCCCAACTCATCAATTCAGATATAGTGAAAAGGTACTATGTCTGAAGCACATGCATACCCGCATCCGGGTCCTACAAATCAAATCAAGTTTGGTTTTTCACTAGAAAGCTGGAACTACGAATGACTTGATCTCCCTCAACCCGGGAGTACATAGGCAGCCATTTCTGGTGCGGTCAAACCAAATAAAAATTCAAAAAAAAAACTCATCAAAACCCAAGACAGATACTTTTCAAACCCTCTCAAGCAAGAACTACGAATGACCTGATCTCCCTCAACCAGGGAGTACGTAGGCAGCCATTTACAGTGTGATTTGACCTTCAAGAAAAAATAAAAACCCCAATAAAAACCAAAGATATATAGAGTCTAAATCCTATCAATTTACCTGATAAATAGGCCCATCTGAGATACTCCCTGACATCTCAACTGTCAGTCTATCAAGGAGAAGCTCAAGATGCATCAACAACAGCGAGTCATGAAGAAGTGGTAATCACTCAGCAATGATGTACATCTCCAAACATGGAAGTGAATCAAAAATATATTTCTCTGATATAAAACTATTTGATATATACGTAATGCCTTGTACATGACAAAAATGGCTGATCTAGTCTGTGCAGGAAAAATAAAGCTAGTCTATGGACCCAAGGATAAGCGGGCCAGCAATGCCACCATGGCATCTCTCTCTGAAGATGGATGAGCAGCTGATAATGCAATACTCTCAGCCTCCATATGACTCTAAACCTCCATAGTCATCTGTAATGTGGCACTGTGGTCATCAATATATGCACTCATCTCGGTGACCAGGCCGTGAGTATAAGATCGAAGGGCAGTACTGTCAGCAATGTGGAAATCACGGGAAGCTATAGCCTCATCCCTCTTCACAAAAGATGCATCTCTAGAAATCAAAGTGTCCTCGATCTCAGCAAAAGCTGCATCTCTGGCTGAGCGGATCTCATCCCTCTCCACAACAACTGCATCTCTGGCAGATCGAAGCTCCTATCTCTCTATCAAGCCAGCATCATGAGCGACTTGAAGTGCGTCCCTCTCAGCTAAAGCTATATCTCTGCCAAACAAGGTGGCCAACATCTGTGCTCTAGCCGAATCCAGCTCAAAAGTCATCCTAAACAGTGAATTCGCCAAAGTCGAATCTGTGCCTACAAGGATAGTCAGTGGGTCACTAACCAAAGCAGTTGTCTAACCTACGAATAGCTCATTCTTAGTGGGAGACGTAGGATCCTCTATAGGCTCCTCCTCATCTGAATCTACAATAGGAGCTGAAGGAACAAATGCAGTTACTGCCATATCTGCCTCCAACCATGCCAAGTACTCTGGAGAACTGTCCGAATGGCTACTAGAGAACTCAACCCTCTCTCTATGAGTTCAACACTCATATACTCTGATCAAATCGGCTGATGATATAGAAGAAGCAGACATCCTCTGATCAGCAGACCCCTCAAAATGGTGCAGACTCTGAAATTGATCAAACCGCCAGGGGATGATAAATTGTCACTCCCCTCAAACCCGCTAGGGGCAAATAATCCATGCCAGGTGCATAAGTAATGAAGCTCTATGGGGACGCTTGGCATGAGCATTGCAAGATCGAGAACGGATGCCCAATATATGATAGAAATGCCAACCACGTCTCTGCATCAATACACTCCGCAGGCTGAAAGGAGTAAACTGTGGATGTCTCGTGAGTGTAGCAAAAACCCCGTGGCCTGAAGAATCCTATTGGTCGTATGTGGGACATCAGCCATACATACAGCAAGACCGAACTACCTCTGAAGAACCCCTCTGGGTGGATAACATAGTGAGTGGCTGACCGCAGCGTCTCAGCCAATATCATCTAGATAATGGTACTACCCTGTCTAAGGGCCCGAACTATGACGCCCCCAAATTCAGACCGTCACTGATCTCGAATTCGGTTCATCACGTACTATTTCTAATACCAACTAAAATCTTAAACAATGGAATAACAGAATAATTTACATTGATATAACATAAATATTCTCGTCCCAAGTCTCGAAACTATTACTAATACACTTCATAACTTAAACCAAATATTTCTTAAAACATAACATTAAATAAGTCTTAATACAACATAACGGAAACATCCTAATATAGAAAAGCACAGCTACTCCATAGCATTGCCTTCGCACTTGTCTTGTCTTGGGGTTCCACCTTGCCCTGCCCTAACTGAAATGTTTATGGGAAGCAAGAGTGAGCAACAAATTTGCTCAGCAAGTAATATGCCAATAAATGTGAACAGGAATGTATAGAGTTCTAAATCTCAAGGGTATAACAGTAATTAATCGCTCAGGATTTCAAATAAGAATGTTGTGAACAAAATAAATAGCAATGACTTCCAAATCTATTCTGTGAAGTTGAATAAGGACTACTACGGGTCGAGAAGTTATTAAAGGATTCAAAAGTTTCAACAATTTCAAGTAAATGAATAGATATCACTAACTGTCGCTGTGGACCAAGGATTTATAAAAGAATCCAAAGAATTCAAAGTTTCAAGTAAATAAATACTGGATACTGAGTGGTCGCTAAGAACCACGAACTTCTACTAGAATCAGCAAAATTATTTCTTGTAACCCAACCAAGTACAATTAGGGGATCAGCCTATCGTACCTGAAGTTATGCATAACCTACCACACCACTGTCGGCACCCCGACTATATAGTTCCCCTTTTTACAAGGGTTGTTCAACTCAGTCAATTTATAAGAGTCCGCACCAAGGCAATTGGTGTGGAGTGCTTTCTAATTCGTGATATTGGTCTAGCCGAATTAAATGGCATAGACAATTTCAACAATGTATATAAGAATAATTTATGAGTTCACTACTCGCACCAATAATTCGAAGAATATAATCGTGATTTAAATCAAACTATGAAACATAAGTTTATAAGGCAAGAATTATTCTAGCACCTATTTACTTGTACGACCAAAGTTAGTACAAGCTCGAATATGTGTTCAATAAAGAGTATGAATCAAATACTTGCTCAATAAAAGAGTAGTCAGATACTTGCAAATAATACAAGAAAGGTTTAAGTTAGGGAACTTGTTTACGACGTTCCCCGAATAAGTAACCACAAGGATAGAATACTTGCAACATAATAAAAGTACTGTTCAGATACTTGCACTATAAATGAGTGTAAGTCAGGAAACTTGCCTCAAGCGTAGTTTATCCTCGTTAAATAAATTGACACTTTCGAATCCCTATCGTAATATAGTTACGTATATATATATGATATCCATTAGTCATATAGTTTAACATCATATCATATCTAGGATATACGATCAATACATAAGTTAGGCCTTAACCTTACTACACAGTTATAACACATATAGCATTGTATTAAATCATACTGCTTAACCGATTAGGTCTTTATTATCTATGGAATCCCTTTTCTCAAGTTAAACATCTTCATAGTATGTCACACATGTCGTATGAAATTAGATTATAAAACATCATGAAATCAAGTAACATAGTTATATCATGTATGGCATTTGTAGTAAATCATAACACTAAATTGGTCATGTCTTTATTATCTCTAGAGTTCCTTTTATAAATAAAACATCTTCATATATTATTACTATCACATAAGACCACAACTAGCACCAAACATACTTTATTTAGCAAGTTATGGCATTGTTATAAGTTAACCGTCAAAATCGGTTTCAAATAACAACATATAATATCACATAGCATATATACGTTAAAGAATACTTTTATGTTTGTATAACCTTCCTTCGTTCCAAACATATGTGATATAGCGTCTAAGTTAACCCTTTCGACAACTTACGGTCATTCAAGGTTATAAAGTCACAAAGTCTAACATGCTCGCCATTTATACACATAAGGTAAGCATATAACTTGTATTAAGCATATTCATGAATATTCATATCGCATACACGTAACTATCAGTGTTATTAGTTCGAAAACATGCTTCAATTATGCTTAACTTGATATCATGGCATCTAGCATGGTATATATACATGTATGATACATGAGTGGGTCTACGAGTGCTATCTATCACTTCCACAATTTTCAGAATCCAACTCTCAAGGTAGCATGTTAACATTCACTTTCAAAGTTTGTATTTTCATTAGTAAAGCTTACTAATAAGTCCAACATGTTCATGCTTCCTTACGAATCATATAAACATAAGTTAACGGGTTATTCATGCATTTCTAAGTCATCTAAACATGCTCGCAAAATCATAATGTGTATATGGTATTTACATGTCAATGTCCACCTTCAAAACTTACATTTTCGTTTAGAAATGTCCGCTAGTAAGGCCCGTATGTTCATGTTACATTATGAAACATATATACACAATTTAGCATGCTTTTCATACATTTTTAGGTCATAATAACATGTTCGCAAAGCCAATACATCAATATGGATAGAACATGTTAAAGTTTGTTTATAAGACTTTAAGTCCATTTTCAAGCCTTTTTTCAATCAAGAATGTATATAATCATGGTTAAACGTACTCATGCTATGTTAATATACATGCATATACATGTTTCTCATATTATCATGCTTTGTCTAAGTCTTAAAACCATTTAAAGATAATGGATTTTATGCAGAAAGTAGCATCTGGTCCCAGAGACTGGCGCAGCTGCGCCGTGTCCGGTCAATGCCTGCTTCGGCATTTTCCAACCCAACACAGAAATTACTTCACGAAACAGTTGGAAAACTATCTACATTGCCATACCAACACATATATAAGACTATATAACAACTAAGTAATCATTTTCCAACTCCATTATCATTTAACTTCACATAATTAAGAAATTTGGAATTCAATAGAAATTCTTTTGACAGAGAATAAAAATGAAGAACAAGGAAGAAATTTTATACCTCTGTAATTAGTAATTGGACTGGCTGCTAATTCTACTCACAATGCTACTACACTAATGTATATATGCTCTCAATTTATCACTTAAGCAAACTCTCAGCAATGGAATTAGAGAGGAGGAGAGCCATTATTTATAGATGAATTGAAATCCAGACAATACAATTAACTTCCAATCTAACCTAATAGATGAATGAATTGCATGCTAGATAAGAGGGAGTTGGTGAATTCTACTATTTGATCCACTCCCCTTGTGATTATGATGGCTAAAATGTTGAGTTTGAGAGAAGAGGCAATAGGCTAGCCATTGAGTTATACACGTGAGGAGAGAGCTGACAATCAATTTGGGACAAGCTTATGTAGAACTCAGCATTTGGCAAATGAAATAAATACAACACTTAGGTTTGTTATATATACTTCAGCTAAATACACATGTATGTATACATAGGTTGAAATTTTATTTAGAGTCACAATGTAGTTTTTTTAATAAGGTAATAATATTACAATGTAGTAAGTTGAGGTACATGTATATCTCTCAATATATAATCCATGTACATTTATAATACTAAACATAATCCAATTGGGTATTATCTTTCCACATTACCATGAACCATATTATTTTAATTATTTATAATCATGGAAATAATTATTAATTTTCATTTCACATTAATATTAAGATAGATAATCATTTATTTATTCCCTCTTATATTATTAAATACACACTTAGTTCAATTTGATAATCCATAAGTACACCTTTAATGTATCCATATATACATGTTGTCATATAACATTTGTTTATTTATAATATTATACGAAGTACATCTTTTAATGTAGCCACATACCATATGTTGTCACATAAGCTTTATTATGTAACTCAAATAATCATAACATATGGTTTCAATATGTACAATCACATTGCATCATATAGTTTAAGAATTCCTAATATGTGGTTTCTATATATAGCACAGTCATATGAATGTCGCACTACACTATATAATATAATTGTATCCCATATATTTTATATATTTAACTTCGCATACATGCACATAACAATTAATAAAATCTCATTATATTAATGACTTACTTATTTGTTTTATAATGACAATTAATTAATTAATTAAATATTAATAATTTCCTTCTTTATAGATTAATGAAGTTATTAATCTCCATATTAATTAACTAACATTTATATGATTAATTATCAAGTTAAATAAATATAAATCTTATTATATTCATAAATAAATTGCTTATTATCATTCTATTATTCGCGATAATAATAATTAATACATTATCAATTAATCATTATTAATATTCTATTTTCTCATAGAAAGTAAATAACAATTAATATCGATTAATTGTTCACGTAGTAATTTCCTCATGGCTTTATCCTTATCAGTTATTATTATATGACAAATAATCACATTCTCTAATAGTTTAATAAATACAAATCTCATTATATTTATAAACCATTTTCTTAGTATTAAATCATTATTTGCAAAAATACTAAATCCACAGATTATTATTATATTTCTCATAATAACAATTAACAATTAATATAGATTAATTGTTCACTTAATAATTTATTTACTTTATAACTGATTATCATGCATGATAACACTTAATAACATTATTGTATGATTAACTATCACAAGCATTGCACTCAACAAATAATCAATTAAATATAATTCTTATCATATTCATCAATTACTTATTCATAATTGTTTTGTTATTTATAATAACATATTATTAAAAATTACTCATTAATAACAATAATTAATTAACAATGTAATATTAATTAATCCTTCGCTTATTGATTTCCCTCTTGAATTAATTAAATCATCACCATTTTCATTCTCATGCCACACAAGGCATTCTACGAGTTCATCATCATTCTCCATATTTCTTCAATTATTATAAATTCAATTTAATATAATCTAATTACTTCTCTCGTAACTCACAAACATTTATGTTCAAGTAATATTCATTTTCTTATTATATAAATAAAAAAAAATTATTCATGAAATTCACGGTTCTTACATCCTCCCCCCTTATAAAAATTTCGTTCTCGGAATTGGTACAAGGTTACACAATAGATGGGGATAGTCCCTCCTCGTCCTATCTTCTAATTCCCATGTGGCCTCCTTGGCGTCGTGGTTTTGCCAAAACGCTAGCACAGAAGATATAATTTTATTTCTTAATATCTGTTCTTTTTTATCTAGTATTTGGACAGGAATTCTTCATATGTCAGATTCTCCTCTACTTGAATGGGTTCATAGGGTATTACACGCTTATAATTAGGCTTATATGATCGTAAGACAGAAACATGAAACACATTGTAGATATGTTCCAATTCACTAGATAAGGCTACCTCGTACGCCACTTTTTCTGCTCTCTATAATATTTCAAAAGGTTTCACGAACCTTAGACTCAATTCTTCTTTCTAACCTTATCTTCCCTTCATAGGGAAACATTTAAGAAATATAAAACTACCGTCTTCAAAATCTTGATTATAATGATGCCAATCTGTGTTTTTCTCATGTTGATCTTGAGCTGCTACTAATATGGCTCTTTTTGTCTTCACAATGTCTGCCATTCATCATACTAAATTCAATTCCAATTGAAGTAGTCGTTCTCTGACCTCATCCCAATGTAGCGGTGTTCTGCACTTTCTTCCGTGGAGAGCTTTGTATGATGGCTTACCGATATTCGTATAATAATTATTACAATAAGCGAATTCTACTAAGGGTAAGTGATATTTCAAGTTACCTTTGAAATCCATTACGCAAGCTATTCCAAAACTTTGAAGTGGAGAGCTGGTTTCGATCGAAAATACTTGACATCGATATGTGTCGCAAAACGATTTTCTTTACGTATAATTTTGCTAACTGATTTAAATTGAATCGAATATCTATCTGTAGGAAGCGCGTCGTTTTCTTTAATCGGTCGATGTATTCTATAACTTCTCGCCTCATATTGACCACCAATAGTGTCTTCGAAGATGCCAGTACGTTTTCATGCTTCATGGGTAAACAAAATATGTCCAACTATATGCCTCATGAAAACTCTTATCTCACAAATTTTAGTTACGGTTGACTCTCACGCTCGATTTATAAATATCAAGATACCATTTCTGAAATTTTCCTGTTTACCTTCTCTCACTTTTTGTCTTTTTCTTGTCATCCCTTTACTTTATCCAACAACGATGGACAAACCCTTTTTATAAACTTCTCTTTGCACTTTCTAGGTCCCTTCACTACTATTTCCAACCTCTACATCTTCCTGATTAGCTCCTCTCGAGTTATCAACTTGAATAATTTCTTCATTTGCTTTTCCTACTTAGCATATCGGCTCCTACGTTTGCCTTTTCCAGGTGATAGAGAATTTCGCAGTGGTAGTCTTCGACTGCTCCCAATTAATTACCGCCTTCACCTCTGCCGGATCTGACGTGTCCTAAAACTAACCTTCTCCTTGACACACAATACTGGTGCTCCATAAGGGAAAACACACTCAGCTGAATACATCTTTTACCTAACATTTCTTGCAATTGTATTATCAATTCTTCATTTCTACCGGCGCCATAAGATAAGTGCTTTTGAAATCAGTGCAGTCTCCGGTACTAAATCTATTACGACTTGTTTTCTCTGTCTGGCGGAAGGCCGGGCAGATCTTCTGGGAATACGTCTTGAATTTCTATTCTTACTGATACATTCTTTATTTCTACTTCCATTCTCTTAGTATTTATAATAAAAGTGAAACAATTTATACCAACTTTTCTTAACATATCTTGGCCTGCATCATCGTAAGGCAACACAATTGCCTAATCGATGAGCTACCATAAAACACTTCCCTAGACCGGTTTGGATTCTGGAGGTTCACATTTTTCTTCTAACAATCAATTATCTTAGTATGGTTATATAATCAGTCTATTTTTAGTATCCCATCACACTTTCCAAATTTTATCGAAACCCAGTCTATGCTTAGCTTACGTTCCCTAATTTATGCGCAATAATATTGACAAACGAATTTCTACAGAAATTACTTCTTTATTCGCAACTTCTACATTTAAAGGATCTTCTAATCGTTTTTGGGGTAACTTAGTCGTCTCACAGTTCTTCAGATGCAAAAGGGAAAGATAGCACTCGGATTAGATAATATATACGCATTTATATTATATATTAAGACAGCACCTGACATCACAACTTGGAACGCCACTGCATCATGTATCATAACGTTTGTCGTTCTTGACATTGGTTCACTCGATTGAGCTAGTTCGATTTTTGCCAGCTTCCCACTATGGCTTCCTTTGTTGCTGTCTTCTTCCTTCCTTCCTTTCTTTGGGCAGTTCTTAACCTGATGATCTGTTGACTTACAAGCAAAGCATTCTCTGATCTTCTTCGGGTTTGGGAAATTCGGGGAAATATTCCCTTCTTGGCCGCAGTTATAGCAAACGCCTCGTCCCTTCCAGCACTCTCCTTGATGACTCTTTCCACATTTTGGGCAAACCTTGTTCTTTTTCTTGAGTCCTTCTTGGTGACTTCCCCTCGGATTGTTGTTGATGTTGTTGTTGTCACGTCTTCTTTTGTTTTCGTTTCCCTTCTCGTTTGTTTCCTTCTGTCGATAACGTATTTGACGTTTTTCAGATCCATACGCAAAACAATCTTTGGTTTTCTCCTCCCTAGGACAGTTAGGAGAAATATGACCCTTCTCACCGCACTTATAGCATACGTGCTTCCCTTTCAAACATGCTCCCATGTGGTTCTTTCCACAATCCTTACAGGCTTCTACCTTCTTCTTCCATAGTTGTCCTTCTCCTCGTACATACTTATTCTCATTCCACTTTCTCTTGAAATTCTTACTGCTACCACTACTACTCTCTTCCATCCTACCTTCGTTCGCTTTCTTTGAATTATTAACCTCTCTTTCTTTAGTCAAATTAGTATCTTTTCCTACCTCAGAAGTTTTCGTCAGCCTCTTCTTATAATCATTGATTCCTTCTTCAAAAGCATTTACTATAATGTCTACTAATTGTTGTAAGGGTTCTTGATTCAGTTCCCTATATCCATTCTCCGTCGTTTGACGAGTCTCTCCTCCTTGAGGTATTGACATTTCTCTGCGTAGAAATAAAATGGTATTATCATCTATTTGTTAAACATCTAATACTTCTTAAGACGTATAAGTTTTATTGCTATTCTCCCTTGTTATTATATAACATAATCTGGTTACTACACGCACGTTTAATAAAAACATGCCACAAGAAAACATATCACATCGTATAGCATTTTGCTAGTCTCAATACATACCCCTCTCGGGTACCACTAAAGTTGGGGTTAGAAAGATACTTCCCACATTATCCCTAAAATTGGGATCTATAACACTGTTTCGCATCTATAAATATTTATCGTATTATTCGCGACACTTATTCCACTATCTACCTACTACCTTCACTATGTCTATATCTGTTAGCTACTAAACTGAAGTTTTAGAACTTCGCCTTCCACTATTGTATCTTATTCTTCATCTTAAAGTAACTCACACATGCCTCAATCCTGAAAGAAAACTTTCACCGTGGATTTCTGCTTGGATTCCGATTCCCTCTCTTCCTAGGTTAAGGTTACTGTTGTAATAGGCTCAATTTCAAGGGGTGTTGCAGACACCACATGTATATCACATGGTTCCTCCTCCATGACCCTACTAGGTTTACCTATCTCTGACATCCATAATCACAAAACCAATAACTTTATTATTATCTCCAAATAAAACATAATTTCATTGTATGGAATGAAAATATATTTTATTACACTACTAGCTTTCTAAGAAACTCTACATGAGTTCTATCTCCTTCTATTCTCTAAATTCTTCTAAGGTTATATCCTCAGGACTCTCGCTCCTAAGGTTTATAAGCTACAGCTTTGATTCCAACCTGTGACGCCCCCAAATTCAGACCGTCACTGATCTCGAATTCGGTTCATCACGTACTAATTCTAATAACAACTAAAATCTTAAACAATGGAATAACAGAATAATTTACATTGATATAACATAAATATTCTCGTCCCAAGTCTCGAAACTATTACTAATACACTTCATAACTTAAACCAAATATTTCTTAATACATAACATTAAATAAGTCTTAATACAACATAACGGAAACATCCTAATATAGAAAAGCACAGCTACTCCATAGCCTTGCCTTCGCACTTGTCCTGTCTTGGGGTTCCACCTTGCCCTGCCCTAACTGAAATGTTTATGGGAAGCAAGAGTGAGCAACAAATTTGCTCAGCAAGTAATATGCCAATAAATGTGAACAGGAATGTATAGAATTCTAAATCTCAAGGGTATAACAGTAATTAATCGATCAGGATTTCAAATAAGAATGTTGTGAACAAAATAAATAGCAATGACTTCCAAATCTATTCTGTGAAGTTGAATAAGGACTACTACGGGTCGAGAAGTTATTAAAGGATTCAAAAGTTTCAACAATTTCAAGTAAATGATTAGATATCACTAAGTGTCGCTGTGGACCAAGGATTTATAAAAGAATCCAAAGAATTCAAAGTTTCAAGTAAATAAATACTGGATACTGAGTGGTCGCTAAGAACCACGAACTTCTACTAGAATCACCAAAAATATTTCTTGTAACCCAACCAAGTACAATTAGGGGATCAGCCTATCGTACCTGAAGTTATGCATAACCTACCACACCACTGTCGGCACCCCGACTATATAGTTCCCCATTTTACAAGGGTTGTTCAACTCAGTCAATTTATAAGAGTCCGCACCAAGGCAATTGGCGTGGAGTGCTTTCTAATTCGTGTTATTGGTCTAGCCGAATTAAATGGCGTAGACAATTTCAACAATGTATATAAGAAAAATTTATGAGTTCAATACTCGCAACAATAATTCGAAGAATATAATCGTGATTTAAATCAAACTATGAAACATAAGTTTATAAGGCAAGAATTATTCTAGCACCTATTTACTTGTACGACCAAAGTTAGTACAAGCTCGAATATGTGTTCAATAAAGAGTATGAATCAAATACTTGCTCAATAAAAGAGTAGTCAGATACTTGCAAATAATACAAGAAAGGTTTAAGTTAGGGAACTTGTTTACGACGTTCCCCGAATAAGTAACCACAAGGATAGAATACTTGCAACATAATAAAAGTACTGTTCAGATACTTGCACTATAAATGAGTGTAAGTCAGGAAACTTGCCTCAAGCGTAGTTTATCCTCGTTAAATAAATTGACACTTTCGAATCCCTATCGTAATATAGTTATGTATATATATATGATATCCATTAGTCATATAGTTTAACATCATATCATATCTAGGATATACGATCAATACATAAGAACGATTTTAAGGAAACTTGCAAATAATACAAGAACGGTTTTAAGGAAACTTGCACAATGAAAGAGTATAAGTTAGGGAACTTGCTTACGACGTTCCTCGAATAAGTAACCACAAGGATAGGATACTTGCAACACAATAAAAGTATTGTTCAGATACTTGCACTATAAATGAGTGTAAGTCAGGAAACTTGCCTCAAGCGTAGTTTATCCTCGTTAAATAAATCGACACTTTCGAATCCCTATCGTAATATAGTTATGTATATATATGATATCCATTAGTCATATAGTTTAACATCATATCATATCTAGGATATACGATCAATACATAAGTTAGGCCTTAACCTTACTACACAGTTATAACTCATATAACATTGTATTAAATCATAATGCTTAACCGATTAGGTCTTTATTATCTATGGAATCCCTTCTCTCAAGTTAAACATCTTCATAGTATGTCACACATGTCGTATGAAATCAGATTATAAAACATCATGAAATCAAGTAACATAGTTATATCATGTATGGCATTTGTAGTAAATCATAACACTAAATTGGTTACGTCTTTATTATCTCTAGAGTTCCTTTTATAAATAAAACATCTTCATGTATTATTACTATCACATAAGACCACAACTAGCACCAAACATACTTTATTTAGCAAGTTATGGCATTGTTATAAGTTAACCGTCAAAATCGGTTTCACATAACAACATATAATATCACATAGCATATATACGTTAAAGAATACTTTTATGTTTGTATAACCTTCCTGCGTTCCAAACATATGTGATATAGCTTCTAAGTTAACCCTTTCGACAACTTACGGTCATTCAAGGTTATAAAGTCACAAAGTCTAACATGCTCGCCTTTTATACACATAAGGTAAGCATATAACTTGTATTAAGCATACTCATGAATATTCATATCGCATACATGTAACTATCATTGTTATTAGTTCGAAAACATACTTCAATTATGCTTAACTTGATATCATGGCATCTAGCATGGTATATATACATGTATGATACATGAGTGGGTCTACGAGTGCTATCTATCACGTCCATAATTTTCAGAATCCAACTCTCAAGGTAGCATGTTAACATTCACTTTCAAAGTTCGTATTTTCATTAGTAAAGCTTACTAATAAGTCCAACATGTTCATGCTTCCTTACGAATCATATAAACATAAGTTAACGGGTTATTCATGCATTTCTAAGTCATCTAAACATGCTCGCAAAATCAGAATGTGTATATGGTATTTACATGTCAATGTCCACCTTCAAAACTTACATTTTCGTGTAGAAATGTCCGCTAGTAAGGCCCGTATGTTCATGTTACATTATGAAACATATATACACAATTTAGCATGCTTTTCATACATTTTTAGGTCACAATAACATGTTCGCAAAGCCAGTACATCAATATGGATAGAACATGTTAAAGTTTGTTTATAAGACTTTGAGTCCATTTTCAAGCAATAAGCCTTTTTTCAATCAAGAATGTATATAATCATGGTTAAACGTACTCATGCTATGTTAATATACATGCATATACATGTTTCTCATATTATCATACTTTGTCTAAGTCTTAAAACCATTTACACATAATGGATTTTATGCAGAAATTAGCATCTGGTCCCAGAGAATGACGCAGCTGCGCTGCGCCTTGGTATAAAACCGGCGCAGCTGCGCCGTGTCCGGTCAATGCCAAAAAAAACTTCCTGCTTCGGCAGTTTCCAGCCCAACACAGAAATTACTTCACGAAACAGTTGGAAAACTATCTACATTGCCATACCAGCACATATATAAGACTATATAACAACTAAGTAATCATTTCCCAACTCCATTATCATTTAACTTCACATAATTAAGAAATTTGGAATTCAATAGAAATTCTTTTGACATAGAATAAAAATGAAGAACAAGGAAGAAATTTTATACCTCTGTAATTAGTAATTGGACTGGCTGCTAATTCTACTCACAATGCTACTACACTAATGTATATATGCTCTCAATTTATCACTTAAGCAAACTCTCAGCAATGGAATTAGAGAGGAGGAGAGCCATTATTTATAGATGAATTAAAATCCAGACAATGCTATTAACTTCCAATCTAACCTAATAGATGAATGAATTGCATGCTAGATAAGAGGGAGTTGGTGAATTCTACTATTGGAGCCACTCCCCATGTGATCATGATGGCTAGAATGCTGAGTTTGAGAGAAGAGGCAATAGGCTAGCCATTGAGTTATACACGTGAGGAGAGAGGTGACAATCAATTTGGGACAAGCTTATGTAGAACTCAGCATTTGGCAAATGAAATAAATACAACACTTAGGTTTGTTATATATACTGAGGTTAAATACACATGTATGTATACATAGGTTGAAATTTTATTTAGAGTCACAATGTAGTTTTTTAATAAGGTAATAATATTACAATGTAGTAAGTTGAGGTACACGTATATCTCTCAATATATAATCCATGTACATTTATAATACTAAACATAATCCAATTGGGTATTATCTTTCCACATTACCATGAATCATATTATTTTAATTATTTATAATCATGGAAATAATTATTAGTTTTCATTCCACATTAATATTAAGATAGATAATCATTTATTTATTCCCTCTTATATTATTAAATACACACTTAGTTCAATTTGATAATCCATAAGTATACCTTTAATGTATCCATATATACATGTTGTGATATAACACTTGTTTATTTATAATATTATACGAAGTACATCTTTTAATGTAGCCACATACCACATGTTGTCACATAAGCTTTATTTTGTAACTCAAATAATCATAACATATGGTTTCAATATGTACAATCACATTGCATCATATAGTTTAATAATTCCTAATATGTGGTTTCTATATATAGCACAGTCATATAAATGTCGCACTACACTATATAATATAGTTGTATCCCATATATTTTATATATTTAACTTCGCATACATGCACATAACAATTAATAAAATCTCATTATATTAATGACTTACTTATTTATTTTATAATGACAATTAATTAATTAATTAATTATTAATCAATTCCTTCCTGGTAGATTAATGAAGTTATTAATCTCCATATTAATTAACTAACATTTATATGATTAATTATCAAGTTAAATAAATATAAATCTTATTATATTCATAAACAAATTGCTTATTATCATTCTATTATTCGCGATAATAATAATTAACACATTATCAATTAATCATTATTAATATTCTATTTTCTCATAGAAAGTAAAAACAATTAATATCGATTAATTGTTTACGTAGTAATTTCTTCATGACTTTATCCTTTTCAATTATTATTATACGACAAATAATCACATTCTCCAATAGTTTAATAAATACAAATCTCATTATATTTATAAACCATTTTCTTAGTATTAAATCATTACTTGGAAAAATACTAAATCCACAGATTATTATTATATTTCTCATAATAACAATTAACAATTAATATAGATTAATTGTTCACTTAATAATTCATTTACTTTATAACTGATTATCATTCATGATAACACTTAATAACATTATTATATAATATATATCACATGCATTGCACTCAACAAATAATCAATTTAATATAATTCTTATCATATTCATCAATTACTTACTCATAATTGTTTTGTTATTTATAATAACATATTATTAACAATTACTCATTAATAACAATAATTAATTAACAATGTAATATTAATTAATCCTTCGCTTATTGATTTCCCTCTTGAATTAATTATATCATCACCATTTTCATTCTCATGCCACATAAGGCATTCTACGAGTTCATCGTCATTCTCCATATTTTCTCAATTATTATAAATTCAATTTAATATAATCGAATTACTTCTCTCGTAACTCACAAACATTTATGTTCAAGTAATATTCATTTTCTTATTATATAAATAAAAAAAATTATTCATGAAATTCACAGTTTTTACACGAACAACAACTACCAATCCCACATCCAGGTGATCCAAGCGCAACGACATATAGACGTATGCCACAATACACATCAGCAGAATATCTACCCTAGCTGTATGCCATGCCTCTACTGAAATAACAAAATCCTCTACGTGGCTATCATAGCTATCAAGCTTGCCAAAGCGCTCGATCAAGAAGTCAATCGAGATCACACGCCCAGATACGATCTCGTCTGCGACTACTCTCTGACGAAGACCAGACATCTGCAGGAATGGTCTCCTTATGTCGCTAATCGCCGTCCGAGCACACGACAACTCTAAGTCCAAACCAAGGAATCTCTGGTACTCCTCCAGAGTCGGTGTCAGCTCACGCTGTCCAAAATAGAAAACCTGCCTATCAGGTATCCAGAATGGTAGAAGACCCTTAACGAATCCATCTGGAACTCAAAAATTTACAAGGGCTAACGAGTGCCCCAACATCTGATCCACTGTCCCCCTGGCTGAAAAAGGCAGACTCTCATACTAGGACCTCAACGATGCTGCCATCGCAGACGGTGGTAAATGCTCAATATGGCTGACAGAGGACGATGTCATCGGTATCACCATACCATAAGACCGTCCAGGGGTCACATCTGAACTCATCTGTCTAAATGCATATATATGCCATGATACATGCATGTTGATAAGTATAAACATGATGCAATAGATAGGAAATAGCATGAATATCTACGATAAACTATCTACTGCGGGCATCATCCCTGTCTGATAATACAAAGTGAAGTGAAGAATACAGGGAAATGGGGCACCACCACCCAACTAATACAGTGGTCTATCTAAATGCTGGCACAACCGCCAAATAGGCAAAACAGTGGTTGACCAAAAATATAGCTGCCATAGCTATCAGAAGAGATCCAAATAGTCCATATCCAAGTGATCAACCTACTCTATTTCTGCTGTGGACACAAAGATGCGGTCATCAGGCATCTCTGGCCGGTATAAGGGAGGATCTGTCCCTGCAAAACTGCTGCTAAATGGACCTGAGGAAGGTCCTGCCCCTGAGCTGGACGGGTCAAAAGAAGATGCCTCTGACGGATCTCGGCCAAGATACTTGATAAAGAAGCGAGCCCTATCCAACTCCCAGGTTAGATCTGCAATCTAGTCTAAATGAGTCGGCTCCCTGAGGCAAGTTATCCAGTCTCTCATCATCACAGACCCTGACACCATATCTGCCATGAACTGGGTGGCCCTAGTCTGAGCTCCGATAGTGCAAGGACTCCACCATCTGTTAAATGCCTCCTGGCTGAGCGGACCCTATGATAAGGTGAATTCATCTATGCCCTCTATGGGAATGTCTATTAAAGGTATGATCAACGGCCAATGTGCCAAGCAGGAGGAACAATGGGAATGCGGATCTCACCCATAATACTCCTAATGGCACACTCTCCCAAATAGAGCTCCCAGCTTCCCTCTGTGAAAATTAGGACTCCACGGGTCGACAATATAAACTTTCAAACAGTGGGAAAGCCTCCCTCAAACCCGACGGTTAAAAACTCAGAGGTATACGGCGTCCAGGAGATCGATCCAGCAGTCAAAAGCTCCAGCTTTAAGCGAGCATGAGTAAATCCCACAGTAACATGGACCTCCGTCAAAGTAGAGTGATGCCAACACCGTCCTCGAGGATAGGTCTCCAGGCCTAAAGCAGTGGCGGGCCATAGGCAAGGAAGCCTCTGAAATGCCCAGAACTGGCCATGTCAATATCAAAAGTCCTCAGTGATCAGGACTGACAAATATAAATACTGAAGTCAAAAAGGTACAAGATAGATGTACTCACCAGCAAAAATGGGTAGAATCCTAACCAAGCCTCCGTCGAACTCTCCGAAAGCATGCGCATGCCCCGGAGAAAATAGGCAAAGTTGTAGGAAACCCAATCAAATTTACTAAGGCACTCTACATACTGGTTAACGCTAATCAGGGCGAAGGACACAGTAGACGAGTTGTCTGTCACATAATAACCCATAATGAGCACAAGAAATAATTGCCTCAGAATGAAATCTCTAACCCTCTGGTCATCAGGTAGAAGCTCCAGCAAAGTCCCATTCTGGGCATCTATACTCAAGGGACCAGATCGGACCGATTGACCCTTTAGCGCAGCCGCAGAAACTCCCAGTAGGGATCGAACGGCAGTGGGCGTAATGTTAGCCACAACAGGCACTGGCTCACCCTCAAACTCAATACCGGTGATAAACCTCCAGTCCATAGGAGTCATCATCTCCTCATAGTCCAGCAAATGAAGGGACTGAGTCTGGTGAAACCAGCGCTCAGACAAAGCCCTCATATACCCCCATGGGCAACGACAGGGAAGAATGGAAAAGAAATCCTGGAACCCCCAGCCATCAACGATATCCCTATAATCCTCATGCAGAGTGTGATATAGGGAATGCACATTAAACTAGTTCCCTCGAGGCAGTGTAAAGTGGGGAACCTACGTAGAAAATTAACTCATGTCAAAAACCTGTGCCCCGAGAATGGCCAAAAGAAAGAAAAGAATCCAAGAAGAGAAAAACTCCAAGTCACCTCATTGACGTGGAGATATCTCAAAGGATTGCGACTCAAGTCGCCCAGCAGCTCCTGTATAGAAATAATAATGCCTGAAACCTCCGCCCGTGGAGCCTGAATCGGAGCTGGAACAGCAAAAGCAGCCTGCTCGTCATCAATGTTAATCAGCAGTTTGTCCTGAGCTGGACGAACCACCGACTCTACCAATCTGCGAGGTGGTCTAGCTGGACGCAGCTGAGGAACATCGGAAGCTCGCCTCCGTCTAATACCTGAGGATACCCTGCTAGCACTACCAGGTTTATCATGGTCTATCACCTATACAAAGTCTCCAAATCACCTCAAAAAGGGTGTGGTAAGCCTAAAACCTGTGGCTTATTATTTTAAATCAGTACTCTATGCATCTCTAAGTCTTAAAACATGCATGGGTCAGTCAAAAACACCCAATAAAGTCAAAACTGCATGTTTTTCAAAAGATAAAATCCTAAAAACATGTATGGGTCAGTCAAAAATCCCAGTAGAGTCAAAATTGCATGTTTATTAAATGCTTTGGTTTTGAAATTTTTTTGCCAGAGTCTCCTTTGTAAAATGGACTGTTCGCAAGCATATATGCATAACTAGGTGGTCATTCAGTAGCACACCTTCCCAAAAATAAGAATAGTTCAAATTTATGAAATAAAATCAAAAATAACTTCACATGGTGGCCAAATTACCATGGACATTTTTAGTTGAAAATCCAGGCTCACTAGGCCTCAAAAAAGATGAGTAGACTGATCAAAAAGAGCAAAAATTGACCGTCTCAAAATCTAAATTTTCTTACATCCAAACGTGCATTACAGTAAGATATGCATACATATGTAGTTAGAAAGTTTTTAATAGATCATATAGGCATACATTTTTAGTACATTACGTCTAAAAGCCCCCTACGTGGTTCACATGCTTTGAATGGTCAAAACTTGCAAAAATAGGACATAAAACGTTACCTGTGCTGCGCTGAAAGCGTATGAACCGACGAAATCAGAAAATAGCTATCCAAGCTCCGTAGATCTAAAAAAGAAGATCGAAATCCTTTAGAAATTTAAAAATAGAACTTTAAAGTAATGAATTCCCGGTGCCCAATAAATAGCCTAGGTGGAAGTAGGCCCACCTGCGGCTCCCCGGGGTGGGTTCCACTCTCCCGGGCTCGGTTCGATTCGAGTTAAAATGGAGTTTCTATGTGCTGCTAAGTCAAATCTGAAGAGAAATCGCTACGCGATTGAGCGGTTTATCCTGAAATCCTGCGTTTCAGCGTAATCCTGACAAAAAGGGATATCTATGAAAACCCTTGGTATCCATCTCAGAGCAATGTCTGGGGCCTATGTATAAAGATTGCTGAAAAACTGCTAAAAAGCGGCATCAAACTGCCAAAAAATCAACACTGTCGAAGTTCGGGTACAGACCGAAGTCTAGTTCAGCCGTTGGTATGACTCCAGCGAAGTTTTGGGTACAGACCGAAGTCTAGTTCAGCCGTTGGTACGACTCCAGCGAAGTTTGGGTACAGACCGAAGTCCAGTTCAGCCGTTGGTACGACTCCAGTGAAATTCAGATACAGACCGAAGTCTAGTTCAGCCGTTGGTACCACTCAAGCGAAGTTCGGGTGTAGACCGAAGTCCAGTTCAGCCGTTAGTACGACTCCAGCGAAGTTTGGGTACAGACCGAGTCCAGTTCAGCCATTGGCACACCCCAACGAAGCGTCGGGTACCGACCGATGACAACAACCGTTGGAACAACCTCCGCAAAGCATCAGAAATGATTTGGTAACAGAAACCATTTAATAGTCTATCCCCGATGATGGAATCTGTTATACATATCCTCAAAAGGAGCACCAAGAAGACTTGGTGATTCAATCGCCTATTGCAAAATACTGAGGTAAACTATCATCAGGATAGGCATCGGAAGCATCCGTTAAGGAGACTCGATAATCGAGAAGTATCCCCAGCAGAGGAGCCTTAGAAATGTGCAACAGCACCAGCCGAAGGGAAATCAACCTTGCAAAGAGTACCGACGGACAGGAAAAACCTTGGTCTCAAACCAAGGTAGCATCAATAGTATCATCCCCATATAAATCAATGAAGCTATCACGGATGAAGTCATCCCCAACAGAGCAGAACGAGAACAACCTGTGATAGCTCATCTTCGACAAAGCATGTTAGTGGTTCTCCTAGCAGTAATCATCTGATAATGTCAGCTCAAGGGTTATCATGAGTAACGTTATCTCTAACAGAAAGTGATGTAAATGTTCAAGGGTAACCCTAACCCCTCAGAGGCATCCAACCTGCATAACATATCGTTCAATAATCGCATTTCAAGTGTCTAGCAATCTTTATCCTACTCATTTCATTGCATTACATGAGCATGATAAAGAGGGGCATCTGTAGACACTCGAAATTTCCTGCCCCTATTACTAATACTATAGGAGGGCGAACCAGTCAAATTCGATCACCAATATCGGTACTCCAATCAAATTAGATCACCAATATCGATACTCCAGTCAAATTCGATCACCAATATCGGCACTCCAGTCAAATTCGATCACCAATATCGGTACTCCAGTTAAATTTGATCACCAATATCGGTACTTCAATCTTGGTTGACAACATTTCTGTTAATATATATATATATTTATATATTTTAGTCTGGCCTGGATCATTTCGTGGCCTTTATACTGTTCTTGCACTCTTCGCCATTACTGGGTGATCTTCCCAGTCCCTGGTTGACTACTTTTATGTAAATTTACATTTAAGTCTGGTCTGGATCATTTCGTGGCCTTTTTACTGCTTTTACATATAACTATGCATATGTAAGCATCCTTCACCACCACTGGGTTCTCTTCCCAATCTTGGTTGACTACATTTTTGTACATTTACATTTCTGTTCGGCCTAGATTATTCTGTGACTTTTTACTGCTTTTATATATAAATATGCATATATAAGCAGCCTTCACCTCCACTAGGTTCTCATCCCAGTCTTGGTTGACTACTTTTTTGTTAAATATATATATATATATATATATATATTTCAATTTTAGTAGGGGTACCGGTGTGAAAACCCATCGCCCTTTATAGCTTTCTTATATATATAACTGTGTATATATATATTGCTTTACTTCATTTTTATTAAACTGATGCTTTAAATATTTATTTGATATGAATCGGCATTTTTCAGTCACAAAAGCAACCTCGCGTCCCTTAGATCGCTATCTAGTGGGAACGAGATGCTTCGGCTAGGTGCGAACAAGGGTTTATTGAATGAATCCTTGGTTCTGACAAAATTGGGATATATATCTATTTTTGTACAAATTTGAACTGTGAAGGTTTATTAGCTACCCATATGTGAGCCTAGGAATCGTGGGATTCATGATCAAACCGATCAGAATCTGATTCCCACGATGGACAAACTCTGTTTTATGAATGTACCCTGTCGGTTTTTCTGTAAAATGTACATGCAAAAGACCTTAAAACGATTATCCAGATTTAAGGTCTCAACATAGTGAAAATATGGTTTGTCGTGTCAGAGTCCCTCCGATGGCTGTCATGCCCATGAGGAGACCGACATTTGTATATATTTTTGTGGTCGAGGATGCTTCGCAGCCTGACAATCACCATTCAAATGCAGCTTTAAGGCTATAAAGAAAAAAATTGGAAGTATCAAAAGGCTTTAATTCCTATATTAGCGTAAGGGTTTGATAACCAGCTTTCAAAACAACACTTTCAATTCAATCAAAAGAAAAGCTTTTGCAAATCAAATCAAAGACTTTTTGCAAAATCAAATCAAACCTTTCGTATATAGGTTCAACGAAGCAAAGCACTACTTTCAAATCAATCAAACATAAGCCCAATTTTCAAACAGCATTCATGCACTCATTTCAGTTTTAAGGGAAATATTGAAAAGATTGCGGTACCGTGTTTACACGGGAGTTGTGGGGTGCCTAACACCTTCCCCACACTTAGCCAAGCCCCTAAACTCAAAACTTTATTTTCAAAGTTCAAGTTTCGACAGTGTCCAACAATTGGGCCTCTTTCAAACAAAACTCGGTGAGTTGGTAAAACTATTTTAAATCTAACAATTGGCGACTCTATAAAACGTTCAAATCATCGACATGATATATGTTGGCCTTTTTTTCTAAAAAACCCTTCAAAACCTTTTTCCTAAATAAAAAGAGTAAGGGTAGAGATAACTTAGGAAAAGAGATAAAAGATCCGGGTTGGGACCGGACCTGCAAATTTTTTAACCGACGTCGATAATAGGTTTATTATAGATTTGACCTGAGTATCTCTCAGACAGCTGGCTACGATGTGATTATATCATATGTCGCTAAGAATTACTTTAGCTGGCTGTATGAGATGCGACAGAGGGCATCCCGGGCTGTTGAGGACCAGCCCGAGACCACCATCAGATCTCACCAGCCCGCATAGTCTTCGATTTAGCATGGGAGGCTATGTGTGTGCACTGGGAGGCTGATGACTTCAAGAAGAAGTCTGAGCAGGAGAAGAAGTACCGTGGTCAGCTCCGCATAGTACACACTACTAGTTCTCAGTCATTCGAGGAGGCAAAGACGGTAAGTGCGCTGTATTTAGTTGTTTAGTTATCAAGGTGTCACAAAAATACTTAATACCTATTTTATGAATGTTTTTATTAGGCCTTGAGGAGGACCTTGGGCCGAGATCCCACTATTTTAGAGTTTTGGGATAGAGCCCACACGCCTAAGGACGAGCGTGCTTTGTCTCAAGCAGCTTTATCTATACGGGTAAAAGTCATCTTACTATTTAGCTTTTAGTAATATTCAATCGTAAATAAAATGATATAATTAACACACATATACAAAATAAATTATAGGATCGATTTCAGAGACTTCGGGACCAGCGTATAGCAGAGTTGGAGGCTATTAGGAGGGGTTCTGAAGTCTTTAGATTCTGCCACCCCCTTCCCGATATTGTATTAGATCGAGATGAGGAGCTGAGACAATGGGTCGCGTCTCAGGATCCCCCTACTAGCAGTATCGGCAGATATCGAGTGTTGGGTCTGTTGAGGATACCCGCATATACACTTCATGGAGGTAATATTTTTTATGTTTTACGAAATTATTAGAATTTATCACATTATATAAATTATTATTAGTAATAGAATTTTTCTCTTTTTGTAAGCTCCAGCCAGCACCAGCGTCCGAGAGCAAATGTCGGACCATCTCATACGGGCGCTGGCTTGGATGACGAGATCTTCCAGAGGCTGATAGGGGCCGTATCGGATAGGTTCTATACCGATTCGGTCTTTCACTATCAGCAGTTGCCTAGCAGTTCTAGTCTTCACCAGGTTGCTCAGGAGGTTATAGCAGGGGCCTCTGCAGAGAGTACGGGATTACCGCGGGAGCAGTTCGATGCTTTCAGCGACGAGATGCTCCGGATGGTGATTACATTCTTGGAGGAGGCTTTTTGTCTGCCCCCGCCTACTCAGGTATTCTTATTGTTTGTGTTATTTTCAATTAAGGCTAGCTTGTTAATTCTCACATATATACAGAATAATGAGTTTTATTTATAATTCTTTTAATAGGGTGGCGATGATGAGCAGACTGGCGATGACGAGCAGACTGACGATGACAACCAGGAGGACCGCCGATTTTCAGACACCAGACGGGCGTCGTCCACCTTCGCCTTATGATGATACTATTACTAGATTGTAGTTCATTAGTATTTATGTTATTCATTCTAGTTCATTAGTACGTATTTATGTTATTCACTTGTAGAACATTTGTATTGTAATTTATATAGTTGCGTCTGTATAATGAGATTATGTTGTATTCATTCATTTTTAGAACATTTGTAAATATCATTGTTGATGTGATGATACATTAGCTTATATTTGTTATCATTGTTGATGTTTTTTGTTATCAGTTAGTCGATTACGTTATTGTTACGACGTGGTACAAGTTTTTAGCACTACGTTGAATATTTGTATGTGAAATATATTATTGTCTGTCTGTATTGGGATAAAATAGGTTACAGGGACAAAAATGGGTTTAAATACCTAAAAATTGCATTTTCAAAAAATTAAAAAAAAATCCTTAATTTTGACAGAATAAGCTATTTTCGAAGGATATTCCGTCGGATTAATGAGTGTAGATTAATTTCCAGATAAATTATTATTTTTTATTTTTTTCATCAAAAATACCATAGTTCCGAGGGAATATTCCGTCGAAATTAGAGTTTCAATTTATTTCTCGAAAACTATTTTTCCGTCGCAGATAAGCTATGTTCGAGAGAACATTCCATCAGAATTATTTGGTATTATCCTCGATGGAAGTGGTTCCTCGTAATTACTCAGTCGAAGATAGATTAAGTTCGACAAAATTGTGCCCTCGCAATACGTGTGTCAAAGATAGGATAAGTTCGACAGAATCGACGTCGGAAATAAGTCAGTCGAAGATAAGATATGTACGACGAAATTCACGACGGACGTTATCTTTGACGCGTGTATATATGACCGAATTTCGGACAGAATATTCCCTCAAAAATAAGCTAGTTCCGACGGAATAGTCTTACGTCTGACGGAATATTCCGTTAGAATTACGGCTTTTTCTTGTAGTGTAAAGGGTTGTTGCCACTCCACTTATATATGCCCAGTATCTATAAGGTAACATTAGTAATCACGCATACATTTATATCTGTATATTTATATTTATTACTTTGTTTCAAAAGATACAAAAATGTGAAGTATAGAAAATTTGATAAATTAATGGTTTTCTGGATAGTTATGCCTTCAGGAGGGAGGGATTAATTCATCACTTTTAGTCACTAACCCTACTCAACTCACGATAAACCATAGAACACAAGTTGTAATTGCCACCTCTATAGACTACATCACTGGGGGGGGGGGACAGAAAATTGAATGAATTTTGCACCTATTTTATGTAGTCATTGTGGTGGTTGGTTTTAGAACTCTATAATTTTCTTTCAACCGACTTATGGGCCGTAAACATGGAGTCAATGGCAGTGGGTGTGACAGAAATTGACTATATAGATTATCAACATGCATTAGATTGGGATGAAAGAGAGGGATGAATGGAGACTGGAGAGAGGAAAAGTTGGTGGGATTGTATTCTCTCCTTTTGGCAGGAGGAAAGAGGCAGAGAATGGAACTGAGAGATACTTTTTCCATTTAGGCCCAACCCAATAATTACTTTTGTATCACAAGCAACATTGTTGTTAATTTTTTTAAAAAAAACTAACGAGAGAACCGGGCCACCCGCGGGCCGAGCCAAAAACGGGCTAGGCCAAAATGGCCCAGCTTTATGTTGGCTGCAATAATAAAGCCCATGGACCATGTTTTTGCGGGCGGGCCCGGGCCTCTTTTTGCTAGGTCTAGAAATAAGGAAGAGCTTAATTTAAGCTTAAGTGATATGCCTGTATGGTATAAAGGTGGACTAAGTGATGGTTTAATTAAATTAATGAAGAAACAAGTTAGTGATGGAATTAATTAGTACTATCATATTTTATTGATGAGTAAATAATTTAATAAGGTGATATGCTAACTTTTATTATTATTAATTATTTGCTATGTGCAATAATATGTAATGCGTGGTCATAGAAAATAAAGTTACTTCATGAGTATAATATAAGATGTGATATTATACTTATTTTATGAAACCATAATAAAATGATGTGAATAATTAATGTATAAGACTATATGATGAAAGTAAGTTGAATTATATAACTCACTACGTTGTAAAACGGAGCTTGTGTGACATTATGATATATGATGAATTAATTAAAGGTGATACTAAGAATAATATTATAGTACAAACATTATTCCATTAGACTACATTATAATAATCTTAACTTATGAACTTCTACTGCAATTGAATAAATAAGTCTTATATGGCATGATGAGTCATGAAGAATCAATTAAATATGTATTTTAAATATATGGGAGAAATTAAATCTAAGTAAATAAAATATTTACTATTAAATATTTATTTCAATATTTATATATAATTGGAATAATAAAGTTTTATGAAAATAATGGGTTGATAGTACCTAACTAAATTATATTCTAGACCAATGCAAATATTATTGGTTTAACTCAATGTACATGGATTATATGACTATGGGTATATGTACCCCTAACTTATCATATGGTTAGAGCTGCAAACGAATCGAACCGAACCGAACCGAACTTTGTCGAACTTGAACCGAACTCGAACACTTTTAGTCGAACTCGAACATGTTCGAGTAACTCGATCGAACCAACAACTATGTACGAGTTCTGATGATTTGGTGTTCGCGAACTGTTCGTGAACATGATTGAGTTCGTGAACAGTTCGAGAACAAGTCGAATAGAAGCTTGTTCGCGAACACAAACTATGTTCACGAACACCAAACTTGTTCGCGAACACAAACTTGTTCGCGAGCACAAACTTGTACGCGAACATAAACTTGCTAAAGAACACAAACTTGTTCACATACACAAACTTGCTCCCGAACACAAACTTGTTCACGAACACAAACTTGTTCACGAATACAAACTTGTTCACGAACACAAATTTATTCACGAACACAAACTTAGAAATTTAAAGCAAAAAATAGTTAAATAAATACAAAAATGTCTTTTCTAAGAGTCTAAGTATTCAATCAAAAATTATACCAAATATTATAATCATCATTCATCCCAAAAGACCAAAACCAAAACTAATTACTTAGAACTTAGAAGTTATAATTAACTTAAAAGTTAACAAAAACTTAAAAATTCTTGATTTACAAATATCAACAATTAAATATTAATATCAAAAAACCTTTCAACTCTTCATGGTCCAACTACTTTAAGTAGAGTCTACAAACAAATGATTATCAAAAACTCACAATTTAATATTAGTAATGTATTTCTTTTGTTGTCATTTTTAATTAATAATTAATTTTTTTACAAATTTTAAATTTAATATCTAGTTTTTATTTTCGATCTTCAAATTTATGTTTATTTTTTTAAAGTTTTAAAATTATTCAGTAAATAATTTGATGATTATTACTTTATTACCGAAGTCTCGATATGTACATTGAAGACTTGATTTCTCTATTTTTTATCTCAATTTGACAATTTCAATAACTGATGTACATGTAAGCAACTGTATTGTATTATTCTTTAATTAATGTCAAATTGTCATTGCATGATGATTAATGACTTTACTTATGTGTATTATGACATGGGTTATAATTTATTAAATTATTTGGGATGCAAATTATAATAATCCAACAATCATTGTTCAAAATTTTATGAAAATATTAAAATTATTTTAATTAAATTAGAATTTAGAGGTGAAGAAGTACACATTATTATTTATTAATTATTTAATAAAAATTTTTTACTTATAATAAATTATTAAAAAAAATAAAAAGATGTTTAGGTAATAAAAAAATAACTACAAATTTAACAATTATTAATAAGACAAATTTTAGAATTTAATATGAAATAACCAATTATTTGTATTAATAATTTTTGAAATAATTTAAATATGTAACTAAGAAATCGAACTACTCGAACCGATCTCGAACTTATCGAACCGATCTCGAACCGAATTCGAACTTATCGAGCTGAACTTGAACTTACCTAACCGAACCGAACTCGAACTGTTCGCGAACAAAGATGAATCAAATCATATGGTTCGCGAACATGTTCGATCGAGCAATCGAACAACACACTTTGTGCGAATTCAACTCGACTAGGCGAGCAAGTCGAACTCGAACCGAACTCGAACAGAACCCAACCGGTTCGCGAACAGTTCGGTTCATTTGCAGCCCTACATATAGTAATAGTATTAAGTCATTAGATGTAAGCTTGTAAGTCCAAAAAGGGAATAAAACCTAAGTATGCTAGTATCATTTTTACTAATGCTGAGTTGTAATAGGAGTGTCCCATAATTAGTGTCTCATATCCTTCATCACGTGATTAGGCCATTGGCCTAAGCCTATTTCCCCTACAATGTCAAACTCAGAAAACTCAAATGATGGCTAGAAGAATGGCTAAGAAGGGAACAGTTGTGACGAACAAGATTTTTGTAATTAATTTTAAATATTTATTGAATTAAATAAATATGTTTGTTGATTTATTTATTGAGTTAAATAAATATTTGATGGAATTGTGGTAGATTAATTTAATTAAATGTGTTACATTAATTAAATTAATGTTGGATAATTTTATAGTTCAAAGTGTGAATTTAATTGGGATAATTAAATTAAATGAGTTGTTAAATAATGTGACGCCCCCAAAGTCGAGTACCTTCAAACCCTGGATATGGTGCTACACGGTACTATAGTCTACTCATACATTCAACGGAAAGACTTCAATATCACGCATGAGTTTACTAAATATTACATTCTATTAATCTCTTCCCAGGTTATTCGTAACCAATACATTGTTCAGTGTCATAATATTAATAATTACAATACTAATACTATACTATTACAAAGGTCACTACTTGTCCAGCTTGGACTTGCCTTTGTCTTTATCGGATCCTTCGGTTCGTTTGCTCTTAGCTAAAATCATTTAGTTTTAAGCAAGAATGAGCATAAACAGCTCAACAAGTTAAACATTATATCTTGAAACCACAAAATCAAGAATCATGTATCTTGGTCTTCAATAACTGTACAATAATTATGAAGTACTTAAGAATAATCAAGATATCATTTTGATTCCTTTAAAACCATTCCCAAGAACTTTATAGCCTCTTTGGAATCCATCTTGGTCAACGACCATGAACCATATTTTAGTTCTCATTCATGAAAGGAACAACCAGGCACGAAGGCCGTAAGTTCGATATAGCTTATGAGCACCTCTAGGTGATCATCTTGTAGTACTCTATGTTGATCAACAATCATACATTAAACGTGTTTACGTTTAATTGTCAACAACCTCATGTGCCTATCGAATTAACGACATTTAAAACCTTTGTTTTATTTCATGTTCAAGTTTACCTGAGAATCTGTACCAGTCAATTGGCATTATAACGCCCCCAAATTCCAGGACCGCCACTTGGTCTCTCGAATTCGGTTCATCACGTGCTCATGGTAATACATCGCAATAATAATAACTAAATATCACACAATCACAGCGAAAAATCTATTCTAGAATAATTTACAATGATTTATTATAATTATTCCCCCAAGTCTCGCAACCTACAGTACTTAATAGATTACATACTAATATCAATTAACGACTTATTACATAATCTAACTTAAGCTTAAACATAATCAAATCCAGTCTTACTTCATCATCTTAATACAACATTAAAATATATAAAAAAAACATAAAAGAGACAAGCTAGTTGGTAGCCTTGCCCTTGCCCTTATCAATGCCCGAAGGTTCGCCCTGCTCTGCCTTAACTGAAATATTTTAGGGAAGCAAGAATGAGCACAAATTGCCCAGCAAGTAATATACGACAAGGGTAAGTGATATAATTCTCAATTCTCGAAAAGGTATAGAAAAGTTTGATAGTTCAAGGATAGCAAGAGTATCAACAGTTCTTAATAACAGTCGCTAAGGACAGAATAATATCAATATGATTCAATAATAATTCAATTCAAGATTTCAAGATAACTGGATACTGAGCAGTCACTAAGGACTATGAACTTCCACAGGATTTGACAGTAATAAATTGAAAATCCAACAAAAACAGATACAGCAGGTGATCAGCCTAAAGTACCCTCGTTATGCATAACAATCAATCATACTCAAGTGCGCGCGTCGGTTCTCCGACAGTTATAGTTTGTTCTTCTCAGTCAAATACAAGATCCCGCACCAATCAATTGGTTTGGGTCGCTTTTCAATAATATAATTCTAGTCGAATCAAATGGCATAGACACTTTCACAATATTCAAGAACAATACTAAGTTCAACATGTATAATAGCTTTAATGAATTAAGAGTTCAAGTATGCTAATTCAATTCAACAATTTAGTAAGAAACTAGTTCACAATATACACGGATAGAATACTTACACCGTAAAAGAGTGTAAGTTAGGAAACTTGCCTTTAGCGTAGTTTATCCACGTAAAGTAATTCAACACTTTTGAATCCTATTTATAGTGTATTATAAGTATAGGATTTTCATTAGTCATTTATGCTCACATATGATATGTAATTTTAAACGCACCCATACACATTTAACTTGGTTGCATACTATACACATACTTCATCATATACTTTTGAGTACATATAGCACATTTCAGTTTACAAGACATTATGAAGTCATCACATAGTTTTTAATAGTTGCTTTATAGTCCCCAAACACCTTTTGGACTTATCCTTGGGAAGTTTATAATCAAACATTCAATTTTATCACTTAGCATGCCTCTTAACACATTTCTTAGCATACTGGTCATATATTACAAGTTAAAGTAATCGCATAAGCTAACTGTCAAAAAAAATCAGATCAACAACTGACTCAATTCTGATTCCAGACTGGCGCAGCTGCGCCATGGCTAAGCCTAGGGCCGGCGCAGCTGCGCAGCCCACTGGCTAAGCCAAGGCTGATATGTGCCTTGTGGTTTCTGTCCGGTCATACAAGCTAACATTTACACCAGGTATACTGACATGTTAAAAGTCCTTTCGTGTTTTCCCAAGGTAATCTAGGTTCCACTTTCCATAACATGATTCTAGACTTACATTTTAAATAATTCAAGTCCTTACAACATCATAAAATCATGTAAGCTATCATGCTCGTTAATTTTAAATATACGAGGTGATCATATAACTTGATTTAGGCATGCTCACAAGTAGTTATATCATACACGTATTCAAATCTAAATTTATCTTTACATATTAGGGTCTTAGTTTAGGATTTCAAAGAGCTAAAGGCCAAATGTGGCCATGCAATCACAACGTATACAATTAAACCATAGATACATGCGAGAAGGTCATACAAATTATAATATACATGCTTGCGATTGTCCACATCCTTTATTCATAACTAGCATTGTTTGTTACTTTAGAAACATGCGTAAACCCGTGCCTGGTTAACTTCTTATTGAATTTTAACAAGTGAGTACACACGTATGGTATACTAGTGATGTTATATTCATTATTAAGCATGTTAAAAATATCAGAATATGGATTCTAATACAACATGTTAAGTCCATGTTCAAAGTCCATGTTTCGTTAGTAAGTTCTATTAACGAAGTCTAACATGTTCATGTTACCTTAAGATACATATATACACAAGTTATCACATCCTTCATGAATCTCTAAACCATAATAACATGTATCGAAAGTCAGAATATAAATATAACATATTCAAGTCTCTCTTTATAACTTTAAGTTCCTTTTTAAACATATACGTCGTTTTGTCAAAAAGGTATACCATCTTGGTTTAAACATGCTTACGTTAGGCCTATGTACTCATACATATGTTCTACTCATGTTCACGTGCTTGCCTTATCTATACAAGTAACTACCACATAGCAGTTTTAGGAACAAAATTAGATTCTGGTTCCAGAGGCCGGCGCAGCTGTGCTGCGCCTCAGTAATAAACCGGCGCAGCTGCGCCGTGCTTCAGTCAGCACCAGTGAGCTCCCTGCTTCGGCAGTTCCCAGCCCAAACACAAATTTACTTCACGAACTTGATTGTGATCAGTCACATTGGCTTATTAACACATGTATAAGACTATATAACAACTAAGAACATGTCCTAATCCAATCTAGTATGAATTGAAATCAAAATCAAGAATTGGAAATTTTGACAGTAAGCAAAATATAGAACATGAATGAAGAACATGGAAAGATAATTATACCTCTGTTAGATAATTGAACTTGCTGCTACTTCACAATGCTATTATACTGATATATGTATATGCTCTCAACTTATCAACTCAAACAAAATCTCAGCAAGAAAATTATGAAGAGAAAGGGCCATATATATATCAAAAATAAAACCCAGACAAAGCCTTTTTCTTCCAAATCAAAACAACGGACTGAAGGATTGCATGCCAGATAAGAAGAAGTTGGTAGATAGTTGGTGGAATGCATCATGAGAGCCACTCCTCATATAATTATGAGCTAGGATTGCTTGGGAGAAGATTGAGGAAGTAGACTAGCCTTTGAGGTTTTCACGTGTATGAGAGGAAGGAGGAATGGACAAGCCATATAACTCAGCATTTTATTAGTACACAACACTTAAATTATTATACACACATAACATACTTCCTACTCTTATGTTATATTATATATACCTATTGTCCATACATAGGTTATAACTTAATGTCACAATATAAATTTGCATAAGGAATACTTCAATATAGTGAAGGTGACTTGTACGCATATAATCCATGTACATTCTGTTAATACCGGATATAATTTAATCAGATACTATCACATTATTAAATTCTACAATCAATAATTGATTACATTATATTCATGATATATTATTTTACTGTATACACACTCACCTTGTCACATAGGCATTATCATGTATTCCTATATAGTTTTAACATAATCACATTATGCTTCATGTAATATATGGTTTCTATGTGTAATATATTCGTATTGCATTATATAACATAGTTTATGTATATACATGCATGGTCACACTTAAGTGTCTCTCTATAATATAGTTGTATTCCATATACTTTATATATTCAAGTATTGCACTTTTGCACATATTAATTAATATAATCTTATTATATTAATCACTCACTTATTTGTTTTATTATTCATAAGGTCAAATAAATAGACTATTTATCTAGTTGATTAACAATAATATTAATTAATTTATTCCTCATTGATTATTAATTATACCAAATTAATAATCATAGGATTAATTATCACATTAACAAATATAAATCTCAGCACAATTATAAACAAGTGGTTTATTATTATTATATTTCTTGCAATAATAATAATCACATATTATTAATCAACCATAGTTAATATCCCACAACAATCAATTAATATTCTCTAATAACAATTAACAATTAATTAATTGTTCACTTAAAAATTCTTCGTCAATTAATATAATTATTAATATTTCCCACCATTGTGCCACACTAGGCTCTTAACGAGTTTATCGTAAACTCCACATTTTTCTCAATTGTCATAGATATTCAATTTAATATAATTCAATTAATCATTCTCATAACACAAAATCATTTATATTCAAATAAATTCTCATTTCCATTAATATAATTATTTAATAATATTAGGAAATTCTCGGGTATTACAGGCATATGATAACAACGTTGTATGTATTTTGGAAAGATTTATGGAAAAACCCACCAAAATATGCTAAGTCTCAGTCTAGCCGAATCAAATGGCATCGACTATTCAATAACAGTTCATATATAAGCAATTATGCACAATGACCTCTTGTCCAACCATAACGTATAAACAAGAGTTTAGAAAACTTGCATTCATAGTAAAGTATGAATAAAGTTAAGAAACTTGCCTTTGCGTCTCTTAAGCTTTAAATGTATTCTACTCAGTCTTTACAACGTCTACAGAGCATAACACATAATATACCAATGAGAATTCACATTTGATATACAACGTATAGCTTAACTTCTCCTTCTTGTATAACTTAATCGAATCGTTAAACTAATAATATTCATTAAAGTTATTTTAACGTTCATTACGTCTCATTAACATTCATGTGTTATAATCCCAACTCTCATCAATCATCACTAAGTATGATGATAGACAAGACCTTAACCTGTTCCTTAACTCAATCTTTAGTTAACGTGTTAGGTTTCCAAGTCTCAAGTTTAATTACGTTTGGTTAACGTTTAATTCCTATAAACCGTTGGTTAAACATCTTGTTTAAAGGGTTTTATTTCATGCATATGTATCACTTACTAACCACTTAAATGTTATAAGAAAGGTTAAGTAAATAACTAAGCATGTCAACATTTTTCCCTTGCTAGCGTGACGGCGCAAGCTTTACCCTTGCCGGCAGCGCTACGGCACCCACTATGTAGGGATCCTACCCCAGATTGGCACGACGGCGCCGGTTTAAGCCACTTGGGCAGAGCGGCAGCGCCGGCCCTGTGCCTCATAAAAAATTCTAAGTCTTGAAAATTTCTAAAATTCCCGAGCTCGTAACGTAACCGTTACAACTCAGAATTGGCTCGTTCCAGAGCCAATATTTCACAAATGATATGCTCTATCATACTAACAAGTTGGAATTCAATTCTAAATCAGTCGATGAGAAATTTGCCAATTAGTCCATTTTTCCGTTTTCGTTAAACGTTCATGAACGCTCGACGCTCAATTCTTCGTTTTAAGTCGAAATTAGTTCGTTCTTGTTCTCGCAAGTCTTATTTACCTAATTACTCGTGTTGTAATTGAAAACCATCATTTCTGAAGCACACGACAAATTTTGACTTCTAATCCAAGAAAAGTATGTTTTCGACGATTATCGCCTAATCTTGTAAGTTTCTCTGACTCTTCATTTTTCGTTATTATTACTTCAAACCAATTGGAATCAATACAATGGTTGATTATTATTAATTCTAATCATTCAAAGCATTTAAGTTTTGATGGTTTAACATTCTCATTAGTCCATTTCTTATGAGTTCACTAAGTTCTTCATTAGACCATAATGAGTTCTTATTACTTCCATCATGCATGGCTTGTTATGGTCCTTAGATCACTATTAAGCCATTCTTATAACTTCTTAGGGTTCATACTTCCTCAAATCACTTCTCTATCAAAACTATTATTGAAAGAAAAGAGAATTTTACATAGTTTTTTCTTATTGTTATACCTTTCTTGTTCTTTGTTTGCTTGAGTATGGAGACTCAAAGGCTTTCTTTCTTCTTAGTTGATGTGTGTTCTTCACAAAGCTCAAGCTAGTTTCTCTCTCTTAGAAGTTGGTGGATTTTCAAACAATCAAAAAAATGAAGAGCAAGGCTCTCTATTTATAGGAGTTGGCAAGCTTAGGGTAGTTTGGTCATTAGGACCAAACCTCCTTAGCCCACCTCCTCCCCTCATCTTGTTTATGTCCCCCCATGTGCTAGCATGTGCTAGCACATGGCATCCCTTGTGCTCCCACATGCACCCATGTGGCCTTGGGTTGCCCCATGGGTTTAACCCACTCGTTTACCCAACGATTTGACCCACGGGTTAAATTATTAACTATAATTCAAATTAAATGTATTTACTTCTTATAAGATTCGTATTATACGTCGTATTAATTATCATATAATACCTCGTATTACACTCGTATAATACTTTGTATTATACGCGTATTCCTTTCGTATAATAACCATTTATTATTATGCGTAATCAATTAAATCATTGATTTACTTTCTCTAACGCTTAGGATTTTAAGTCCCTACGTGAAAAACTTTATGAGCCACAAGTGAATTATTATTACATAATCCACATTGCCTTGAAATCCTATCATTATGCGTTTTTCAGAATTTTAAAATAAATTCTGGCGCAGAAACGGATGAATAGTGATTTTTGTACTTTTTCTCCCGAGAAAACTTTTCTCGGCTAACTTAATTTTCACAGTATATTACCGTCAAATCTTTCGACAGAATGTCATTCCGACATTCCGAACTCTCAAAATGGCCTAGGGTCTCTAACCCTAATCCTTAGGGTTTCATAGATGAATAGTGCCTATTTCGTCTTTTCCTAAAAAAAATTTTATTCTCGAAAATCTTTTATTTTCGTCTTATAAATTCATATCAATTATTTCTAGCGCATAGCCCGAATCTTCCTCATTTCTGCATTCTCTAGGTCATAGAATGACCTACGATTAGCTTACTTAATTTAATAAACAAATAAGCAAATTATATTCAATAAATCAAATAAAATTCATTTACATAAGCGCTCGATTTTTCTCAGGCGTTACAATCTCCCCTTCTTATATAAATTCTGTCCCCAGAATTACGTTACAAGTTAATCAAACAAATGAGGATAAGACTTCTGCATCTTGTCCTCAAGTTCTCACATTGCTTCTTCGGCATTGTGGTTCCTCCATATCACCTTCACCGAAGATATAACTTTGCTTCTTAACACTTGTTCTTTCCTATCAATGACTTGAATAGGAATTTCCTCATAGGTTAAGTCTTTCTCAACTTGAATTGGTTCATACTCGATTACGTGCTTGTAATCCAGCTTATAGGGACGTAATACCGATACGTGAAACATGTTATGGATATGCCTCAACTCTGGAGGTAATGCTATCGCATATGCTACCTCTCTTACCCTCCTAAAATCTCAAAAGGTCCTATGAACCTAGGGCTTAACTTCCCCTTCTTCCCGAAGCGTATCTTCCCCTTCCAAGGTGACACCTTCAGGAACGCATACGACCCAACTTCGAACTCTCTGTTCTTCCGATGTGGATCGGCATACTTTTTCTGTTTGTCTTGAGCTACTACTAGCCGTGTTCGTATTAACTTAACTACTTCTGCGGTTTGTTATACCATCTCTGGTCCTAACATTCGACGCTCTCCTACTTCATCCCAACACAGTGGCATTCTTCACTTCCGTCCATATAACGCTTTGTAAGGCGGCATGCCTATAATAGCGTGATAACTGTTGTTGTAGGCGAACTCTACTAACGGTAGATGATCATCCTAACTACTTTTGAAATCCATAACGCAAGACCTTAGCATGTCTTCTAGCATTTGAATTGTTCTTTGTAAGAACCCGAATTTTTAGATATTATTAAATAAGGATTTAATAAATAAAATTCTTAAACTGTGAGATGGGTTCGAATAAGAGTATTTTTATGTGATATAAGGTATGTGGTATTATATTACATAGGGTAATATGGACTATATAATATGTGTTTTATAAATATATTATTAATATATATTTGTTACTTAGCGTAGAGACGTTTCAGTTAAGATAAAGGGAGTGGATAAATTCCTATCGATATTAAATAATTTATAGAATTATTTTATCATAGTAAGTTGGTGACATTAAATATCCTTAATGTATAATCACCATATTCTTGTGTATGTGTATTAATAACTAGTATGTTTATAATATAGGTTATTAATAGCACTTAAGCTATCCATGAATAGGTTTGGATAGTGAAGCATGAGTTAGTTAAGGAATTAACTAATAAGAATAAATATTAGTTAATTTAAGTTGGGAGTTATATTATGAAATAATATAATGAGAGTATTGAACCTTAATTAACTATGATGATATGGTACAGTGTTTAATTTACTTAAGTAAAGGAGTGAATTAATATGTGTGTTTAATATGTAATTATAGTCGATACTTTTATATATATTACTTAGAATAGTAATATGTGAGAAAGTCTAATGTACGAATAACATTAAATATGTATATATACGTTATTAAAGGGAGATGAAAATCATTATATCTTTAAATGAATATTTAATATTTGAAGAAATTGTGTTGGGGACAATTTATAGAAAAGAAAGAGATATGGTTTTTCTAATAAAGGATATTAAAATAGTTTCTAATGTTGAATTATTTTAATAAAAGAGGGAATGTTATTTTTGAATAATAATATTACCTTATATGTTTTAGTATAATGTAATAAGTGTGATTAATTAATATGGTAAATATATTAAAACGTATTTGCTATATGTAATTAAATTGATGGAAACAATTTATTATAATAGATAATAAACTTATTATCTATTTTCTATATATAATATATGTACATGTGTCGTACATATAGTTATTTGATATTATATTAAAAATAATATCATGAGACAATAAGTAAATTATTTTCTAATAACGAATGTGCTTATTTGGAGAAAACATAATATTTATGTTATGGCAAAATACATAATTTTTAATATATTTTTCAAGGGAGTTTAATTTATAAAAGAAAACTAAGTTATTTTAATAACTTGAGTTGCTATAGTACCGTAAGTGTTATAAATAATATTTGACTATTCTATTTGTAATATATTTATATGTGGACCTTGGACTTAATAGTTCTAATTTAATTGAACATGTTATAAGTAGTAATGTGGTGAGAGATGAGAAAGTGATGAGAATAATAATAAGCTTAAGATTAAGCTTGTGGGAGATGCCTTGTGTGGCACGATAGTAGATTCGTTGATGAATTAATTAATTTAAGGATGGAGGAATTATTCATTAAACAATTAATCTATATTAATTATTATTATTAATGGTATGATGAATTATTATTATTGAAAGTGATAGCATGATAATAAGTATATTGATTATGAATATAATTGGAAATTGTATTAATGAAGAAATTTCTACGTGAACGATTAATCAAATATTAATTGTTATTGCTATTATGAGGAATAGTATATTAATGAGGATTAATTGATGATGTGTCGATTATTATTATTGCAAATAATAGAATAATAATAAGCAACTTGTTTATAAATGTAATAAGATTTATATTTATTTAACGTGATAATTAACTATATAAATGTTAATTAATTGTTATAGAGATTTATAATTACATTGATTAAATGAGAAATGGATTAATAAATATTATTATTAATTAATTGATGAGATAAGTAAATTACTTACTTCTATGTGCAAGCATGCGAATAAAATGTATAGCGTATAGTAACTAACTATATATTATATGAAGTGTGAAGTGTAGTTCAATTATATTATATGGTGTGGTGCAACAATTATTTGACTATACTATATATAGGGACCATGTATCAAGATTAATTAAACTATGTGAGTTACATGAAATGTGGGTGTGACAATGTGTATATTAAGTATACAATAAAATAATATATATCATGAATATATGGTAAACAATTATTGAATTAATAAAATTTAATAATAAAGGAGACAATACATTGTGATGGTACCCGAAAGAATTATATCCGGTGGGATGAACTGTACATGGATTTTATATGTGTGAGTTAAAATTTACTACATGATAGTAGTATTTATTTATTAGGATTACATGGTAACCCCATTTTTAACCTAAGTGTACAATTATACATTGATATATATAATATACATATGTATATTGCCCAAAGGAATGCAGAGCTGAGATTATTTCTTGTCCCTAATTGTGAGTCACCCCTCAATTTCCTCTCACGTGAACTCCCTAGTCTACACTACTCTTCTTCTCATTTTCCTCACAATTGTAGCCAATGATTTCAAGGGATGTGGGTTTGATGATGTGATTTACCAACCCTCTACCTAATGTCCATGAACCATTAGATTCTTGTTCCTTCCATTAGTTTGAAATGGTGAGTAAATTCGTGGACTAGGTAATGGATTGTCTATAAATGTAAGCTCCTCTCTTCTCTTTTTAATTTGCTGAGAATTCAAAATGAAGTAAATTGGGTAAGTATATTGAGAGAGATTTTCTAGTGAGTTGAAGAAAGCAATATGGCAGTGTAGTAGAAGCCATTTAGCAAGCTTTGCAAAATTGAGATAGCAGAGGTATAAACTTCCCATCTTTGTTCTCTGTCAAACTTTATATTCTTGAAATTCTAAATTTTTGATTAGGTTGAATTGGATTGATTAATTAAGTGTTTGGAAAATGTTGTTAAGCATGATAGAAATACATGATAGCTAGTATTGGATCGAATTCGTATGGATTTCTGAGTTTGGATTGGAACCTGCCGAAGCAGGCTTTTTCTTGGCATGAACTGGACACGGCGCAGCTGCGCCGGGTTTATACCCAGGCGCTGCGCAGCTGCGCCAGCAGCCTGTTCTGATTTTGTTTTCCTGCTTCAATGCTGTTAAGTGCAAACGTATAGTACTACCTTAGAACAAGTATAAAAGCATGAATAAATTATATATATGGATATGTAGACATAATATGGGCATGTTCTACTATGATTATATGCATGATTAACGGACGGTTATGATTTTCAATAGTAAACGTAAAGTTTTGTAAACGAAATTGACTTATCCGAACCATGTCGACATTCTGATTTTTCAAGCATGACTATATGATTTAGGAATGCATGAGAAGCGTATTAATTTACGAATATATGTTTCATAGTATAACATGAGAATGTCGGACCTCGTTAGTGAACATTTCTAACGAAAGTGTAAGTTTTGAAAACAAACTTTGACACGTATGTACCATACCCATATTCTGATTTTTGAAAGCATATTTATATGGGTGGTTAAGCATGAAAAGATAGTCTAAGGTGTTATGATTGCATTAACATACATGATTGAAGACTACATTGATTTCAAAAGACAAACTTTGAGTTTTTAGACATAAATATAGGATGTCCACATTCTGATTATTTGAGCATGTATATTAGGATTTCATTGTGCTTATAGACATGTTGACATAAGCATCATATGATGAAATATGGATTTCACCTATGCACGTATATTCATAGAAAATGAATTTCTAAAGCATAAACTATGTGATTAACATATACATGTGTGATATACGCACGGGCATGTATACTTAGTATTGTTTAGCCTCGTGGTGTGTTGATATGACTTTAGTAATGGACCATTAGTAACGTGGGCTTGATTTGTTTAAAGTTTATCGGCATATGGCCTTAATTGGATTAGGATGAGCATGCTAGGTTCGAACTTGAAATTATAACCGTAGAGCATGCGTATTGATTAATATCAGTAACTTGAATGATATTGATTGAACTCGGGTGGTCCAGCAGAATGAAATTTCATTCCTGGTTTGATCAGTGAGTGGCGCAGCTGCGCCACTCTTAAGGCCAATACCTGCGCAGCTGCGCCATCCTGTTTTCAGGATTTGTGCAGTCTGTTTGTTCTTGATTTTGTAGTAGACTTGTATTATTACTTAAACTACAAATCATGGTCTGACCCCTACTGGTTTATGGCTATATGATAAACATAATAACCTTTCATGCCTAGTTTAAAATATGACAAGGATTTTGAAAGGTGAAACTTAGAAAAGTTTGAATGTAATGGTTTCGATAAGGTTTGAGAAACATGAAAGCAATATAGATCATGTATCTATGAGCTTTAAATACGTGTCGAACACATAGCAAGTCGAGTAAAGGTGTATGAATGTTGATATTAAAAGTATACCTATACTAGCTATTATAGGAGTATGTTATGAAAGTGAAACAAGGTTCTAAGGACCAAGTTAGACAACAATGTAACCTTTACTATTACATTAAGAATGTGTGGATACATATAACTAATGAGTGTGATCTCTATGGTTAATATAACTGTGTAGGATACACGAAGTGCAGATAAGCTTTAAGTAGTTAAGTCATAGTTGTTAAACTACGAATCAGGCAAGTCTTTCAGTTCCTATTTGATATATGAATTCAGTAACTGTTAGTTAAATTATATTATGCTGTGATAATGTGAACTTATATATGAACTGTATATGAGATATAAATGAGATTGAAAATTGATCGTTGATGATATACTTGTTATGTGAAAGTAGCATGCGTAGTAAATATAAATTATTTATAAATGCATGAACTGAGTATGATGTTGTATGCTATGTGATGCATGAAAACTGTTAGAATTGTTGAGCTGTCGAGCTCACTCTTGCAAATAACCACTTTTGCAGGTTAAGGATTCACGGTAAAGATTTCGTGCTTCTTGATTGATAAAGATAGATAGTATCGCAATGAAGAATACTTTTTAGATTATCGTTTGAACCCTATTTAGGTTCTAAGAGTTGTACTTGATAATTGTATACGTTATTTAAAACTTGTCATACTGTAAAGATGTATTAGTTAATACATAGAGGATATCGAGTTGAGTTGTAAACCTTTATACGATAATTCGAATCATATTATATAGTTGATTCAAGAATTGTAATTGATTCAAAGTTATGGAATCAATAAGAAGAATTTATTCAAAGGATATTGAAAAGTTTAAATTATTCCGCATTTTAGTAACATCGAATATGATGTAAAGACGAGATCTTGGATATAAATAAAATTTATATTCTAAATTGTAATAAAGCAAGTTATATTCTTTTAGTATTGAATAAAGGATGTAATAGTTTGATGATAGTAGTATCGTGACTGCACCGGATTCGAGGTTTCGAAGGAATGTGGATTTGGGGGCGTCACAGGTTGGTATCAAAGCTGTAGGTTATAAACCTTAGGTAAGTGTACCTTAGACTATAACCTGAAAGAGTGAAAGATAAGATTAAAATATATCTAAATGAAGATTCAAAAAAGAATCTCGAAATGTCTAGAGAATGAGAAACAGGAGTTTCCTAACTCCGTTAATGAAAATGTTAAGACGGTGTCTATAGATGTATATGACGAAGATAGTGAGAATAAACTCGGATGGAGTTTAGTTGATAGTAGGGAAAGAACCCTGAGGTAAAGCGATGATCACGACGTGATCAGATTGAATTGTGAAATGATAGATAGTCTGTAACGACTAAGTGTGTATAGCTTGATGCTATGAGAGAATGTACTATGAAAAGTACGAGATGAACTCATGAGGAGTTGTATGTGATGAACGTAGAAAGCTCGTAACGAGCAAGTGATAGAGTAAGATAGAGTTAAGTGTAGGACTTCCATTGAGGACTCATGTGATGGCTTAGTTGTACAAATTTTTGTATGGGCAGAAGTTTTGTGATTGCACTGAGTGCGTCACATTGATAATCGTTGGAATGTTAGTGTCGCGGTATCATTATACATATGGCGGAAAGGTGATTCTTTTCTCATATTTATTTTGATAGATAGAGATTTCTAAGATATAATTAGATAATATTAAGATTAGGTGCGAGTTCTTAAGACTCATGCCTATGACGAGTTCGTGACTCATAATCGTATGATGGGACCACTCAACGAATGGACGATTTTGGTCTGACTAGGATAAGTTCCTCAACCCAAATGATTGTGGTAAGTTCCTGAACTTCCATGGTGTGGTAAGTTGGTGAACTGTACTGAGAATAGATATATTATATAAGAGTTTTGGAATAGTGAGCATTGATGGTAGTAAGAGATTGAAGTGATGGAGAAATTTGGATTTTTCTAAATCTTCTAGCTACGCTAGATTTTCAAAATTTATTGACTTCGTGCTAGTGTTTGCACTTCGGTTTTCTTGAGAAAAACATTGAGTCGGGTGACGGAACCAATAAGTTTTAAAAACAACACCGTTATTCGTATGTCTAAGCTATTTGTTTCGGCTAAGACAAAAATAATTTGAAATTCTTTCAAAATGTATTTTGACCATATGCATCATTTGATATGATGTAGAATGGTAAACGATGGAGTCATCAATGCAATCGAACCTAGTGTAGGTTGTGATCGAAAGATCGTCAGCCCACTATGGTATGATGTAATATGACAAAGTCATAAAATGGCAGAATCCTCAACGTACTATTAAGTTGGTGCGGCATCATGACGTCATAAAACGGTTTTTGGTTTTTCTTTCGAATTATGAAAAATTGACTAAATTATTTCGATTGATGTTCGGATTATGGATAAGAGTCTAAGCTATTTGATTCGGCTAGGCGACTTTGAAAAGAGATTATAGAATTCAAATATTCTTGTGTATGTATGCCAAACCAGATTGCTCTGGTGCGGATTTTGACGTTGAAAAGCTGAGGTGAACAACCCTATAAAGGGGACATGTTTTCGGGGACAATGGTTCCGAACGTAACGTATATAGTCGTTACAAAACACTACGTTACGGCCCAATGTTGTGACGTCCCCAAATCCACGTTCCTTCGAAACCTCGAATTCGGTGCAGTCACGATACTACTATCGTCAAACTATTACATCTTTTATTTATTACTAAAAGAATACAACTTGCTTTATTACAATTTAGAATATAAATTCTATTCATATCCAAGATCTCGTCTTTACATCATATTCGATGTTACTAAAATACGGAATAATTTAAACTTTTTCAATCCTCCTTGAATAAAATCTTTTATTGATTTCATAACTTGAATCAATTACAACCCTTGAATCAATTATAAAATATGATTCCTTCTTATCTGAGTTATCGTATAAGTATTAACAACTCAACTCGATATCCTCTATGTATTAATTAATACATCTTTACAGTACGACAAGTATTAAACAGTGTAAGCAACTATCGAGTACATCATCTAGAATCTAAACATAGTCCAGACAATAATCTAAGTAATATTCTTCAATGCGATACTATCTATCTTTATCAATCAAGAAGCACAAAGTCTTTATCGTAAGTCCTTAACCTGCAAAAGTGGTTATTTGCAAGAGTGAGCTCGACAGCTCAGCAATTCTAACAGTTTTCATGCATCACATAGCATACAACATTATACTCAGTTCATGCATTTATAAACAATTTATGTTTACTACGCATGTTATTTTTCACATAACAAGTATATCATCAAAGATCAACTTTCAATCTCATTTATATCTCATATACAGTTCATATATAAGTTCACATTATCACAGCATAATATAATTCAACTAACAGTTATTGAATTCATATATCAAATAGGAACTGAAAGACTTGCCTGATTCGTAGTTTAACAACTACGACTTAACTGCTTAAAGCTATCTGCACTTCGTGTATTCCTACACAGTTATATAATCATGGATTTACATCCATCAGTCATACATTTCATATGCTCTTAATAGAATAACAATTCGTATATCGTTTTCTAATCTTGGTTTCGTTTCACTCTATCTTAGGATAACCGCGATGTTACAACATCATACCTTCATACTTATTCTATAGAAACCATTCTATTTCGGTCCTTAGGGTCCTTAAGGAAAATAACTTCGGACCAGACAGTTAACAAACTGTTCTTGGCAGCTCTGCAACACGGCGCGGCCGCGCGGCAATTAGGCTTGGGAGTGGCGCGGCCGCGCGACTCCCTGCCAGAACCAGAACTTTGATTTCATAAACTTAGTTTGGTCCTAACATATCATGCATTCTGATATATATTATACACACACATTAAGTAGGCATGCTCGTGCTTATACTACACATGTATACTTAATCACATAGTCTATGCTTTTGAAATTCATTTTCTCGAATATGCGTGCATAGGTGAAATCCATGTTTCATCACATGATGCTTATGTCAACATGTCTATAGGCATAATGAATCCTAATATACATGCTCGTATGATCATAATATAACTCACTCCGTGTTTGATGCTATCATCTTACACATTCTAAACATTTCATAAAAATTGCTTTAAGTCAACAAAGGTAACTAAGTATATGCAAAGTACCTTGTAGTCATGATTCTCATGTATTAGAACACATATATAAGTCATCTATACATGCTCAATGATCAGAACGTGGACATCCTATATATACGTCCAAAAACTCTAAGTTTGTCTTTTGAAATCATTTTTAATTTAAACAATGTGTTCTAGTGTATGCTCAATACCTTCAACTCACATATCATGCATATCTAAACCATATAATTATGCTTAAAAAGTCAGAATATAAACATGACTTATATACGCCAAAATTCATTTATAAAACCTTAAGTTTTCATTAAAAACTCCACTACAACAAGGTATAATTGTTTACTATTAGCCAAGGTAATTAATCAACAACTACCTTCATACCCATTGATACACATAACCAAGACACTTACACATGTCTCAAAAGTCCGGCTCAAAGAACACAAAATTCGTCAAGTCTCATTTTCAAAACTTTACGTTTTCTTTTCGGAAATCATGTTAAACCAACTAATACAACTTACTACGTGCATGACAACCTTAGTACACATGTCAGACCCCTTTATGAAATTATTAGAGTCTAACTAGTATGCTTAGCCAACCAGAAAACACAAAATCACCAAGAGTTTCTGCAGAGGGCGCGGCCGCGCCCCATTTGTACTAGGGAGACGCGCGGGCCGCGCGTCCCCGTTTCCAAACCAGAAGCTTTACTGATAAAACAGAGCTTCAGCTAATCCGTTTCTTACTTCATGTAACAAGCTTGAAAGCCATTATATTGTATCTATAACATATATTTAGACTCTACTTAACATGTTAACATCATCTTACATATCAATTCTCCACTAATTCATGAAATCTCTTATGAATTTATAAACTCACAACTAAGAATTTAAAGTAAGAGTTATACCTCTTGGAGCTTTGAATTACTAAGCTTGCTTCCCAAATCAGTTTTCTCACATAACTCTCATCACCATATTCTCTATATCAACTTAGCAATTATTTAGCAACTTCAATTTGTGAATATGAAGCTTCAATTTATAGAGAATTTATGGACCAAATTTGGTTCTTGCACATTGAATCAAACCAATGGGTTGATCAAAGACATGGAGGTTAACAAGAGGTTAGTAAGGAGTTGGTGAAATCCATCATCAATCCCACACCCCTCACAATCATCACACTCATTGCTAGCTAGGAAGTTGAGAGATGAAGGAGATAGGCTAGCCTTAGCCATTCACGTGAAAGAGAAAAGGAAGAGAAAGTGGGCACTTAATATGGGACAATGCCACTAAATCTCAGCAACTTGCTTACAATTACCTCGTACTAATGTTATATAGTCCACCACTTACCAAGGCTATATCACATTTCATTTTATAAACACATAGGTTATAATATATACATATATACACATTCATACATATAGCTTAGGTTATGAATGAATTGTAAATAAAATCTCTAATTACAATGTATCATATATCATCCATATATATCTCATCTTACCGGATATAATTCTATCGGGTATTATCACAAATATACTCAAATATTATAATGATAATTAATATCAACCATTCATTTTCTTCTAATACTTCCAATTAAATCCCCTTGATTTAACTTCATTATTTATGTCACACAAGGCATAATTATGTGAACTTAGTACTTAATAGTCCACAAGCTTATAATAATATAATCTCCTAAAATAATATTATACTCAATGTTACATCTTATAATATGTTCATAATGTAATACCATTGCATTACATGTTCTCTATTATAAACAATCTATTACCCTCCTATGGGTAATACCCAATGGTCAAAGAGGAGTTGGTGGCTAACTCCACCAACTACTACTATTCATGGTCCTTCCTCATCATTACACCTTATAACATGCTCATGGTGTAATTACATTTCTTATTATATGCTTTCTTAGCACAATGTAGTAATTGAATTAACAAACTCTACACACCAATGTATTGCATCTATTCATTATCAAGCTATTATTCTCCTATGGTTATTACCCAAAGGGCAAAAGGAAAGTTGGTGGCTAACTCCCACCAACTACCACTATTCATGTACCCTAACCACTTAATTGACCATTATTGCTCTCACATGGACTAACTTGCAAGCTTATATCTAATAACTTAATGTTATTACCATATGATATGATAGGGTCACACATACACCCAATCATATAATCCATGTACATTTGACAATACCGAATATATTTTAATTGAGTAGTGTCACACCCCATTATTGTAACTTTATTATTACACTTAATCATATAGTTTCCTATATTATATAGTTTTCTTTGAAGTGTCACACTTCATTCCATATTATATAGATGTAGCTACTTTATAACTTATAATTACACATCATTGCACATAGGAATTTATTCACATAATAATAATAATTAATTCCATTAATTATTCATTCATTAATTTATTTAATGAATGTTTATTCCACCACTTTGCCACACTAGGCATATCTCACAAGCTTACCTTAAGCTTATTATCACTCCCATCACACTTTAATATTCTTTTAATATAAGGTTTGTGTGACACATGCACTTTAATGCTAAATTATTTAGCTACCTTGAACAATTATATGTATAACCTTTACACTAGAATAATTAATATTTACTCTATTAATTATTATAAAATCTACGATAAAATAATAACTTAAGTTATTTAATATATTGAAATAACTTAGTTTTCTTTCATTAATAAACTTTCTTGAAAATACATTAGGAATTATGTATTTTGCCATAACATAAAATATTATGTTTTCTCCAAATAAAGATATTCATTGTTAGGAAATAATTTACTTATTGTCTCAAGATATTATTCTTAATATAATATCTACTAAAATAATTACATGTATGGCACATGTACATACATTATATATAGAAAATAGGTAATAAGTTTATTTTCTATTATAATAATTTATTTCCATCAATTTATTTATATATAGCAAATATGTTTTAATGTATTTACCATATTAATCAATCACACCTCATACAAAAACATATAAGGTAATATTATTATTCAAAAATAATATTTCCTCCTTTATTAAAATAATTCAATATTAGAATTTATTTTAATATCCTTTATAATAATTATTTCTCTTTCTTTTCTATAAATTGTTCCCAAAACAATTTCTTCAATTATTCATTTAATCATATAATGATTTCCATCTCCCTTTAATAACGTATATATATATTTAACGTTATTCGCACATTAGACTTTCTCACATATTACCACTCTAAGTAATATATATAAAAAGTATCAACTATAATTACATATTCAACACACATATTAATTCACTCATTTACTTAAGTAAATTAAACATTGCACTATATCATCATAGTTAATTAAGGTTCAATATTCACATTATATTATTCCATAATATAACTCTCAACTTAAATTAACTAATATTTATTCTTATTAGTTAATTCCTTAACTAACTCATGCTTCACTATCCAAACCTATTCACGGATAGCTTAAGTGCTATTAATAACCTATATTATAAACATACTAGTTATTAATACACATACTCAAGAATATGGTGATTATACATTAAGGATATTTAATGTCACCAACTTACTATGATAAAATAATTCTATAAATTATTTAATATCGATAGGAATTTATCCACTTCCTTTACCTCAATTGAATCGTCTCTACAATAAATAACAAATATATATTAATAATATATTCATTAATCACAAAAACACATATTACATAGTTCATATTACCCTATGTAATATAATACCACATACCTCATATCACATATATATCTTTTTATTCGAGCCTCTCACGGTTTAAGAATTTTATTTATTAAATCCTTATTTAATAATATCTGAAAATTCGGGTTCTTACATCCTCTCCCCCTTACAAGGATTCCGTCCTCGGAATCATCGAAACTTCCTCTACTCGGTGCTATTCCGAATATTATATATTCTCTTGAATAATTTTTATCCATTCTCTTTTCAGAAGTTTTATTACTATAACTTTCTCAATTGCATTCTATCACTTTCTCCTTTCTAAGGAACATTCTACTTACTACATTCATCCTTTAGAAGAATAAGAATCTTCCACGATTTTTCAATAATCGGGAAGTAGTATGAATAACTCAGATTCCAATTTATGCTGAGGGGTCACAAGACCGTGAACTTTTCTCCAGGTTTACTAATGCTTCAACACAATTCTTCACACTGTAAACCAGAGTGTTTATCGATCACAAAGACTGAAAACACCCTCCACGCGTACTCTAGGTGGCCAGCCTATTGTACCACTACGTTGGGCCGCAACGTAGTGTTTTGTAACGACTATATGCGTTACTCTCGGAACCATTGTCCCCGAAAACATGTCCCCTTTATAGGGTTGTTCACCTCAGCTTTTCAACGTCAAAATCCGCACCAGAGCAATCTGGTTTGGCATACATACACAAGAATACTTGAATTCTATAATCCCTTTCCAACAGTCGCCTAGCCGAATCAAATAGCTTAGACTCTCATCAACAATTCGGACATCAATCGAAATAATTTAGCCAACTTAATTGACCTTCTTTATAATTTACAAGAAAACCAAAAATTCTTTTATGACGTCATGATACCATACTAGATTAGTAGTACGTTGAGGATTCCGCCATTTTATGACTTTGTCATATTACAACATACCATAGTGGGCTGACGATCTTTCGATCACAACCAACACTAGGTTTGATTGCATTGATGACTCCATCGTTTACCATTCTACATCATATCAAATGATGCACAAGGTTAAAATATATTTTGAAAGATTGTCAAATCATTTTTGTCTTAGCCGAAACAAATAGCGTAGACATACGAATAACGGTGTTGTTTTTAAAACTCATTAGTTCAGTTACCTGACCCAATGTTTTCTCAAGAAAACCGAAGTGCAAACACTAGCACGAAGTCAATAAATTTTGAAAATCTAGCGTAGCTAGAGGATTTAGGAAAATCCAGTTTCTCCATCGCTTCAATCTCTTACTCCATCAATGCTCACTATTCCAAAACTCTTATATAATATATCTATTCTTCGTACAGTTCACCAACTTACCACACCATGGAAGCTCAGGAACTTACCACAATCATATGGGTTGAGGAACTTATCCTAGTCAGACCAAAATCGTCCATTCGCTGAGGGGTCCCATCATACGATTATGAGTCACGAACTCGTCATAGGCATAAGTCTTAAGAACTCGCACCTAATCTTAGTATTATCTAATTATATCTTAGAAATCTCTATCTATCAAAATAAATATGAAAAAAGAATCACCTTTCCGCCATATGTATAATGATACCGCGACACTAACATTCCAACGATTATCAATGTGACGTACTCAGTGCAAGCACAAAACTTCTGCCCATACAAAAGTTTGTACAACTAAGCCGTTACATGAGTCCTCAATGGAAGTCCAACACTTAAATCTATCTTACTTTATCACTTGCTCGTTACGAGCTTTCTACGTTTCACCACATACAACTCCTCATGAGTTCATCTCGTACTTCATCATAGTACATTCTCTTATAGCATCAAGCTATACATACATAATCATTACAGACTATCTATCATTTCACAGTTCAATCTGATCATGTCGTGATCATCACTATACCTTAGGGTTCTTTCCCTATTATCAACCAAACTCCATCTGAGTTTATTCTCACTATCCCTGTCATATTCATATTATAGACATCATCTTAACATTTTCATTACCGGAGTTAGGAAACTCCTGATTCTCATTCTCTAGATATTTCGAGATTCTTCTTTGAATCTTCATTTAGATATATTTTAATCTTATCTTTCACTCTCTCAGGTTATAGTCTAAGGTACACTTACCTAAGGTTTATAACCTACAGCTTTGATACCAACCTGTGACGTCCCCAAATCCACGTTCCTTCGAAACCTCGAATTCGGTGCAGTCACGATACTACTATCGTCAAACTATTACATCTTTTATTTATTACTAAAAGAATACAACTTGCTTTATTACAATTTAGAATATAAATTCTATTCATATCCAAGATCTCGTCTTTACATCATATTCGATGTTACTAAAATACGGAATAATTTAAACTTTTTCAATCCTCCTTGAATAAAATCTTTTATTGATTTCATAACTTGAATCAATTACAACCCTTGAATCAATTATAAAATATGATTCCTTCTTATCTGAGTTATCGTATAAGTATTAACAACTCAACTCGATATCCTCTATGTATTAATTAATACATCTTTACAGTACGACAAGTATTAAACAGTGTAAGCAACTATCGAGTACATCATCTAGAATCTAAGCATAGTCCAGACAATAATCTAAGTAATATTCTTCAATGCGATACTATCTATCTTTATCAATCAAGAAGCACAAAGTCTTTATCGTAAGTCCTTAACCTGCAAAAGTGGTTATTTGCAAGAGTGAGCTCGACAGCTCAGCAATTCTAACAGTTTTCATGCATCACATAGCATACAACATTATACTCAGTTCATGCATTTATAAACAATTTATGTTTACTACGCATGTTATTTTTCACATAACAAGTATATCATCAAAGATCAACTTTCAATCTCATTTATATCTCATATACAGTTCATATATAAGTTCACATTATCACAGCATAATATAATTCAACTAACAGTTATTGAATTCATATATCAAATAGGAACTGAAAGACTTGCCTGATTCGTAGTTTAACAACTACGACTTAACTGCTTAAAGCTATCTGCACTTCGTGTATTCCTACACAGTTATATAATCATGGATTTACATCCATCAGTCATACATTTCATATGCTCTTAATAGAATAACAATTCGTATATCGTTTTCTAATCTTGGTTTCGTTTCACTCTATCTTAGGATAACCGCGATGTTACAACATCATACCTTCATACTTATTCTATAGAAACCATTCTATTTCGGTCCTTAGGGTCCTTAAGGAAAATAACTTCGGACCAGACAGTTAACAAACTGTTCTTGGCAGCTCTGCAACACGGCGCGGCCGCGCGGCAATTAGGCTTGGGAGTGGCGCGGCCGCGCGACTCCCTGCCAGAACCAGAACTTTGATTTCATAAACTTAGTTTGGTCCTAACATATCATGCATTCTGATATATATTATACACACACATTAAGTAGGCATGCTCGTGCTTATACTACACATGTATACTTAATCACATAGTCTATGCTTTTGAAATTCATTTTCTCGAATATGCGTGCATAGGTGAAATCCATGTTTCATCACATGATGCTTATGTCAACATGTCTATAGGCATAATGAATCCTAATATACATGCTCGTATGATCATAATATAACTCACTCCGTGTTTGATGCTATCATCTTACACATTCTAAACATTTCATAAAAATTGCTTTAAGTCAACAAAGGTAACTAAGTATATGCAAAGTACCTTGTAGTCATGATTCTCATGTATTAGAACACATATATAAGTCATCTATACATGCTCAATGATCAGAACGTGGACATCCTATATATACGTCCAAAAACTCTAAGTTTGTCTTTTGAAATCATTTTTAATTTAAACAATGTGTTCTAGTGTATGCTCAATACCTTCAACTCACATATCATGCATATCTAAACCATATAATTATGCTTAAAAAGTCAGAATATAAACATGACTTATATACGCCAAAATTCATTTATAAAACCTTAAGTTTTCATTAAAAACTCCACTACAACAAGGTATAATTGTTTACTATTAGCCAAGGTAATTAATCAACAACTACCTTCATACCCATTGATACACATAACCAAGACACTTACACATGTCTCAAAAGTCCGGCTCAAAGAACACAAAATTCGTCAAGTCTCATTTTCAAAACTTTACGTTTTCTTTTCGGAAATCATGTTAAACCAACTAATACAACTTACTACGTGCATGACAACCTTAGTACACATGTCAGACCCCTTTATGAAATTATTAGAGTCTAACTAGTATGCTTAGCCAACCAGAAAACACAAAATCACCAAGAGTTTCTGCAGAGGGCGCGGCCGCGCCCCATTTGTACTAGGGAGACGCGCGGCCGCGCGTCCCCGTTTCCAAACCAGAAGCTTTACTGATAAAACAGAGCTTCAGCTAATCCGTTTCTTACTTCATGTAACAAGCTTGAAAGCCATCATATTGTATCTATAACATATATTTAGACTCTACTTAACATGTTAACATCATCTTACATATCAATTCTCCACTAATTCATGAAATCTCTTATGAATTTATAAACTCACAACTAAGAATTTAAAGTAAGAGTTATACCTCTTGGAGCTTTGAATTACTAAGCTTGCTTCCCAAATCAGTTTTCTCACATAACTCTCATCACCATATTCTCTATATCAACTTAGCAATTATTTAGCAACTTCAATTTGTGAATATGAAGCTTCAATTTATAGAGAATTTATGGACCAAATTTGGTTCTTGCACATTGAATCAAACCAATGGGTTGATCAAAGACATGGAGGTTAACAAGAGGTTAGTAAGGAGTTGGTGAAATCCATCATCAATCCCACACCCCTCACAATCATCACACTCATTGCTAGCTAGGAAGTTGAGAGATGAAGGAGATAGGCTAGCCTTAGCCATTCACGTGAAAGAGAAAAGGAAGAGAAAGTGGGCACTTAATATGGGACAATGCCACTAAATCTCAGCAACTTGCTTACAATTACCTCATACTAATGTTATATAGTCCACCACTTACCAAGGCTATATCACATTTCATTTTATAAACACATAGGTTATAATATATACATATATACACATTCATACATATAGCTTAGGTTATGAATGAATTGTAAATAAAATCTCTAATTACAATGTATCATATATCATCCATATATATCTCATCTTACCGGATATAATTCTATCGGGTATTATCACAAATATACTCAAATATTATAATGATAATTAATATCAACCATTCATTTTCTTCTAATACTTCCAATTAAATCCCCTTGATTTAACTTCATTATTTATGTCACACAAGGCATAATTATGTGAACTTAGTACTTAATAGTCCACAAGCTTATAATAATATAATCTCCTAAAATAATATTATACTCAATGTTACATCTTATAATATGTTCATAATGTAATACCATTGCATTACATGTTCTCTATTATAAACAATCTATTACCCTCCTATGGGTAATACCCAATGGTCAAAGAGGAGTTGGTGGCTAACTCCACCAACTACTACTATTCATGGTCCTTCCTCATCATTACACCTTATAACATGCTCATGGTGTAATTACATTTCTTATTATATGCTTTCTTAGCACAATGTAGTAATTGAATTAACAAACTCTACACACCAATGTATTGCATCTATTCATTATCAAGCTATTATTCTCCTATGGTTATTACCCAAAGGGCAAAAGGAAAGTTGGTGGCTAACTCCCACCAACTACCACTATTCATGTACCCTAACCACTTAATTGACCATTATTGCTCTCACATGGACTAACTTGCAAGCTTATATCTAATAACTTAATGTTATTACCATATGATATGATAGGGTCACACATACACCCAATCATATAATCCATGTACATTTGACAATACCGAATATATTTTAATTGAGTAGTGTCACACCCCATTATTGTAACTTTATTATTACACTTAATCATATAGTTTCCTATATTATATAGTTTTCTTTGAAGTGTCACACTTCATTCCATATTATATAGATGTAGCTACTTTATAACTTATAATTACACATCATTGCACATAGGAATTTATTCACATAATAATAATAATTAATTCCATTAATTATTCATTCATTAATTTATTTAATGAATGTTTATTCCACCACTTTGCCACACTAGGCATATCTCACAAGCTTACCTTAAGCTTATTATCACTCCCATCACACTTTAATATTCTTTTAATATAAGGTTTGTGTGACACATGCACTTTAATGCTAAATTATTTAGCTACCTTGAACAATTATATGTATAACCTTTACACTAGAATAATTAATATTTACTCTATTAATTATTATAAAATCTACGATAAAATAATAACTTAAGTTATTTAATATATTGAAATAACTTAGTTTTCTTTCATTAATAAACTTTCTTGAAAATACATTAGGAATTATGTATTTTGCCATAACATAAAATATTATGTTTTCTCCAAATAAAGATATTCATTGTTAGGAAATAATTTACTTATTGTCTCAAGATATTATTCTTAATATAATATCTACTAAAATAATTACATGTATGGCACATGTACATACATTATATATAGAAAATAGGTAATAAGTTTATTTTCTATTATAATAATTTATTTCCATCAATTTATTTATATATAGCAAATATGTTTTAATGTATTTACCATATTAATCAATCACACCTCATACAAAAACATATAAGGTAATATTATTATTCAAAAATAATATTTCCTCCTTTATTAAAATAATTCAATATTAGAATTTATTTTAATATCCTTTATAATAATTATTTCTCTTTCTTTTCTATAAATTGTTCCCAAAACAATTTCTTCAATTATTCATTTAATCATATAATGATTTCCATCTCCCTTTAATAACGTATATATATATTTAACGTTATTCGCACATTAGACTTTCTCACATATTACCACTCTAAGTAATATATATAAAAGTATCAACTATAATTACATATTCAACACACATATTAATTCACTCATTTACTTAAGTAAATTAAACATTGCACTATATCATCATAGTTAATTAAGGTTCAATATTCACATTATATTATTCCATAATATAACTCTCAACTTAAATTAACTAATATTTATTCTTATTAGTTAATTCCTTAACTAACTCATGCTTCACTATCCAAACCTATTCACGGATAGCTTAAGTGCTATTAATAACCTATATTATAAACATACTAGTTATTAATACACATACTCAAGAATATGGTGATTATACATTAAGGATATTTAATGTCACCAACTTACTATGATAAAATAATTCTATAAATTATTTAATATCGATAGGAATTTATCCACTTCCTTTACCTCAATTGAATCGTCTCTACAATAAATAACAAATATATATTAATAATATATTCATTAATCACAAAAACACATATTACATAGTTCATATTACCCTATGTAATATAATACCACATACCTCATATCACATATATATCTTTTTATTCGAGCCTCTCACGGTTTAAGAATTTTATTTATTAAATCCTTATTTAATAATATCTGAAAATTCGGGTTCTTACAAATGTAGTGGTACAATAGGTTGGCCACCTAGAGTACGCGTGGAGGGTGTTTTCAGTCTTTGTGATTGATAAACACTCTGGTTTGCGGTGTGAAGAATTGTGTTGAAGCATTAGTAAACCTGGAGAAAAGTTCACGGTCTTGTGACCCCTCAGCATAAATTTGGAATCTGAGTTATTCATACTACTTCCCGATTATTGAAAAATCGTGGAAGATTCTTATTCTTCTGAAGGATGAAGGTAGTAAGTAGAATGTTCCTTAGAAAGGAAAAAGTGACAGAATGCGGTTGAGAAAGTTGTAATAATAAAACTTCTGAAAAGAGAATGAATAAAATTATTCAAGAGAATATGTAATAATCGGAATAGCACCGAGTAGAGGAAGTTTCGGTGATTCCGAGGACGGAATCCTTATAAGGGGGAGAGGATGTAAGAACCCGAATTTTTAGATATTATTAAATAAGGATTTAATAAATAAAATTCTTAAACTGTGAGATGGGTTCGAATAAGAGTATTTTTATGTGATATAAGGTATGTGGTATTATATTGCATAGGGTAATATGGACTATGTAATATGTGTTTTATAAATATATTATTAATATATATTTGTTACTTAGCGTAGAGACGTTTCAGTTAAGATAAAGGGAGTGGATAAATTCCTATCGATATTAAATAATTTATAGAATTATTTTATCATAGTAAGTTGGTGACATTAAATATCCTTAATGTATAATCACCATATTTTTGTGTATGTGTATTAATAACTAGTATGTTTATAATATAGGTTATTAATAGCACTTAAGCTATCCATGAATAGGTTTGGATAGTGAAGCATGAGTTAGTTAAGGAATTAACTAATAAGAATAAATATTAGTTAATTTAAGTTGGGAGTTATATTATGAAATAATATAATGAGAGTATTGAACCTTAATTAACTATGATGATATGGTACAGTGTTTAATTTACTTAAGTAAAGGAGTGAATTAATATGTGTGTTTAATATGTAATTATAGTCGATACTTTTATATATATTACTTAGAATAGTAATATGTTAGAAAGTCTAATGTACGAATAACATTAAATATGTATATATACGTTATTAAAGGGAGATGAAAATCATTATATCTTTAAATGAATATTTAATATTTGAAGAAATTGTGTTGGGGACAATTTATAGAAAAGAAAGAGATATGGTTTTTCTAATAAAGGATATTAAAATAGTTTCTAATGTTGAATTATTTTAATAAAAGAGGGAATGTTATTTTTGAATAATAATATTACCTTATATGTTTTAGTATGATGTAATAAGTGTGATTAATTAATATGGTAAATATATTAAAACGTATTTGCTATATGTAATTAAATTGATGGAAACAATTTATTATAATAGATAATAAACTTATTATCTATTTTCTATATATAATATATGTACATGTGTCGTACATATAGTTATTTGATATTATATTAAAAAATAATATCATGAGACAATAAGTAAATTATTTTCTAATAACGAATGTGCTTATTTGGAGAAAACATAATATTTATGTTATGGCAAAATACATAATTTTTAATATATTTTTCAAGGGAGTTTAATTTATAAAAGAAAACTAAGTTATTTTAATAACTTGAGTTGCTATAGTACCGTAAGTGTTATAAATAATATTTGACTATTCTATTTGTAATATATTTATATGTGGACCTTGGACTTAATAGTTCTAATTTAATTGAACATGTTATAAGTAGTAATGTGGTGAGAGATGAGAAAGTGATGAGAATAATAATAAGCTTAAGATTAAGCTTGTGGGAGATGCCTTGTGTGACACGATAGTAGATTCGTTGATGAATTAATTAATTTAAGGACGGAGGAATTATTCATTAAACAATTAATCTATATTAATTGTTATTATTAATGGTATGATGAATTATTATTATTGAAAGTGATAACATGATAATAAGTATATTGATTATGAATATAATTGGAAATTATATTAATGAAGGAATTTCTACGTGAACGATTAATCAAATATTAATTGTTATTGCTATTATGAGGAATAGTATATTAATGAGGAATAATTGATGATGTATCGATTATTATTATTGCAAATAATAGAATAATAATAAGCAACTTGTTCATAAATGTAATAAGATTTATATTTATTTAACGTGATAATTAACTATATAAATGTTAATTAATTGTTATAGAGATTTATAATTCCATTGATTAAATGAGAAATGGATTAATAAATATTATTATTGATTAATTGATGAGATAAGTAAATTACTTACTTCTATGTGCAAGCATGCGAATGAAATGTATAGCGTATAGTAACTAACTATATATTATATGAAGTGTGAAGTGTAGTTCAATTATATTATATAGTGTGGTGCAACAATTATTTGACTATACTATATATAGGGACCATGTATCAAGATTAATTAAACTATGTGAGTTACATGAAATGTGGGTGTGACAATGTGTATATTAAGTATACAATAAAATAATATATATCATGAATATATGGTAAACAATTATTGAATTAATAAAATTTAATAATAAAGGAGACAATACATTGTGATGGTACCCGAAAGAATTATATCCGGTGGGATGAACTGTACATGGATTTTATATGTGTGAGTTAAAATTTACTACATGATAGTAGTATTTATTTATTAGGATTACATGGTAACCCCATTTTTAAACTAAGTGTACAATTATACATTGATATATATAATATACATATGTATATTGCCCAAAGGAATGCAAAGCTGAGATTATTTCTTTTCCCTAATTGTGAGTCACCCCTCAATTTCCTCTCACGTGAACTCCCTAGTCTACACTACTCTTCTTCTCATTTTCCTCACAATTGTAGCCAATGATTTCAAGGGATGTGGGTTTGATGATGTGATTTACCAACCCTCTACCTAATGTCCATGAACCATTAGATTCTTGTTCCTTCCATTAGTTTGAAATGGTGAGTAAATTCATGGACTAGGTAATGGATTGTCTATAAATGCAAGCTCCTCTCTTCTCTTTTTAATTTGCTGAGAATTCAAAATGAAGTAAATTGGGTAAGTATATTGAGAGAGATTTTCTAGTGAGTTGAAGAAAGCAATATGGCAGTGTAGTAGAAGCCATTTAGCAAGCTTTGCAAAATTGAGATAGCAGAGGTATAAACTTCCCATCTTTGTTCTCTGTCAAACTTTATATTCTTGAAATTCTAAATTTTTGATTAGGTTGAATTGGATTGATTAATTAAGTGTTTGGAAAATGTTGTTAAGCATGATAGAAATACATGATAGCTAGTATTGGATCGAATTCGTATGGATTTCTGAGTTTGGATTGGAACCTGCCGAAGCAGGCTTTTTCTTGGCATGAACTGGACACGGCGCAGCTGCGCCGGGTTTATACCCAGGCGCTGCGCAGCTGCGCCAGCAGCCTGTTCTGATTTTGTTTTCCTGCTTCAATGCTGTTAAGTGCAAACGTATAGTACTACCTTAGAACAAGTATAATAGCATGAATAAATTATATATATGGATATGTAGACATAATATGAGCATGTTCTACTATGATTATATGCATGATTAACGGACGGTTATGATTTCCAATAGTAAACGTAAAGTTTTGTAAACGAAATTGACTTATCCGAACCATGTCGACATTCTGATTTTTCAAGCATGACTATATGATTTAGGAATGCATGAGAAGCGTATTAATTTATGAATATATGTTTCATAGTATAACATGAGAATGTCGGACCTCGTTAGTGAACATTTCTAACGAAAGTGTAAGTTTTGAAAACAAACTTTGACACGTATGTACCATACCCATATTCTGATTTTTGAAAGCATATTTATATGGGTGGTTAAGCATGAAAAGATAGTCTAAGGTGTTATGATTGCATTAACATACATGATTGAAGACTACATTGATTTCAAAAGACAAACTTTGAGTTTTTAGACATAAATATAGGATGTCCACATTCTGATTATTTGAGCATGTATATTAGGATTTCATTGTGCCTATAGACATGTTGACATAAGCATCATATGATGAAACATAGATTTCACCTATGCACGCATATTCATAGAAAATGAATTTCTAAAGCATAAACTATGTGATTAACATATACATGTGTGATATACGCACGAGCATGTATACTTAGTATTGTTTAGCCTCGTGGTGTGTTGATATGACTTTAGTAATGGACCATTAGTAACGTGGGCTTGATTTGTTTAAAGTTTATCGGCATATGGCCTTAATTGGATTAGGATGAGCATGCTAGGTTCGAACTTGAAATTATAACCGTAGAGCATGCGTATTGATTAATATCAGTAACTTGAATGATATTGATTGAACTCGGGTGGTCCAGCAGAATGAAATTTCATTCCTGGTTTGATCAGTGAGTGGCGCAGCTACGCCACTCTTAAGGCCAATACCTGCGTAGCTGCGCCATCCTGTTTTCAGGATTTGTGCAGTCTGTTTGTTCTTGATTTTGTAGTAGACTTGTATTATTACTTAAACTACAAATCATGGTCTGACCCCTACTGGTTTATGACTATATGATAAACATAATAACCTTTCATGCCTAGTTTAAAATATGACAAGGATTTTGAAAGGTGAAACTTAGAAAAGTTTGAATGTAATGGTTTCGATAAGGTTTGAGAAACATGAAAGCAATATAGATCATGTATCTATGAGCTTTAAATACGTGTCGAACACATAGCAAGTCGAGTAAAGGTGTATGAATGTTGATATTAAAAGTATACCTATACTAGCTATTATAGGAGTATGTTATGAAAGTGAAACAAGGTTCTAAGGACCAAGTTAGACAACAATGTAACCTTTACTATTACATTGAGAATGTGTGGATACATATAACTAATGAGTGTGATCTCTATGGTTAATATAACTGTGTAGGATACACGAAGTGCAGATAAGCTTTAAGTAGTTAAGTCATAGTTGTTAAACTACGAATCAGGCAAGTCTTTCAGTTCCTATTTGATATATGAATTCAATAACTGTTAGTTAAATTATATTGTGCTGTGATAATGTGAACTTATATATGAACTGTATATGAGATATAAATGAGATTGAAAATTGATCGTTGATGATATACTTGTTATGTGAAAGTAGCATGCGTAGTAAATATAAATTATTTATAAATGCATGAACTGAGTATGATGTTGTATGCTATGTGATGTATGAAAACTGTTAGAATTGTTGAGCTGTCGAGCTCACTCTTGCAAATAACCACTTTTACAGGTTAAGGATTCACGGTAAAGATTTCGTGCTTCTTGATTGATAAAGATAGATAGTATCGCAATGAAGAATACTTTTTAGATTATCGTTTGAACCCTATTTAGGTTCTAAGAGTTGTACTTGATAATTGTATACGTTATTTAAAACTTGTCATACTGTAAAGATGTATTAGTTAATACATAGAAGATATCGAGTTGAGTTGTAAACCTTTATACGATAATTCGAATCATATTATATAGTTGATTCAAGAATTGTAATTGATTCAAAGTTATGGAATCAATAAGAAGAATTTATTCAAAGGATATTGAAAAGTTTAAATTATTCTGCATTTTAGTAACATCGAATATGATGTAAAGACGAGATCTTGGATATAAATAGAATTTATATTCTAAATTGTAATAAAGCAAGTTATATTCTTTTAGTATTGAATAAAGGATGTAATAGTTTGATGATTGTAGTATCGTGACTGCACCGGATTCGAGGTTTCGAAGGAACGTGGATTTGGGGGCGTCACAGGTTGGTATCAAAGCTGTAGGTTATAAACCTTAGGTAAGTGTACCTTAGACTATAACCTGAAAGAGTGAAAGATAAGATTAAAATATATCTAAATGAAGATTCAAAGAAGAATCTCGAAATATCTAGAGAATGAGAAACAGGAGTTTCCTAACTCCGTTAATGAAAATGTTAAGACGGTGTCTATAGATGTATATGACGAAGATAGTGAGAATAAACTCGGATGGAGTTTAGTTGATAGTAGGGAAAGAACCCTGAGGTAAAGCGATGAGCACGACGTGATCAGATTGAATTGTGAAATGATAGATAGTCTGTAACGACTAAGTGTGTATAGCTTGATGCTATGAGAGAATGTACTATGAAAAGTACGAGATGAACTCATGAGGAGTTGTATGTGATGAACGTAGAAAGCTCGTAACGAGCAAGTGATAGAGTAAGATAGAGTTAAGTGTAGGACTTCCATTGAGGACTCATGTGATGGCTTAGTTGTACAAATTTTTGTATGGGCAGAAGTTTTGTGCTTGCACTGAGTGCGTCACATTGATAATCGTTGGAATGTTAGTGTCGCGGTATCATTATACATATGGCGGAAAGGTGATTCTTTTCTCATATTTATTTTGATAGATAGAGATTTCTAAGATATAATTAGATAATATTAAGATTAGGTGCGAGTTCTTAAGACTCATGCCTATGACGAGTTCGTGACTCATAATCGTATGATGGGACCACTCAACGAATGGACGATTTTGGTCTGACTAGGATAAGTTCCTCAACCCAAATGATTGTGGTAAGTTCCTGAACTTCCATGGTGTGGTAAGTTGGTGAACTGTACTGAGAATAGATATATTATATAAGAGTTTTGGAATAGTGAGCATTGATGGTAGTAAGAGATTGAAGTGATGGAGAAATTTGGATTTTTCTAAATCTTCTAGCTACGCTAGATTTTCAAAATTTATTGACTTCGTGCTAGTGTTTGCACTTCGGTTTTCTTGAGAAAAACATTGAGTCGGGTGACGGAACCAATAAGTTTTAAAAACAACACCGTTATTCGTATGTCTAAGCTATTTGTTTCGGCTAAGACAAAAATAATTTGAAATTCTTTCAAAATGTATTTTGACCATATGCATCATTTGATATGATGTAGAATGGTAAACGATGGAGTCATCAATGCAATCGAACCTAGTGTAGGTTGTGATCGAAAGATCGTCAGCCCACTATGGTATGATGTAATATGACAAAGTCATAAAATGGCAGAATCCTCAACGTACTATTAAGTTGGTGCGGCATCATGACGTCATAAAACGGTTTTTGGTTTTTCTTTCGAATTATGAAAAATTGACTAAATTATTTCGATTGATGTTCGGATTATGGATAAGAGTCTAAGCTATTTGATTCGGCTAGGCGACTTTGAAAAGAGATTATAGAATTCAAATATTCTTGTGTATGTATGCCAAACCAGATTGCTCTGGTGCGGATTTTGACGTTGAAAAGCTGAGGTGAACAACCCTATAAAGGGGACATGTTTTCGGGGACAATGGTTCCGAACGTAACGTATATAGTCGTTACAAAACACTACGTTACGGCCCAATGTAGTGGTACAATAGGTTGGCCACCTAGAGTACGCGTGGAGGGTGTTTTCAGTCTTTGTGATTGATAAACACTCTGGTTTGCGGTGTGAAGAATTGTGTTGAAGCATTAGTAAACCTGGAGAAAAGTTCACGGTCTTGTGACCCCTCAGCATAAATTTGGAATCTGAGTTATTCATACTACTTCCCGATTATTGAAAAATCGTGGAAGATTCTTATTCTTCTGAAGGATGAAGGTAGTAAGTAGAATGTTCCTTAGAAAGGAAAAAGTGACAGAATGCGGTTGAGAAAGTTGTAATAATAAAACTTCTGAAAAGAGAATGAATAAAATTATTCAAGAGAATATGTAATAATCGGAATAGCACCGAGTAGAGGAAGTTTCGGTGATTCCGAGGACGGAATCCTTATAAGGGGGAGAGGATGTAAGAACTCGAATTTTTAGATATTATTAAATAAGGATTTAATAAATAAAATTCTTAAACTGTGAGATGGGTTCGAATAAGAGTATTTTTATGTGATATAAGGTATGTGGTATTATATTACATAGGGTAATATGGACTATGTAATATGTGTTTTATAAATATATTATTAATATATATTTGTTACTTAGCGTAGAGACGTTTCAGTTAAGATAAAGGGAGTGGATAAATTCCTATCGATATTAAATAATTTATAGAATTATTTTATCATAGTAAGTTGGTGACATTAAATATCCTTAATGTATAATCACCATATTCTTGTGTATGTGTATTAATAACTAGTATGTTTATAATATAGGTTATTAATAGCACTTAAGCTATCCATGAATAGGTTTGGATAGTGAAGCATGAGTTAGTTAAGGAATTAACTAATAAGAATAAATATTAGTTAATTTAAGTTGGGAGTTATATTATGAAATAATATAATGAGAGTATTGAACCTTAATTAACTATGATGATATGGTACAGTGTTTAATTTACTTAAGTAAAGGAGTGAATTAATATGTGTGTTTAATATGTAATTATAGTCGATACTTTTATATATATTACTTAGAATAGTAATATGTGAGAAAGTCTAATGTACGAATAACATTAAATATGTATATATACGTTATTAAAGGGAGATGAAAATCATTATATCTTTAAATGAATATTTAATATTTGAAGAAATTGTGTTGGGGACAATTTATAGAAAAGAAAGAGATATGGTTTTTCTAATAAAGGATATTAAAATAGTTTCTAATGTTGAATTATTTTAATAAAAGAGGGAATGTTATTTTTGAATAATAATATTACCTTATATGTTTTAGTATGATGTAATAAGTGTGATTAATTAATATGGTAAATATATTAAAACGTATTTGCTATATGTAATTAAATTGATGGAAACAATTTATTATAATAGATAATAAACTTATTATCTATTTTCTATATATAATATATGTACATGTGTCGTACATATAGTTATTTGATATTATATTAAAAAATAATATCATGAGACAATAAGTAAATTATTTTCTAATAACGAATGTGCTTATTTGGAGAAAACATAATATTTATGTTATGGCAAAATACATAATTTTTAATATATTTTTCAAGGGAGTTTAATTTATAAAAGAAAACTAAGTTATTTTAATAACTTGAGTTGCTATAGTACCGTAAGTGTTATAAATAATATTTGACTATTCTATTTGTAATATATTTATATGTGGACCTTGGACTTAATAGTTCTAATTTAATTGAACATGTTATAAGTAGTAATGTGGTGAGAGATGAGAAAGTGATGAGAATAATAATAAGCTTAAGATTAAGCTTGTGGGAGATGCCTTGTGTGACACGATAGTAGATTCGTTGATGAATTAATTAATTTAAGGACGGAGGAATTATTCATTAAACAATTAATCTATATTAATTGTTATTATTAATGGTATGATGAATTATTATTATTGAAAGTGATAGCATGATAATAAGTATATTGATTATGAATATAATTGTAAATTATATTAATGAAGGAATTTCTACGTGAACGATTAATCAAATATTAATTGTTATTGCTATTATGAGGAATAGTATATTAATGAGGATTAATTGATGATGTATCGATTATTATTATTGCAAATAATAGAATAATAATAAGCAACTTGTTCATAAATGTAATAAAATTTATATTTATTTAACGTGATAATTAACTATATAAATGTTAATTAATTGTTATAGAGATTTATAATTCCATTGATTAAATGAGAAATGGATTAATAAATATTATTATTAATTAATTGATAAGATAAGTAAATTACTTACTTCTATGTGCAAGCATGCGAATGAAATGTATAGTGTATAGTAACTAACTATATATTATATGAAGTGTGAAGTGTAGTTCAATTATATTATATAGTGTGGTGCAACAATTATTTGACAATACTATATATAGGGACCATGTATCAAGATTAATTAAACTATGTGAGTTACATGAAATGTGGGTGTGACAATGTGTATATTAAGTATACAATAAAATAATATATATCATGAATATATGGTAAACAATTATTGAATTAATAAAATTTAATAATAAAGGAGACAATACATTGTGATGGTACCCGAAAGAATTATATCCGGTGGGATGAACTGTACATGGATTTTATATGTGTGAGTTAAAATTTACTACATGATAGTATTTATTAGGATTACATGGTAACCCCATTTTTAACCTAAGTGTACAATTATACATTGATATATACAATATACATATGTATATTGCCCAAAGGAATGCAAAGCTGAGATTATTTCTTGTCCCTAATTGTGAGTCACCCCTCAATTTCCTCTCACGTGAACTCCCTAGTCTACACTACTCTTCTTCTCATTTTCCTCACAATTGTAGCCAATGATTTCAAGGGATGTGGGTTTGATGATGTGATTTACCAACCCTCTACCTAATGTCTATGAACCATTAGATTCTTGTTCCTTCCATTAGTTTGAAATGGTGAGTAAATTCGTGGACTAGGTAATGGATTGTCTATAAATGCAAGCTCCTCTCTTCTCTTTTTAATTTGCTGAGAATTCAAAATGAAGTAAATTGGGTAAGTATATTGAGAGAGATTTTCTAGTGAGTTGAAGAAAGCAATATGGCAGTGTAGTAGAAGCCATTTAGCAAGCTTTGCAAAATTGAGATAGCAGAGGTATAAACTTCCCATCTTTGTTCTCTGTCAAACTTTATATTCTTGAAATTCTAAATTTTTGATTAGGTTGAATTGGATTGATTAATTAAGTGTTTGGAAAATGTTGTTAAGCATGATAGAAATACATGATAGCTAGTATTGGATCGAATTCGTATGGATTTCTGAGTTTGGATTGGATTTATGTGTTGTAATGATTTTGTATGTTATAATCATGTTAAGAGTCTAAAATTTTATTTTCATTAAGTTTAATGTACATTATGTTGAGAAAAATCGGACTTTGGTTTGAAGAAATAAGCCAAATTGGCTTATTTCTCTGCCGTCCGCGAGCTAGGGGAACCCACCAGTAGTGGGCCACGCCCCAGCGGGGCTGTTAGCCTTGGGGGACCCGCCCCAACGGGGCAACCTATTGTCCAGGAATTTTATTTGTGCTTCATTGAGTTTTTGTTCAGTGTTTGTTTAGCTAACTTATATTGATGACTTGTTAAGTGTAATAGACAATGAGATAACATACTTTTTATATGTTTAAGATGACTTGAAGTCTTATATGAATATATTATATGTGTACGTGTGTATTATTTTCATAAGGTACGCCTGATAGTTTAAAGCAGTATAAGCTTGTGAAGTGAATGTTGTGAGTATAGACTCACATATGTGGCTAGTTAGCAACTTATGTTGTAAACCACGTTGTGAGTTGAACTTAAGTAAGAAGTTCAACAATGTTAGCGTAACAATTGTGTACTAATTGATATTATAAAAATAATGTAATATGTAGGGTAATTGTGGAAGTGATTTGTAATTATAAAGTGTAGCTTCCGCTTGAGGCAAGTTTTCTAATCCTTCTTCTTTTACGTTAAGCAAGTTTTCTAATCCTTATTCTTTTACATTAAGAAAGTTTTCTAAGACCTTTCTTTTACGTTTATGCGAGCTTTCTCATTGAATCTTTTCATTGTGCAAGTTCTTTAACCCTTGCTCATTATATTATGCAAGTTTATTTTCGATTCTTAACTTGTTATGTATTGTACAAGTTATATTGTATTCTAATGTTCATAATGCACAAGTATTGAAGTTATTGTCATAATGATGTGATCTTGACTTAATTGTTGAAGCAAGATCCACCAATTTTTTGAATGCTTTATGTTATTCCAAAACATGTCTTGTTATTATGAAATCTATTATTGTATCTTACATTTGGTTCAGGATTCTTATATTATCGAATTGTTAAAGTATCGTGAGTCGATTCAACTACTCCTTAGTTGATGATAGTTGAAACTCCAAATTTCCTTTTAACTATCCAAACCAAACTTTCTTTGGTGCGGACTTGTATTCAAATACTGAGATGAACAACCCTATTTATTAGGAGAGGTTACTATACGAAAGCGTTGAATGTTTGTGCACAATACATGGTACGAAGGGCTGATCTCCCTAAGTACGAGTTAAAGGTCCATAGTCTCAATGACTGTTAAAGGTTTTAAATAGAAATATTTATAACCTAGGACATAGTTCAAGGTCTTATGACCCTCAGATAAATTCTATATTCGAATTTTAATATGATAAAAGAATTATTATTCAATTCTTTACTTTGACAAAAGTAAAGTTATTCAAACGTTTTTGAAGTTATTCAGTTATGTCATATCATTGTTATATTTCAAGTGAGCTTTTGTTTGCTCACTCTTGCCCATTTTATAGCCTTTTGCAATTAAAATCGAGAATGTTGACTTACCGTCAACCAGTAAAGGGAAAGGAAAGATGAGCAAGTGAAGACTTGTTGTCTTCAATCTTGATTGTAATAAGATTAGTTTATGATATTTTATTTTCGCACTTATTTGTTATGTTAAGGTTAGTTAACCCTGGGATTTTTTTTGGACAATGTTGTAATCCTTTTATAAGGAAGATGATTTTTATTTAAGTAATTGTGAAGGTTGTAATCTACTTTGTAATTCTTTATTATTGGGTAGATACATATTTTATTTAGAAAGTAAACACCAAATCTTGTGGAAACGAAGTGCCCAGATTTGGGTGTCACAGTTTTGGCAGCCTACATAGAGGGAAAAAGAGAGGAGAGCTTTGATCTTTATGAATCCAAAGTTCATACCTTATTTTGGTAAGAAAAGATGAGCATCTCATATAACAACGTAAACTTCAAGCTTTGTTTAATTATTTTGAGGGTTTGATGAAATATAAAGCTTAGGTTTCTAAACTCTAAAACTCTTGATCTACATGTTTTATAGTGTTTCATGTTTAGATTTAACCATTTTGGGTGTTAGAAAGTTGATCAAAAGAAAGGAAATGAAAACTATATTCCTAAGGGCTAGAAAACCCTAACTTTCTACTACTTTGAAAAGCTAAAACTTAAAATCTACACATCCTTTTTGCGATCCGTCAAAGAGGAGTGTTAGATATGTAAGTAAAATTATAAACACAAGTGATAGCACTCAAAAATGTTAAGTACACAAAATATGACAGCTATTTTAGCATAAACTATCTAGCCGAAACAAAAGCTGTAAAAGAGTTGTTTCTGAACAATTATGTGCAGGGGTCGTTTCATCATTTTTATGTTCTTTAAAAATTCTAAAAATTTTTGGTATGATAATATGATAAGTTATAAAGGTTCAGTCCAAAGATGGCTTTATTTTTGGATGTGTAGAATGAAAGTTATGGATTTTACAAGAAATGACTACTTTAAAAGTAAAAGGGAATAACTCTTTTTGTGTAACTCCAAAAATTGTAAAATGTTTTCTGGAAGTACATATACATAACAGGAACATCCCCTGAATATTTCGTATGTTTTGGACTTAAGGAATGTTTTTGACAATTTTTGCAAGATCCAACTGTTTTGGCCATTTTAAGCATAATAAATGAAGTTGAAAAATTCCAGAAAAATTATATATTTATTAGGGTAATATTAATTGATATTTCCCAAAAAAGAAGAATTTTCAGAATTATTTGGAATTTTTCATGTAAATGATTGAGTTATAAATAATTGGATAAAATAAGTTAAGTGATGTTATAAACGGTAAAAATATATTTTTTTTGACAAAAGGCCCTAAATATGATGTATACAAAATTTTGAAAGGTATTTTGGTCATTTTTGATAAAAATATTATATTTATGATATTTTATAATTATTAAATAAATGAATTAATAAATGGTAAATAATTAAAATAAATTATTTATAAGTTTAATAAATGACTAAAATATTATTAAGTAATTAATAATATTAGATAAACATGTTACTAATAAATGTTAGATAAAAATATTATTATTTGATTAATAATTTAAAAGTAAAATATTATTAAATGATTAATAATATTATATAATGATTTAAAATATTATTAAATAATTAATAATATTAGATAAAAGTTAAATTAAAATATTATTAAATAATTAATAATATTAGATAATGATTTAAAATATTATTAAATGATTAATAATATTAGATAATAATTTAAACTAAAATATTATTAAATGATTAATAATATTAGATAATGATTTAAAATATTATTAAATGATTAATAATATTCGATTAAAGTTAAATTAAAATATTATTAAATAGTTAATAATATTTGTAAATTATTAAGATATTATTAAAGATTGATTAAAATATTATTAAGTGATTAATAATATTAGTAAGTTATTAAAATATTATTAAGAGATTAATAATATTAATAAGTGATTTAAATATTATTAAATAATTAATGATATTTATAAGTGATTAAAATATTATTAAAGAATTAATAATATTTGTAAATGAATAAGATATTAAATGATTAATAATATTTATGAATGAATAAAATAATATTACATGATTAATAATGTTAAGAAGTGATGAAATTTTATTTAATGTTAGATAAGAGTTTAAGTTAAAGGTTATGAGATAGAATATTATATATCAAAGGTTGGTAATATTACTAACGAGTTAAGGCATTATTTAATGTTTGGCTATGTTACTAAATGTTAGATACTTTTGTATAAGAGTAGTTGTGTATGTTATGATGATTGAGAGATTAATCTTATTAATGACAGGTCTTACAAAAGAAGTTAAATTAGATTGCATAGCCGTAATCAACGAACGAGACAAGTTTCTTAACTCAACTTGAGTTATTAATTTCAAAGTATGATAAGTGGATAATTATTTTTGGTTTTTCACATCTATAATGATTATTGTTTTTCGCACATAGTGCAATTGATTTCCTGTTTTATTATTTGAACTATTTATGAGCCATGTCTCAGCTAGTTGTATCGACTGGACTAATAACAAATTGTTAAATCATGAAACGCTCTCTTAATTATGAACTGACTTATTATTTAAAGATTTATGCCATTTATTTCGGCTAGATTAATATTGATATTATATGTTGAAATCATAGCATTTCTTTGAAAGCAATCCAAACCACATTATTGTGGTGCAGACTCATGATGTAAGACTGAGATGAACAACCCTTATAAAAAGGGAAATTTATTATCGGACCTCCGACCCCTTGTGCTATTTTTGAGTATTATGCATAATATAGGGTACAATAGAGTTGATCACCTCATATACTCGCATAAGAGTATAATTGATTTTTCTAACTAACTTATATTTCTGAGGTAATTCAGTTTTATTAACTGATGATTCCTCTAGTAGTTCTTGATCCATATGTGATCACTTACCATGAAACCTGAGAGTATCCCACTATATTGAATATTGTTGCAATATTGCTAACTTTTCTTAATCAATTGAATATTATTGAACCTTCGAAAGAATTTTACTGTTTCATTCTTGAAATGTTACTCATCTTGGAATTCAAGGAAATTCTGGTTATTGAAAATGACTTATTGTTCAGTTGTCGACGTCGGGAAAAAATCCGCGGGTCGGGTCACAACCTGAATCTTTCTCTCTTCCTAAGTTTTGTTTACGTTTATTCTTTTTATTGTGAAAAAGTTTTTGAAGGGTTTTTAGGAAAAATGCCAACATATATCATGTCGACGATTGAATGTTTTACAGAGTCGGCAATTGGTAGATTTGAAATGGTTGTATCAACTCAACCGAGTTTTTTTTGAAAAGAGGCCCAATTGCTGGACACTGTTGAAACTTGATCTTTGAAACAGAAGTTTTGAGTTCGGGGGCTTGGTTAAGTGTGGGAAAGGTGTTAGGCACCCCACAACTCCCGTGTAAATATAGTACCGCATCTTTTCAATATTTCCCTTTTAATCTGCAATGTGTGTGTGAAAACTGGAAGAAATTGGGCCTATGCTTTGATTGGAAGTATGATTATGCATCGTTGAACCTATATACGAAGGTTTTGATTTTGATTTGCGAAAAGTCTTTGATTTGATTTGCGAAAGTGTTTGATTTGATTTACAAAAGCTTTTTCTTCGATAAGATTATTGAAATGATATTTTGAAAGCAGGTTTTCAATCCCGTACGCTAACATAGGAATTAAAGCATATTGATACTTCAGTTTTATCTTTTCAGCCTTAAGGCTAAAGTTGAATGGTGATTGACGGGCTGCGAAGCATCCTCGACCACAAAATATATACAAGTGTCGGTCTTCTCAAGGGCATGACAGTCATCAGAGTTACTCTGACACGACAAACCATATTTTCACTATATTGAGACCTTAAATTCGGATAACCATTTAAAGGTCTTTTATATGTATATTTTTACAGAAAAACTAGCAGGGTACATTTATAAAGTGGAGTTTGTCCATCGTGAAAATCAGATTTTGATAAGTTTGATCCTGAATCCCATGATTGTTAGGCTCACATAGGGAGGCCAATATACCTGCAAAGCTCAAATTTGTACATAAATATATCCAAATATCGCCAGAACCAAGGATTCATCAATAAATCCTGGCTTGCACATGGCTGAAGCATCTGGTTCCCACTAGATAGCGATCTAAGGGCCGCGAGGTAGCTTTTATAACTGAAACTAGAAAATTGCTAGATTTAAATAAATGTCAGTCATTCTAGCTTCTCGGTTCTGTCCGGACCTATTTCAAACCGTTTGAAAGCTAGAGTTAGCGAGATTTAAAGAAAATCTAGTTCGCCCGCAGAAATGTCAGTGCCGATTCATATCAAATGAATATTTAAAGTAACAATTTAATAAAAATGAGTAAAGCAATATATATAATTATATATATAAGAAAGCTGTAAAGGGCGATGGATTTTCACTCGCAAGCCCGTACTGGAATTGAAATATATATATATATATATATATATATATATATATATATATTTATATATTTATTTATAAAAGCTGTAAATAGCCACGGAAGGATTCAGGCTTTGACAGAATTGAAATATATATATATGAAAGCGTAAAAAGGGTGATGGATTTTCACGCCTGTGCCCGGACTGGAAAGTAAATATATAAATATATATTTATAAAGAGCTGTAAAAGCCACAGAATGATCCAAGCTGGATAAAATTGAAATATATATATAGAAAAAATAGTAAAGAGCGGTGGGTTTTCACTTTGAGGCCCGGACGAAAATATAAATATATATATATATGTAAAAGCAGTAAAAAGGCCATAGAATGATCCAGGGCGAACTGGAATGTAAATATATGTACTTATAATTAAATATAGATAGAAAAATAGTCAAACCAGGACTGGGAAGATAACCTAGTACGGTGAATGGTGCAAAAACAGTAAAAAGGCCATAGAATAATCTAGGCCGAACTGGAATATAAATATATATATATATATATATATATAGTTAAGTATAGACAGAAAAGTAGTCAAACCAGGACTGAGAAGATAACCCAGTATGGTGAATGTTGCATATATATATATATATATAATAGCAGCAAACTATCGCAGACTTGACATCCGGGCTTAATATAATTAAAAAATTAATATATATACTGTTAAATATATACAAAAAAATCCAAACCCGGACTGGGAAGATAGCCTAGTCTGGCGAAGTTGCTCAAAACGAAGATATTAGTATATAGAACCTGTTAGAAGTGACGGATTGTCGATTCGAGTTGTAGAAATGCCAGAAAATGCATTTAGGCACTAAAATATACCAAAAGTAACAAAAACGGCCACAAAACTGAGTTCCGGGCATATTTGGAAAACGAAACTTGATATTTTTATGTTTAAAACAGCGTAATGAAGTAATATAAACTTGCTGATCGTAAAAATACTCACAATGGACTGCTATACGGGCTTTTTGCCAAATCGTAGGCGTTAAATGTCCAAATCTATCGGTTAATTTCTGATATGTGGTAGTATGTGGGTATATCTACATGTTAGAGTGAAAAAAATTGGATTTGGAAGACAAGAAAATAGCTGGAAAACCAAACGGGGAGGGGTTCAGAGCGTTTCTTAATTCTTTTAAAGAGCTGGGGCTGAGCTCATATATATAGGCCCAGGAGAAGTAGCTCTGCCTGCTGCTGCCACAGGTAGAGGTGCGAATCCACGTGGTGGGTCCCGTTGCATCAAAGTACGTGCACTTCGAGCAATGCGATGTCAGATTCGAAACTTTTTAACTTTTGATCGGAGCGTCCGTTTGAGGCGTGCTATACCTTTCCGGAAAGCCCTCGCTGAGCACATCGCAATGACATGGGAGAAAACCTTTTTCGAGTCCAAAAAGACGGGTTCATAACTGGGTATTTGATTCCTCGCAGTTTGTCCTTTGAGCTGTCTTGCACTGTTTCCACTCGGGATCATTGTTATGGTTCGTTCTGACCTTAGTGGTATCAATTCGGCTTGAGTTTGACCGAATTTGCTTTAAGTTGGTAAAATAACCTTTTTGCCCCTCACGGGATTGCCTTCAATGCTGGTATGGCCTTCGGCAAACATCCTGGGGTTGTTTCCAAGGTTTGGATCCCATTCGAGTCTGTTTGTCCTCAGTGTTGTTTTTGAGGCTGACTTGGTCCTCTGGAGATGTTGTGATGCTTCAGGATTGTTTTTGAAGTTGACCTGACCTCCCGGGTTGAGACCGGGCTGACCTGTACCTCCCGGGTTGAGATCGGGGCTGACTTGTACCTCCCGGGTTGAGACCGGGCATAACTTGTACCTCCTGGTTGAGATCGGGGCTGACCTATACCTCCCGGGTTGAGACCGAGGCTGACTTGTACCTCATGGGTTGAGACCGGGGCTCGCCTGTATCTCCCGGGTTGAGACCTGGGGCTGACCTGTACCTCTCGGGTTGATACCGGGGCTGACCTGTACCTCCCGGGTTGAGATCGGGGCTGACCTGAACTTCTCGAATTGAGACCAGGGATGACCTGTACCTCCCTAGTTGAGAACAGGGCTTAATATGTACCTCCCGGATTGAGATCGAGGCTGACTTGTACCTCCCTAGTTGAGACCGGGGCTGAATTGTACCTCCCGTGTTGAGATCGGGGCTGAGTTGTACCTCCCGGGTTGAGACCGGGGCTGACCTATACCTCCCAGGTTTAGACCAGAGCTATCCTGTACCTCCCGGGTTGAGACTGGGGCTGACCTGTACCTCCCGAGTTAAGACCAGGGCTGACCTTTACCTCCCGGGTTGAGACCGGGGCTGACCTGTACCTCCCGGGTTGAGACCGAAGCTGACCTGTACCTCCCGGGATGAGACCGGAGCTAACCTGTACCTCCCGTGTTGAGACTGGGGTTGACTTGTACCTCCCAAGTTGAGACCGGGGTTGACATTTACCTCCCGGATTGAGATCAGAGCTGACCTGTACCTCCTGGGTTGAGACCGAGGCTGACCTGTACGTCCCGAGTTGAGACCGGGGCTGACCTGTACCTCTTAGGTTGAGACCGAGGCTGACCTGTGCCTCCCGGGTTGAGACCGGGGCTGATCTGTACCTCCTGAGTTGAGAACGGGGTTGAGTTGATGGCCTGGTATTGAGACCAGGAGTTAAGTTGATGGCCCGGTATTGATACAAGGTTTGATTTGATGACCCAGTATTAAGACCGAGGTTAATTTAAAAAGACAGTTTTGCCTTCCTACAGTGTTAGTAATAGGGAAATAAAATTTTGAGTGTCTACAGATGCCCCTCTTTATCATGTTAATGCAATGTAATGGAATGAACAGGATAATGATTGATAGACACTTGAAAAGCAAATGCAAAGACAAAGCAATGCATGGTGGGATACACAATGAAGGTTAGATACCTTTGAGGGGGTTAGGTTGTCACTGATTGATTACGTTAGTTTCTGCTGGGGTTAACGTTACCTGTGATAACTATTGTTGCAGCATTATCATGCAGTCGCTGGTAGGACATCAGAGTTAAACTATCATAAACTGTTCTCGTCACTTTTTGCTAGGGATGACGTCTTTCGTGATAGCTTTGTTGACTCTGACGAGGATGACCTTATTGATGTAACCTTGGTTTGAGACCAATGGTTTCCCATACCTGCCAATATTCTTCATGGGGCATATTTTCCTTCGGGTCGAGGCCGTTGTAACTTTCTGCCAGTTTCTCCACTGGGATACAATTCAGCTATCGAGTTACCTCAAAGTGTGCTTCCGATGCATATCTTGATTATAATTTACACTTGTAGTAGGCGACAAGGGGTCGAATAACCAAACCTTCTTGGTACTCCCTCTGAGGATGTGTATAACATATTTCATCATCGGATCACTTTCGATGCTTCGCGGGGTTGTGCCAACGGCTGAGACGTCGCTGGGGTTGTGCCAACGGCTGATACTATCACCGGTCTATACCCGATGCTTTGCTGGGGTTGTGCCAACGGCTGAGACGTCGCTGGGGTTGAGCTAACGGCTGATACCATCACCGGTCTGTACTCTACGCTTCGCTGGGGTTGTGCCAACGGCTGAGACGTCGCTGGGGTTGAGCCAACGGCTGATACTGTCACCGGTCTGTACCCGACGCTTCACTGGGGTTGTGCCAACTACTGAGCTATCATCGGTCAGTACCTGACACTTCGCTGGGGTCGTGCCAACGATTAAACTAGAATTGGTCAGTACCTGACACTTCGCTGGGCTTGAGCTAACGGCTGAACTATCATCGGTCAGTATCCGAAACTTCGCTGGGGTTGTGCCAATGGCTGAACTGTCATTGGTCTGTACCAGACGCTTCGAAAGTGGCAGTTTTCGATAATTTTGCGCAGTTTTTAGCTATTTTTCAACATTCTTCATCATTGGTCCTCAGACATTGCTTCGGGATGAATGCCAATGGCTTTCAGGAAGTTCCCCTTTCTGTCAGGATTCCGCGGCTTAAACGCAGGATTTTAGGACAAACCGCTTAATCGCGTAGCGATTTTTTCTCAGATTTGACTTTTTAGCTCATATAAACTCCGTTTCAACCTAAATCAAACCTAGCTGGAGGGAGCGGAGCCCACCTTAGGGAGCCGCAGGTAGAGGTGCGGCTGCCGCAGGTGGGCCCGCTTCTACCTGTGGATTTATATTAGGCAGCGGGAGTCATTTGAAATCAACTTCATTTTGACTTTCAAACGAAATCTGATTTTCTTTTTTAGATCTATAGAGTTCAGGGCATCGTTTTTCAGTTTCCTTCAGCTCCCACGCGTTTGCACACTTCAGGTAACGTTTTACATCCTTTTTTCGCAAGTTTTGACCGTTAAAAGCATGTAAACCACGTAGGGTACTTTTAGACGTAATGTATGAAAAATGTATGCTTATATGACCAGCTAAAAATTTTCTGACTTCATAAGTATGCATATTTTACTGTAATGCACGTTTGACATAAGAAAATTTAGATTATAAGACAGTCATTTTTTGCTCTTTTTGATCAGTTTACTCATCCTTTTTGAGGCCTAGTGAGCCTGAATTTTCAACTAAAAATGTCCATGGTAATTTGGCTAGCATGTGAAGTTCATTTTTGATTTTATTTCATAAATATGATTTGTTCCTATTTTTTGGAAGGTGTGCTACTAAATGGCCACCTAGTCATGCCTGTGTGCATGCGTACAGTCCATTTCACAAAGGAGACTCTAGCGAAATTTTTTCAAAAGCCCGAGCATTTAATAAACATGCAATTTTGACTCTACTGGGGATTTTTGATTGACCCATGCATATTTTTAGGATTTAGAAATGCATAAAATACTGATTTAAATTAATAAGCCACAGATTTTAGGTTTACCACACCTTTTCTGAGGTGATTTGGAGACTTTATCCAGGCGATGGACCGAGACAGACTCGACAGTGCTAGCAGGGTAGTTTCAGCAGTTAGACGGAGGCGAGCTTCTGATGTTCCTTAGCCATGTCCAGCCCAGGACGAGCCTCCGATTGATATAGATGATGAGGAGGCTCCTTTTACTGCTCCCGTCCCAGGTCAGGCCCCACGTGCAGAGCTTTCGGGCATTGTTGTGCCAACCCAGGAGTTGCTAAGAGACTTGAGTCATCATCCATCGCGATTTCTTCATGCCAATGAGGTGACTTAAAGTTTTCTTTTCTCTGGACTCTCTTTCTTTTTTCTGCCATTCTCGGGGCACAGATTTTTGACATAGGTTGGTTTTTGATGCAGGTTCCCTGCTTTACGCAGCCCAGAGGGAACTAGTTCAACGTGCCCTCCCTCTACCACACTTTGCACTATAAGTATAGGGATATCGTTGACGGCTGGGGGTTTCAGGCCTTCTTGTTTATTCTTCCCCGCCATTGCCCCTAGGGTTATATGAGGGCTTTGTCTTAGCGCTGGTTCCACCAGACTCAGTCTCTTCATTTTTTGGACTTTGAGGTGATGATGACCCATATGGACTAGAGGTTCATCACCGACCTAAAGTTCGAGGGTGAGCCCGTGCCTGTCATGGCTGACATTACCACAACTGCCGTTAGATCCCTGTTGGGAGTTCCTTTGTCGGCGCTCACGGGTTGGACACTCCGATCTGGTCCTTTGAGCATAGATGCCCAGAGTGGGGCTTTACTTGAGCCTCTGCCTGATGATCATAGGGTTAGGGATCGCATCCTGAGGCGATTGTCTCTGGTGATCATCAGGGGTTATTTTCTGATGGACAACTCATTGACTGTGTCCTTTGCCCTAGTCAGCGCTACCCATCATGTAAAGCGCCTCAGTGACTTTAATTGGGGTTCCTACACCTTTGCCTATTTTCTCTGGGTCATGCGTATGCTTTCGGAGGGTTTGACGGAGGCTTGGTTAGGGTTCTACCCATTTCTGCTGGTGAGTACATCTTTCTTGTACCTTTTTGTTTTTTGCATTTACATGTGTCAATCTTGGTCCCTAAGGACTTTTGATATTTACATGGCCAGTTCTGGGCGTATGAGAGGCTTCCTTGCCTACGGCCCACCACTACTTTAGGTGTGGAGACCTATCCCCGGGGACGGCGTTGGCATCACTCCACTCTGACGGAGTTCCCTGTTGCTGAGGGTTTTACTCATTCCCGCCTACAGCTGGAGCTTTTGATAGCTGGAGCGATCTCATGGATCCCATATTCCTCCGAGTTTTTAACTGTTGGATTTGAGGGAGGCTTCCCCACTGGTCTGGAGTTTGCAATATCGACCCATAGAGTCTCGTTTTTGATAGAGGGAGGAGGCTGGGAGCTCTATTTAGGAGAGCGTTCCATCCAGAGTATCACAGGTCATATCCGCATTCCTTTTATTCCTCTAACTTGGCATCATTGGCCATTGATCTAGCCACTGATAGATATCTCTATGGAGGGCATAGACGGCTTTACCCTATCAGAGGGTCCATATAGCCAGGAGGCATTCAGCAGCTGGTGGAGTCCTCGCACGATTGGAGCTCAGACTCGGGCTACCCAGTTTATGGCAGACATAGTGCCTGGGTCTGTGATGATGACAGACTTGATATCTTGCCTCAGGGAGCTTACTTACTTGGACCAGATCACAGGGCTGACCCAGGAGTTGGAGAGAGCTCACTTGTTTATCAGGCATCTTGGCCGAGATCTGTCAGAGTCATCTTCTTTTGACCTTTCTAGCTGAAGAGTGGGCCCCTCATTAGGTCCATTTTCTAGCAGTTTTGCAGGGGCTGATCCTTCATTGTACAGCCAAAAAATGCCTGATGACCGTGACTTTGTGTCCACAGAGTAGATGGAGCAGGTTAACCACCTGATCGTAGATATTTTAGATCTTTTTGGATAGTTAACCACCTGAGACATGGATTCGAATGTATAGTAGTATAGGTTGCATACCTTGTAGATATTTCATTGCATCTTGTGTTTAGTTTTGTTTGGGTTGCTTGAGGACAAGCAACGTTTAAGTTTGGGGGTATTTGATAAGTGGTCTTTATGACCACTTTTTCGGATAGTAACCAGCTTGTTCTGTTGCTGAAACTCAAGTACTTTTGTGCTTTTCACGTGTTTTTCCTTTGTTTTGTAATTTTTAGGTTTAGGAACTCTCTTGGCATATATTGAGCTTAAAAGGACAAAATGAGGCCAAAAGGAGCATGAATGGAATAATAGCATGACAATGGAAAGGAAATGCAATCCGGACATCATTTGGGTGGTTCACGTTCATTTTATGTTCTTGGATTGGAACTTGGTTCATATTATAGAGCATCTTATAAGCTTTCTGGAATATCTTGAATCATCCAAATCGGAGTTCGGAGGCGAGAGTTATGCCCCGTATACCAACGGACGTCAAACTTCACAGTTTTGGGTTTTCATTGCAAAGCTGTCACTTGGAGCTCATTTTCAGCCTTCATCCATCCATTATTTCTCAATGCTTAAAGAATGAAAGTTGTAGAGCTCTTCGATAGCTTTGATTTGATAGGTGACAAGCTTCGTAACTCCTCCCGGATAAAACGTTATGGCCATTCTACCAGAGGACTCTGCAGTAGAAAATCCTTGGCGCGGGCACGTGGATTTCTAGTGCATTTTGGGCGCGGCCGTGCTAGTAAAAAATGCTGCCAGACTTGACTTTCCAAGTGCACGGGACTTGGCTAGAGATTTGGATATAAGGGGGCTTAGTGTTGGCAAGAAAGACATCATATTTTGGGCCTTAAGCCCTAGCCCTAGCCCTAGCTCTCTTCCTTTTCCTTTACATTTCTTGTATAGCTTAGGAGTAGATTAATGTTAGATTAGTTGTTAGTAGTTAGTTTTCTAGGATTAGATTAGACTTGATGGTTAAAACAATTGGAGGACATCAAAGATCCAAGCTTGGAGAAGGAACACAGATTTGCACTCTCTTACTTTAACTCTCCTTGTTATTCATTTGTATTCGGATGATGTGTATTCCTTTGTGGATGATATACTTGAGTCATTCATGACTTAGGTTTTATTTTGAGATTCCAATGGAACCTTTTGAGTAATTGATATTGATTTGCTTCCGTGTTGGTTATTGTTAATTGCTATGTGATTGTCTATTGCGATTCATGCCTTCATTTCTTAATTGCTTAGCTAACAATTACTGTGATAACCTATGTGGACTTGAAAGATGAAATGTAGGTTTAGATCAAATCGTAATAGCAGGCGATTGTGTGTTTACATGGCGTTAGACATATGATTTGTGCTTAGGATAGATATATACCGAAGCGTCGCTCGTAGTCAATAGAGAACTTGACCTTAATCCCTAATTATTTGTAAACACCATAGATGTGACGCCCCCCAGAATAGGTCCAGTCAACCCAACCTATTCTGAGTCGCCAAATATATGGTACAGAATTCAAATACAAACTTTATATCATACGGTCGTGCAAAATACGACCACACAACTGTGAGTGTCAATACAAATATGTAGAAAATATTAATATTCAAACTAAGTCCTCATTACAATTATTATCACACTATTTATCAGAAATAGTGAGGACTACTACTGCTCTAACTCGGACCATCACTCTGTCCCCCGACTAGTTCCCGCAACATTCTCATTTCCTGAAGAGGACAACAGATGAAAAGGGTGAGCTCAACTAGCCCAGTAAAGAATATTATGACTAAGATAATGGAAAATAAATTATCGTTAGTCTTCAACAATTCAAATAAAATATAATGGACAACCAATTTTAGATCAATACTTGCAGCGGAAATAACAATTCATTAGAAGAGTTAAGTAGAGAATGAAGTCTACTATCTTCTATGATTTAAAAGTCCATCATCAATATTTTATCCCTGTAACATCAATCAATATATATCTCAAATCAAATATTCATCTTCGCACTACGGCCAAAGATATTCATTTGTATCATCAGTGATCATGTTCATCTCAACACCTGTCATCTTTGCACTACAGGCCAAAGATATTCATCAGTAATCATTCATCTTTGCTCTACAGGCCAAAGATATTCAGTTACATCATCTTTTAGGACTGAGGATGATGAAAAACATTTTAAATAACAAATCCAGTGAGATAAAAGACAAAGATTAAGGATTCGTCACTTAGTTTATCCAAATTCAAGAATAATCCATAATAATACTTTGTGGAGCAAAATTCAAGAATAGAGCTCAAAATTTAGATCCAATCAAAGATATGAACCTTAACAAGCAATTTGGACAAACAGAAGAAAATTTTATTTTTTCGTGAATAGTGCCGTATACGTGAATAGTAACCCCGACGGAAAAAATTAGAATTTCATAATAAAATCCATGCCAATATTTTGGTATAATGATATTGAAAAGAATAACATCATTTATGAAAGAAATAATATCCCTTACCTCAAAAAGATAGTACCTCTGACTGGAATATCGGATATAATACCGTAGGAAACTTGCACTGAATAGTAATACTCAAAGTATCGAAATATTCACAAAAATACGCTCGATATTATAGAGAGAGAAAACTTCTGATTCTGGTGTGATTTTTAATTCTAACCTAAGCACCCTATTTATAGGAAAAGCTTAGGATGCCAAAGGAGACTAAAATAATAAAATATTATTATTTTCAAAAATTTTCCGCCACCTGGCTGCTAAAAAAAATTTCAACAAAAGTGGGGCCCACCCATTAAAAAATATATATATTTTCTGAAACTTCAATAATTCATAACAAATAGCCCCTTTGTCAGAAAAATACAAATTCTATGTCCTTCCATAGGAAATTTAATTCTCTACAACTTTGTAAAAGAAAGTTTTTCCAAATTCCAAACATAAATTATCCGAAATCCATAAACAGATGATTTCTCACACCAAAATACTGATAAAAATACATCAGCACTAATTCCTTCTTTAATATCCACAAAATAAATATTTCCTTATCATATAAATCAATAATTAATTATTCACAAATAATATTATAGAACTACAATATTGACAACCAGGTCGTTCCCAGGAAAGAGGGGGCCTTCCGATAAGGACTTCTCCTTACTGGCACGCAATTAAATAACCCCTCCTAGACAGAACTTCCTTAGACATTGTCAATAATGCTATATAATAATATTATTCAAATAATATGAATTATTGAGTTGATAATGTGAAATACTGTGCAATAATAATTATTGAATCAATAATACAAAATATCAGCTGTAGCCATTATTGAATCAATCATATAAAATAGTAACGTAGCAATTATTGAGTCAATAAAATATCAATGTAACAATTATTGAGTCAATAATATAAAATATCAACATAGCAATTATTGAGTCAATAATATAAAATATTGAACAGTAATTACTGTAACAATAATTGAGTAAGTTCCTTCTCACGTAAGACTCAATAATTCGAAATACTGTGCAATACCGTGTGCTACTGTGCAACACCGCGTACTGTATTTTAACCACCGGGTATTTCAACAGTACTAACGGTAACAACTACGCCGTTATTTATAAAAAAGTTATTTCTGTCGCTTTCTATATCCGACAGTTATTCTGTTGTGGGGCCCACAAATAGCTGCGCCGTCGTACGAATATTCCCCGACAACAAGAATATTCCACGACCAAACGAATATTCCCCGACAACCAGAATATTTTATAACCACTTGCTCATTTTAAAATATTTGCACATTTCACCCATAACTTTCACATTTATCAATCAACACCTTACTATTTCGAAATAATATATAAAGAAAATTAAATCTTTATTCATAAAAGTTGGGGTCTTACAATAGACATATAGGGGTTTAGATAATATGGGTGTCCACGTGCGTTCTATCATTTGTGGATTGCACGTGGTATGGAGTAGGTGCATTGAAAGATGGCCTTCTCTCACTTTCGTGTTCTCAGCTAACAACCATGACGGTTAACTTGACCTAATTTGGAGTTTATTGATTTAGATGAATCATTAGGGGAAATTGGGATCTCATGCCTTCATTATCTGATTTTACTCTAGGAATATTTAGTTGAAGTTTAATTCCTTGTCTAGTTTAATTAGTTTAAATTCATTCTCTTTACCACTCGTTTAAATAAGACTGAGATGATTATGTGCTAGTGCTTTGGCGACCTTTTATCCGTTATTTCCTCGTGGGAACGATATCTGTACTTACACTTTATTACTTGTTGACCGTTTATACTTGCACGAATATATTGATCGGTAAAACTACCAACAATAATCATAGATCAAATTAGGGTTTTGATCTATAATCACACTTTACATCATATCCCATTCTTAGTTAATTTAAAATAATTAAATTACTAATCTTAATAAATTCATATAATAAAATAATAATTATATCAATAATTCTAAAAATCATTTCTTAAAATATATAGATTATTTAAATAATATATTAATCATATTTTCATAATAAAATTTCGTTATTATAAGATTATAATTTCTAATAATAAATCATTTCTTTTCTGAACAACTTATTAACAATCTTTCATTATCACATAACCACATTCCTTTATCATACACGCATTCCCATATTCACTTTGATACTTAGTAAAAATAATATTGTTATATATATATAAAAAAAAATTATACACAAAATTTCTTATTTAATTATATCAAAAATCTTGGGTTATTACATTCACCTTCCCTTATAAGGATTCCGTCCCCGGAATCACCATTTCAATACTTATACACACAAGGGTAAATAATATATATACATTCATTGCATGTAGATCTCGATCAGATTCGATCAAACAGATCTTTAACTTATTCAACATAAAGCTTGTCTATCTGTTTAAACGGAATCTGATTTCTAATAAAACTCAAATTCCTCCTTCAAAATTCCTTAATAAAGCGACTTATTATATATACGAAAATCATATATAAGAAAATAAAATTTATTCGAATAATAACTGGAATTCCATCCCCGACTGCTACCGTATCTTGAACCGTCATATTGAAGGTCCTCGCAGTTGGCTTGCTTGTTGGAGTTGGATAAGTGATTGCCAGCTTTCCACTGCTTTTTCCAGCATTCACATTTCCCACATCGGCGTTTCTTTTCGGACAACCCTTTGCCATATGATTAGTTGATCCGCAGATGAAATAACCACTATTCTTTCTTGGATTGGGGCAATTAGGAGAGATGTGTCCCTTCTGCCCGCACTTGTAGCACACAAACTTTCCTTTAAGGCACTCACTTGAGTAATTCTTTCCACAATTTCAACACGGTTCAACCTTTTTCCTTATTCCTTTTTGACTATTACCAGTACTTCCAGAATTTGTCCACTTTCTTTTCCTACTTGCACTTCCACTGTTTCCTTCCACCTTAACTTTTCCTTCGACCTTACCTTTATTCTTCTTTTCCTTGTTATAGAGGCTCATGGCCTCACTTCCTCCTTCGGCAATAATAGCCTTTTCCAATAACGATCCAAACGAGTTAATCTACAGCACTGCAACCTTGTTGTAGATCCAGGGCTTTAGGCCATGTTCGAACCTTCGTGCCTTCCTTGCCTCCGTATTCACTTGTTGTGGAGCGAACCTAGATAATTCGTTAAACTTTGTGGCGTATTCTGAGACGATCATATTTTCTTGTTTCAATTCCAGAAATTTAACCTCCATCCGGTCCTGCATACTGGACGAGAAGTAATTCTCGTTGAACAGTTCTTTGAACCTTGTCCATGTTACCACTTCTGCTGCGACTCGAGTTTGATTAACCTCCCACCAGAATTTCACTTCCCCTTTCAGCATGTAGGTAGCAAAAGCTGTCTTTTGCTCCTCCGCTACACTAGCAATAATAAACGCTTTTTCTATTTCTTTTATCCAAGTTTGAGCTTCTATAGGGTCAGTCGTTCCTTCGAATTCAGGCGGTCCTACTGCCTTGAAGTCTTTGAAGTTCGCCAATTGATTATCTGGCAGATTTCTTCTTGCTGCCAGTGCTTGATTACGCATTCCTTGTGCCAACGTATTCGCAAAATTCTACATTAGATCTGCTTGTCCTTCTGCATTGTTTATAGATTCTCCTGCCCTTTGGTTTAGAGTTTGATGTCTTGGCGGCATTATCAGGGTAAACAAAACCTTAAAATTATTATCTTATCATTCATATACCATTATTAATTGTATCATAAAAGATAGAATATAAAATTCTAAATTTAGACCAATCCAGCTTGCTGGATTCCCAAATTCAGATTGCCGAATTAACAAATTATCATTTAATCAACATACTATCTTAACATATAATAATATCATAAAATTTATATTCATATTCAAAAAGTACATAGTACATTTCATTACACAGTACATGCTGTCATAGTCACTTACTATCCCTTAGTGACAACAAAAGTTGGGATTCATCATGATACTTATGCAAAAGTAATATTTTTCACACCTATACATACCATATCACATTCCATACCTAATCCTATTTTACTTATCCTATTCATTTCCTATGCCTTCCCTAGATCCTGGACAAGCCTTTACCTGATGACCAACCAATCCACATACAAAACATATGCATTGCTTCAGATTAGAGCAATGAGATGAGATATGTCCTTCACGTCCACAATTATAGCATACATTTTGTCCTTTCATATATATGTCTTCATGTTTTCGATTACAGTTTGCACACGTTCCTACTTTTTTGAAGTTCCCTTGATTAAAATGAAAATTTCCTAAATCACGATCATTCATTTTTCTTTTCCCTTTCTGGCTTGAAGCTACGCACGATTTGCTGTATTTGGCTCCCATCTGTTCAATTTGAACCTTCAACTTATCTTGTTTTTCCATTGTTTCAATTAACGCTTTTTGCAATTGACTCTTTAATAGCCTTTCCATTTCCAATAATCTTTCCAAACATAACAATTTGTTCTTTAGATTCTGCACTTTCGTTGATGCTTGGCCAGCTCCAACTTCAGTGTCTGAATCACTATCTGTCAATAACACCATTTTTGGTTTTGGTTCTATGTTTTCCAAAATAATTACATCATCTTGGTTGTTTTCAGGAGGAGTGATTTGCTCATTCTTTACGATATGAGAGTCTTCTAATCCTTTTCTTCTTGACATCTATACACAAATTGTCTTGATTAGTACATAATATATGCACATAACAAACAATAGTTTATATAAGTTACTTTAATTTCATTTTACGATGAATTTTCTTAATTCATCTCCTTAAAACTATATTTGAGTTATTTTTTTTAACGCTTGTATCTAGCTTAAAGTTATAGCCTAAGGTATCCCACACCTAAGGTTTTTAACCTAAAGCTCTGATACCAACATGTGACGCCCCCAAATCCGAGTACTTGAAACCTGAACTTGGTGCTACACAATATCATTTCTTTGAGTGGAATAATATAAATAACAAACTTAATATACATATCAGAGTTGTCTAATCCAAGGTACACGACCTTTAAAGCATTTTATTACATGATAGATAATAAATATTATTGTCTTCATAAAGTCTAACTATTACCCAAGATACCATAAAACTTATTCTGTCAGCTTTCTTTTTCCTTTGTCCTTGTCAGAACCTTCCAGTCGATCACGCTTAGCTGAAAATATTTAATTTTAAAGTAAGAATGAGCATTCAATTTTCCAGCAAGTAATAGCAGTTAATAAACTTTAGCTGAAAGAATTAAATGTTTTCTTTGAGGTATACTTCTACAACGAATCAATAGTTGTGAAGTCTTTTGAAACATATCTTAATAACATATGAAATCATTTAAAATTTTGAAACGATGTAGTGACTATAAATGCTGAGCGGTCAATGGACCATGAACTTTTATTTTTCATTTTTGAAAAGGTTTAAACAGAAATTTATCTACAAACCGCTCTGGTCTTACGGACATGTAGGGTGATCAGCCCCGTTATATCTTGTATTGATCAAAACTATCTGTTTGAATGATAAATGTGTTCACTCTGTTCGCCTTGGGCACAAAAATAATTTTTCCATTATAGGTTGTTCATACTCAGTCTGGAGTCCTAACTAAACAATTTAGTTGGACGATCTTATCATAAACAATAATATTCAACAGTACATTTTAAACTATGCCTAGCCGAGTCCAATAACTTAGACAGTCTTTAAACCATAAATACATACTGAAGTTTAATAGTATGTAACAGGATTTATCATATCAAAGATTTTCAGGTTCAAGAATTCTTGCATGAATACAACAGTTCATACAAGTGGGGACACTTGTATAATAAAAGACAATAATGAGATATTAATAAACAATAAACGAAATGAATAAAATTCCACAATATTAGAATAATTTCATAAACGAATCATGTATATCATTACAGATATGAATAATTGACAATAATTATTCATGAACATGTTTTATATTTGATAACTTATATTAAGTTGGAAACTAGCATAATATATATTTGTCTGCATGAAATAAAAATAGTGCATAAGGTTTAGATACTTGCACAATGAAAGTAAAGTTAAGAAATTCGCTTACTATGATCCATTGCATAAAGTAAATGCAAAGGTTAAGATACTTACTCAATAAAGAGTAAGGTTTAGATACTTGTTCAATAAAGAGTAAGGTTTAGATACTTTTCTTGTTCGCTGCTTACTGCTACGCAATATAGTTTTATCTTTAACACAAAGACCTATCATTAATAAGATTATTCTTGAAATCAGTATATCACATTACACTTTATAATACTACTACTTTATACATAAATTATCTAACATGTAATCACATAATTAGACATTAAATAACCCTTTAACACCTTAATTATTCACTTATAAGTTCTTATTTATAAACCAGTAAACTATATAACCAATCCAGCAAATTACATTGTCAATCCAGCAACCAGGATCATCAATCCAGTAACCTGGATTGACCAAACCTACCAATTTAGTAACCTGGATTATCTAAATAGACCAATCCAGCATCCTGCATTATCCAAACATACCAATCCAGCATCTTGGATTTTCCAACGTAACAATCCAGCATCCTCGTGGCTAATCCAACAAACCAGATTGCAATCTAGTAAACTGGATTCCAATCCAGCAAATTGGATTCGCATCAAAATACCAAATCATATTTTTATTTTTTCAACTTTTGTCCATACATATATACATATATTCCAAACATAAAAGTAATTTTTCTGAAATTTTTCAATTTCCTCCAGTATTTTTCAAAAATTCATTTCTAGTTAATTCCTTAAGAAATTAGCTACCTTACGCTTAACTCCAGAAATTCCCAACTCTTGGCGTGATCTTACACATGTTAACGTGGACTTCCAGTTTAAATTTCATGGCCATTGGAGTTAAAGAACTCCGATTATAGCAATTTTTGTCAGAAAAAAGTAAATATTGAAATAGTCATAACTTGCTCAATTTAAGTCGGAATGAGCTCATTTTTGGACAAAAGCTACTTTATAACATATATTTTTATGTCCCAAAAGGCCAGAATTTATTACACAAATTAAGTGGCCGAAACTGCCCTTCAAAAATCCAAACAGCCTACTTTTGTTGTTTTTCAGATTTTTCGTACTTTGCTAAAAACTGTCCCGACGAAAATCCACATAGAATTTTTCAGTGCTTCCACTTGGAAAGGTTAGAAGAGTTATAGATCTAAGTCTAGAAATTGACCACACTCAAAAATTCAAAATACAATAAGAGTTATGGTCATTTGAATTTCATGTTCCGTTTTCTCAAAAATCTTATTTTCTAACTTTGTGTTTTGTAAGAAAACATTCATGATCTCTTGATTAATCTAATATTGGCCATCATAAACCATCATAATACATACTAATACACCTGAAGTTCAAGGATCTATCATGATACATGATCTATTACACCAAACATACACCAAATCCAAGAAAAACATAATTTATGCTAAGAAAAATTAAAGTTTTCTAACTTTTGAAACATAGTTTCCTTTTTCTTGCTTTTGATCTAACTTTTGACATTCAAAAGTGATAGATCTAAACATAAAATGCTTATTAATACATAGATCTAAGGTTTTGGAGTTTTGAAATCTTAGATTTAAGTTTTGATTGAAAATAATAAAAATAAAATGGATAAACTAGTTAAAGCTTATACCTTTGCTTAAGATTTCTTTCTTCTTCTTTCTAAGGTTTGTTTATGGGCTAGATGGCTTACAAAAACTCTCTCCCTTCTCTACTCTATGGCTGTCAAAAATCCCCTCCCCCCTCTTCCTCTCTTGGTTTTGCTTTGTTTTGATAACTAAAAGAGAAATATTAGATGAGAGAGAAATAAGATGGGATTTGTTTGTTAGTAAATAAAATCTATAGATATATTATATGTATGTATATAAGTCACCCAACACTCCACTCTTCTCATCTCCTCCTTAATCATTACATGGTTGCTTGTACTCTTTAGTTTATTTATAAAATTGGTTAAATGAGTGGCTTGGTTATTAAAGTGACACATGGCTTTAGTTGGTGAGAGTTGTTAGAAGTTAATCATTACATTCCTTCCCCATCTTTTCTTTTCTACTTGGCCGAATTTCTTGGTCTTTTTCTCTCAATTTTTATTTTCTTTTTATTGCAATATTTTGCTTTACTAAATATCCAAAATATCCCTTATCAAGTGGCTAAAAATTGGGCTTTGAATTTAATTCTTTTGAGCTTTCTAAATAATTATTTGGGGCATGTAAATTAGGTTAGGTCCAATACTTTTAATTTTATTCTTACCCTAATAATTTAATTAGGGTTTACATTTTATTCATATATAATTTAAATAATAACTCATGTACATTTAATTTCATAACCCAATTAGATTTGCTTTACTTAAGTTATAAAATTAACTAATAGAGATATATAAAATAAATCTCTTAGGGTTAGTATATATTTTAAATACTAACATTATACCACATAATTCATAACACATTTATCATTGTTGATAAATTCTTTAATTACTCACATACTCACATACTCATATAATCAATATATATATAATTCATATCAATAATTAATCACTTAACCTTAATCACATCATGTACATACATATATTCAAATATAAATATAATCAATACTTATATTTAATATTCGAATTTCCTTAAGAAAATAAATTCTTATTATTCATAATACAAACCTACATTCATTTAAATACAATTATAGCAAGTAATTGTATTAATCATTAAAATCCACAATCATAGATCAAATTAGGGTTTTGATCTATAATCACACTTTACATCATATACCATTCTTAGTTAATTTAAAATAATTAAATTACTAATCTTAATAAATTCATATAATAAAATAATAATTATATCAATAATTCTAAAAGTCATTTCTTAAAATATATAGATTATTTAAATAATATATTAATCATAATTTCATAATAAAACTTCGTTATTATAAGATTATAATTTCTAATAATAAATCATTTATTTTCTGAACAACTTATTAACAATCTTTCATTAGAATATAATCACATTCCTTTATCATGCAGGCATTCCCATATTCACTTTGATACTTAGTAAAAATAATATTGTTATATATATATAAAAAAATTATACGCAAAATTTTTTATTTAATTATATCAAAAATCTTGGGTTATTACCGTAGCTATATCTTTTAGTTTGCCGCTATTTTGGCTGTTTGGGCGGCTGTGCCCCATTTTGATAGACCACTGTTAGTAGTTGGGTGGTGGTGCCCCATATTCCTGTACTTTTTATTTTTCTTTATATTATAAGACAGGGATGATGCTTGTATTAGATGGTTTATTATAGATATTCATGATATTTCCTATCTATTGCATCATGTTTATTATTATTATTATGCATGTATTATGTCATGTGTATTCATTTAGACATATGAGTTTAGATTTGACCCCTGGATGGTCTTGTGATACGGTGATACAGATGTCGTTGTCTATCGTCAGTCGTACTGAGCACTTACCACCATCTGTGGTGGCATCATCCTTGAGATCGTGGTATGAGAGCCTGCCCTTCCTAACCAGAGGGGCAGTGGATCAGATGCTAGGGCATTCATTGGCCCTCGTAAACTTTCATGTTCTGTACGGGTTCGTAGATGGTCTTTTACCCTTTTGGATACCCGAGAGACAGGTTTTTCGCTTTGGGTGGCACTAGCTGACTCTAACTTTAGAGGAGTATGAGCGATTCACTGGTCTGGCTTTAGACTTTCCCAGCGCTCGTACTACTATCAGTGATATGAGGAGACCGTTTCTTCGGATGTCTGTTCTACGTCAGAGTGTAGTTTTAGATGAGATCGTTTATGGGCATGTGATCTCTATGGACTTCTTAATCGATCGTTTAGGCCGACTAGATAGTTATGATCGTCATGATAGAGATTTTATTATCTCGGCAGAGGCCTGTCATTTGGCCAGGATAGATGTTTTGCTGATGGGTATAGTAGCCTATGTCTATATGCCACTTCATTTGGACCACTTGAATGTTGGATTGATAGTTGTGGTTCGAGCCCTTAGACAGGGTAGCACTATTCTTCTGATGATATTAGTCGAGACGCTGAGAGCAGCCACCCACTGCAGTACCCACTCGGAGGGGTTTTTAGAAGTAGTTCGGTCTTGCTGTACGTATGGCTCATGTCCTATTTACGGCCGATTGGATTTTCAGACACCAGGGGTACTGTTTCACCCATGAGATAACCATGTCTTACACCTTTCAGTCGGCAGAGTGTACCGACGTAGAGACATGGTTAGCATTTTTGTCTGATATTGCACATCTATTCTTGATTCTGCATGCTCATGGCTAGTCTCCCCCTTTAGCTTCATCACCCACGCATCTGGCATAGACTATTTGCCCCTAGCGAGATTGAGGGGAGTAACCACTTACCATCCTCTGGCTGTTATGGACCAGTTCGATTGATTTCTGAGCCTGCATCATTTTGAGGGGGCTATTGATCAGAAGATGTCAGCTTCGTCTATGTCGTCTGCTAATTTGGTCATGAGTGTTGTACTCATAGGGAGAGGGCTGATTTCTCCAGTAGCCACCCGGATCGTTCTCTAGAGTACTCAGTATGGTTGGAGGCAGATATCGTATCAGCTGTATTCATCCAGTCAGCTCCAATAGTGGATTCAGACGAGGATAAGCTTATGGAGGATCCTGATTTTGCTACTGAGGATGAGTTGTTCTTAGGTTTGACCGCAGCACTAGTTAGTGATCCACCGATTATTCCTGTCGAGACAGATCCAGCTTTGGCAGACTCACTAGCTAGGATACCCTTTGAGAGAGATTAGGCTAGAGCACTGATGTTGACTGCCCTGTCTGGCAGAGATATAGCTTTTACGGAGAGAGATGAGGCTCGAGCCACTCGAGATATGGCATTGGTTGAGAGAGACGAGGCTCGATCTTCTAGAGACATTGCTTTTGTCGATATTTAGGAGACTTTGATTGCCAGGGACACAGCTTTTGTGGAGAGGGATGAGATCCGGTCTGCCAGAGATGCAGCTTACGAGGGGATTGAGGAGGTTTTAATTGCCAGGGATGCTGCTTTTGCAGAGAGGGATGAGGCCATAGCTTCTCGAGATTTCCACATTGTAGATAGGACTGCTCTCCGATTATATACTCATGGTCTGTTTGCTGAGATGAGTGTTTAAATTGATGATCACAGTGCCACTATGCAGATGGCTGTGGATGTTTTAACCCGTATGGAGGCTGAGGGTATTGCACTTGCAGCGGCTACTCCATCTTCAGAGAGAGATGCTATGTTGGCATTGTTGTCTTGCTTATCCATGGGTCCATAGACTAGCTTTATTTTTCCTGCACATACTAGATCAACCATTTTTGTCATGTACAGGACACTATGTATATATTAAATAATATTATATATCAGAGAAATATATTTTGATTCACTTCCCTATTTAGATATATATTGTCATTGCTGAGTGATTACCACTTCTTTCATAACTTGCTGTTGTTGATATATCATGAGCTTCTCCTCGATGGACTGACATTGAGATGTTGGCGAATATCTCAGACGGGTCTGTTGACTAGGAAGATTGGATACAATTTAGGTTTTATAATGTTTCGGTGTCTTGGGACTGGTTTTTATTGGTTTTTGTTTTTTCTTGAAGGTCAAACAGCACCATGAATGGCTGCCTATGTACTCCCGGGGTAGGGAGATCAAGTCATTCGTAGTTTAAATTTTGTATGAGAGGCTTGAGAAGTGTGTCTTTTGAGTTTGGTTTGATGAGTTTTGAGTTTTAGTTGGTTTGACTGCACTAGAAATGGCTGTCTACGTATTCCTGGGTTGACAAAGATCAGGTCATTCGTAGTTTCTACTTCTAGCAAAAATTGAACCTGAGTTAATTTGCAAGACTAGGAAGAGGGTGTGCATGCGTTTCAGACATAATACCTTCTTATGGTGTCTGAGTTGATGAGTTGGGGAAATTCACTTCCGCCATCTCTTGCAATCTGATAGTTCCTCCAGTCAACACTTCCTTGAAAATAAAAGGGCCTTCGCAATTAGAGGTGAATTTTCCTTTGGCTTCGTTTTGATTGGCCAAAATTTTCTTCAGCACCAAGTCATTTTATTTGAATTACCATATTCAGACTTTCTTGTTGTAGGATCGAGCAATCCTTTGCTGATATAACTGCTCGTTGAAAATGGCTGTAGCCCTCTTTTCATCTATCAGGGCCAGTTGGTGGTACTGGTCTTGCAACCACTGATCTTCTTTCATCCGAGCATCGATTAACACTCGCAAGGACTCCATCTCTACTTTTATGGGAAGGACTTCTTCCATGCCATAGACCAATGAATAGGGTGTAGCCCAGTAGAGGTACGCATTGATGTCATGTATGCTAACAGGGTTAGAGGCAGCAGGTCAGGCCATTCTTTGTGATTGGCGGACATTTTTTGCATGATCTTTTTGATGTTCTTATTGGCCACTTCAACAGAACCATTCATCTTGGGCCGATAGATGACGGAATTGAGATGCTTGATACGGAACTTGCTACATAGCTCTTTCATCATTTGATTGTTCAGGTTCTTGGCGTTGTCTGATACGATCACCTCCGGTTGTCCATATCGACAGACGATATTGTTTCTGTTGAAACCAATGATGACCTCTTTGGTGACTTTGGGGAAAGGGGCAAATTCAACCCATTTAGTGAAGTAATCGATCATGGTGAAGATGAATTGATGACCATTGCTGGATTTTGGTTCTATTGGACCGATCACATCCATTCCCCACATGGAGAAAGGCCATGGTGAACTTATGTTGTGAAGCTCATTTGGAGGAGCATGTATGACATTTCTATGTACTTGGCATTGATAGCACCTCTTGACATGGTCGTCGCAGTCAACTTTGAGAGAGATCCAGTAATGCAATGTTCTTAATATTTTCTTGGCCAGCAGGTGACCGCTCATGTGTGGACCACAGACTCCACCGTGGACTTTATCCATTAATCTCCAGGCTTGCTCTTTATCAAGGCATCTTAAGAGCCCTATTCCAGCATCTCTTTTGTATAGTGCTTCTTCGCTCAGATAGAACTTCATAGCCATCTTGTGAATCTGCTTCTGTTCAGAGTGGCTTGCCCCAACGGGTGTAGATCCATCTCGGAGATATTCATTGATATCTTGATACCAAGGCTGTTTGATAGGGGGTATTTCATCTGATATGTCTCCAATGTAATTCCCGTATGTCGAGACCTTTTGACTTGTGAATTTGATGTAGGGAATCTAACTCCTATTAGATATGTGGATCAAGGAAGCTAACGTTGCCAATGTATCAGCGAAATCATTCCTACCCTGAGGTATATGGATGAAGGTTATGTCTTCAAACTCCATGGATATTTTGACGACCTGTCGATGATAGGGCAGCAAATGCAGTTCTTTGGTATGATATACCCTAGTGGTTTGTCTGATAACCAATTCAGCGTCTCCGAAGACTAGTAAATGTTTGATACCTATGGATTGGGCTAACTTCAACCCCATTATGCAGCCTTCATACTCTTCTGTGTTGTTGGTGTTGCCAAATTATAGTTTGGTAGCCACAGGATATTGTTCTCCTGTACCAGAGATAAGGACTGTCCCAGCTCTGGCACCCTCCATGTTTATCGCTCCATCAAAATACATTTTCCATGGTTGGACTATATTCTATTGTTGGAGTTGTTGAATTGTCATGATCCCATCAACCGGGAAATAAGTCTCCTGGGGCTTAAACCATCCTGTTGGTGCTTCGGCTAATTGATCTGCAATGCCTTGACCTTTGATGGACTTCTGAGTTACATAGATAATGTCAAACTGTTATAGGATCAACTGCCATTTGGACAGTCGATAATTCAACATTGGCTTGTTGAATACGTACTTTAGTGGATCCATACGGGATATGAGGTAGGTCGTGTGCGCATAGAGGTAATGTTGTAACCTCATTGCGGCCCATGCTAACGCACAACACGTCTTTTCGATCAGGGTGTACTTTTGTTCACCATTGCTGAATCTTTTGCTGATGTAGTAGATGGCTCTCTCCTTGCTACTATCATCTTTTTGTCCCAACATACAGTCCATTGCATTGTCATTAACTGACAAATACATAAACAGGGGAACTCCGTCCCTTGGGGGTACCAAGACTGGTGCTTCGATCATCTGCATCTTGATGGCAAGGAAGGCTTTCTGACAATCCTCATTCCATTTGGTGGAGGAATTCTTCCTTACTAGTTTGAATATGGGTTCATAGGTTTTTGTGAGTTGGGAAATGAACTTTCTTATGAAATTGATCCTTCCCAGGAACCCGCGTATCTCCTTCTCTATTCGAGGTACTGGCATCTCAGTGATGGCTTTAATCTTAGCAGGGTCTAGCTTGATGCCTCAATTACTCACCAGGAATCCCAAAAACTTGCCTGATTTGATGCCAAAAGCATACTTGGCGGGATTTATCTTGAGGTTGTACTTACGCAACCTATTGAACAGCTTCCTGAGATAGTCAAGGTGATCATCCTCCCTCCGGGATTTGATGATGATGTCATCCATATAAACCTCTATCTCCTTGTATATCATGTTATGAAACAGGGCCATCATGGCTCGCTGATATGTAGCACCGGCATTGATGAGGCCAAAGGATAGTCGTCTATAGTAGAAGGTTCCCCAGGGAGTAATGAAAGCTGGTTTTTCCCTGTCCTCTTCAGCAACCATGATCTAGTGGTAACCAGCAAAGCAGTCCACAAAAGAATACATGCCATACTGTGCCATGTTGTCTATAAGGATGTGGATAAAAGGTACTGGGAAATTATCCTTGAGGCAGGCTTTGTTCAAATCCCGGTAATCCACACATACTGGTACCTTCCCTCCTGGTTTAGGTACGGGAACTATGTTTGACAGCCATTCCGGGTATGTTGATACCATGATGATACTGGCTTTGAATTGTTTAACGACCTCTTCTTTGACTTTCAGACTCCATTCAAGTTTTAATCGCCCGGGCTTCTGCTTAATTTGCTTGAATCCATCTTTGATGGGCATTCGATGGATGACAATATAAGTAGATAGGCCATACATGTCTTCATATGACCATGAAAAGACATCTTAGAACTGCGTTAGGAGTTTGATCAGGTCGGTTTTTTGATCTTGTGTGAGGTCTATGCCTATCTGGATTTCTTTGAGATTTTCTGAGGTTCCGATATTGATAGTGGTGGTTTGGTCGAGGTTTAGTTTGGGTTTGTCTTCGACCCATTCTTTGATCTCCTCGGGCACCTCATAGTCATCTTCCTCTTCTTGATCAATATCCATCAAGTTGAAGTTCAGTTATACATCAAAGTTGTAGTCACTGTGACAAGTTGGTATCTCATCAGCAGTGACAAACAAATCCAATTTTGGAGTCCTGAAAAGAAAAATGCTTTCACTTTAATATATCCAACTGCTTAAATATACAAAGCATTTGGCAAAGCATGACAAAAGTTACTGCTATAGCTGTGCAATCAAAAGTAAGCAATAAATGAAAGCATGTTACAGGGCCTATGTGCTCTCTGCCCCTTTACCCTTTTTGATTGAGGTAAGGGACGCTGATCCAGTTATCCAGGGATAGATCATCATGAATAGGGAGGATCAAGGAATTGTGCTCGTCTGCTTCGTCTCGAATAATGACTGAGACATCCTTTATAAGAGGGTCGGGGTTTTTCTTTGAACTGCCCCCTTTTCCCTTATTGATGCTAGGAATTTGAATCTGATCCTCGTCATCACTGTCTGGGATCTCATCATTATACCCTCGTAGTTTATGATAACTCACATGTTAGAAAATGGGTGTCGTCCTTCGTATATAATCTTTTCTTTTCCCTTTTTGCTATCACCCTCAGGCTTTGTGGATTTTCTTTCACTAGCCGGTATGATTGGAGGAAATAGCATGGCTGATACAACAGTAGGGATCCTCCTCCTTGGCTTTACAAAGCCAACATCAGTGAGGTTTGGCAATAGTATGGTGGAAGCATGAGCCTTAGGGTGCTTATGTGGATTTCGGCAGTTTGACCAGGATGAATAACCCAATCCGACTTTCCCCGACTGGCTCGGGACTTGGACTGGACTTGCAATACCTTGTTGGTTCTTTCCTAACCCTTCTCTAGGTTGGAAACCCAAAGATACCATCTCTTGGTCTATTGTCATCACTTCAGGGGAGACTTTAGGTTTTAAGGCTGGTGCCCCAACTGGTAAATATTGAGTATCACTCACCTCCATGGCTTGAAAACTAACAGGTTTAATCCTTGTATCCAGGTTGATCACCGGCTTGTCTCTCTGTATGTAGACAGGGTATTCCGATTCAGCATTCACCATGATGAGGTTGTCGTTGATAATGTATTTGAGTTGTTGATGGAGGGTGGATGGCAGTGCCCCTTCCATATGGATCTATGGCCTGCCCAGCAACAAGTTGTATCCAGTGGCGATGTTGAGCACCTGAAAGGACACATAGAAACTATGCGGACCAATCTCGAGAGGAAGCTTTATTTCTCCCATAGCCTGTCGACGAGATCCATCGAAAGCCTGGATTACCACATGACTGGTTTTGATCCAGTTCGGGTTAATCTTCATTCTCTCCAAGGTGTTGTAGGGACATATGTTGAGGGGTGATCCTCCATCTATGAGAACACCTCCGATCACATACCCGGATGACATCACTGATATGTGTAATGACTTGCGATGACCCGTCCCCTCTGCAGGTATATCATCGTCAGTGAAAGATATCACATTGCTATTGAAAATGTGTTCTACCACGTGCCAAAATTTCTCGGCATACACGGTATATGGCAGATGAGCTTCTTCCAATACTTTCACCAGAATGTTGCGATGATCCACCGAAGATAAGACCAAGTCTATGATGGACATTTTCTTGGGTGCGTCTTTCAAACTTTGCACTACCTTGATTTCATTGTGTCCCATTTTGTTGAGGAACTCTTCTATTTTCTCTTCAACCACCTTTTTTTTGGCCTTGAGGACTGGTTTGATCACCCGCTGAGGCAGGTACAATGGATTATCCTTTGGTACAATGGCAATGTTGTTTGAGGTGGAACCTTCGTCATTCCCGTAATTCTATGGGACTCACTTCAGACTGCTAACGAGATACTGAGGTCTGAAGGGAAAGATTAAAGGCTCGAGTGTGGCCACTTTCACAAGATTTTGTGTTTCTTGGACCCCTTTACCTAGCAGTATTAAGGGTGTGAGAGATGACTCCTTATCACAAGAAATAACAGCCACTGTATCCTGATTCCACGCAGTGGGAGTAAAGAGAGTTTCTTCATCTGGGAGGCCATAATCCCAATTCTCTCTTATCAATTCACCTCTTTCAATCATATTCTGAATAAGGTTACAATATGCCCAGCAATCTTCAGCATCATGGCCGGGTGCATTGGAGTGGTACTGATAGATTTGGTCAGGCTTGAATTTCTTGGATAGAGGGTTTAATGGAGGTAGTAAATCTGCAACCATTCCTTTGTTGATTAACATATGGAGGATTTCCTTCATCGGATGGTTCAGGTTAGTGAAATTCCTTTGAAAGGCAAATTTCCTACCAGCTTGGAAATTCTCCTCTTTGGCCATCTTGTCGGCCCAGGGTTCATGCTTATGAGGTTGGTAGTGATCCCTCATGGGAATGGGACTGATCTCCGGTGTGGGAGGATTTGCATCAGACGGGTTGGTCTGGTTTATCAATTGCCTGGTAATTTGATGCTGGTATACAACTAATTCTGCTAACTCTTCAATTTGTTCCTTGATAGACTTAATCTCTTGTTCTATCAAGAATCACCTTTCTGAATACTCCCAACTGTATAGGCTGTTGTTGCTGGATGGAGTTGATTCCCCCACATAACGGAGGTATTTGGATCCTTCTCCATTTTTTGTGTTGATCATGTTGACATTTTCCTCTTTATACTGAGGGAGGGGATTATCCTGCACATGCGGTTGCTCAGGCTTTGAAACCACAATCTCTCCGTTGTCAATCAAGTCTTGAATTTTGTGCTTGAGAGACCAACAGCCTTGTATGTCATGGCCCGGGGATTCAGAGTGGTAAGCACACTTTTTGCTTGGGTCGAAATTCCGTCCACTAGTGTTGGTTGGTGGAAGGAGTTGAACAATCTTCTTTTGCGCGGTTAACAATTTTAGCACATTCTGGAGTGAATCCCCTAACGGGGTAAATATTCTCCGACGCCTGGCCTCCAAATTTTTCTGGATTGGAGGGTTTGAAGGTTGTGTAGGAGCTTGAAAAGGGGTAAAATTCCTCCTTTGAATGGGCATATTGTTTGACTCGCCCTTTGGATTATAACATTGCAATAGTAAGGACACTTCTTCATCTTTCTTCTTATGTGCTCTCCGGGGATTACTCCCGTAATTTTCGGACTGAATATGTTCGGCAACAGCTTTCAAGGCAGTCAGGTCCTTTATCTTCCCAGACTTTAGCCCCATTTCGGCCATCTCTCCATGCTTAATCATCTAAGAGAATGGTTTTCCTATGCCTGCTAGGACCCTCTCGTAATAAAGAGCATCTTGAATATCGATGAAGGTCATGACTATTTCAGACTCAGTCATTGATGGGGTGACTTGTGCTGCAACCCATCTCCATCGTTGAGCATATTCTCTGAATGATTCAATACTTTGTTTCTTGATTTTGGTTATCTAGTATCTATCTGGAGCCAACTGAGACTGGAAACTGTATTGAATGAGGAAAGTATGGGCCAAATCTTCCCAACTGTGAATTTTGGAGTTGTCTAGACGGGCGTACCAGGCTCTAGCCTCTCTGGTCAGACTCTTCTGAAATAACTGCATTCGGAGTTTCTCGTCCTCTGCATAGGATACGAGCTCTCCATTGAATACTTTCAAGTGAGTGCAGGAGTCTCTCAATCAATTATATTTCTCAAAATCAGGAGTTCTAAATTTTTCGGGATAACGAGCCCCAGGGAATATACAGAGGTTTGAATAATTGACACTGCCAAATGCCCCAGTCCCTTTGATAGACGGGATGGTTTCTTCCATCTGTTGTACTTTCTTCAGAATGTCACCAGCTTCCTGTTCTTTGTTAAGGACAGTGTTTTCAGGGGTTTTGTTTGTTGTGTCCTGGTTTTGTGGTCCAGAAATCTGAGTATCTGTCTTTTCGGTCTCTTGACTGCCACCACTACCACCAGGTGTTCCTGGTAGTGGTGGCAGTCAAGAGACCGAAAAGACATTTAAGAGCTTGACTGCCACCACTACCACCAAGTAAAGACCACCAAGTATTCAATGGAGTATCTGTCTTTTCGGTCTCTTGACTGCCACCACTACCACCAAGTAAAGCTCTTAAATCTGAGTATCATTCATTCACATTCATTCAATGTAAAGACGCAGCATTCACGCATTCATTCAATTTAAAGACGCAGCATTCACACATACGTAGATTTTAAAAAGGGAATTGTTTGAAAAGATTTGAACACGGCCTAAGCCCTCTACTGTCCCCAGTGGACTCACCACCTGTCGACGTCGGGAAAAAATCCGCGAGTCGGGTCACAACCCGGATCTTTCTCTCTTCCTAAGTTTTATCTACCCTTATTCTTTTTATTGTGAAAAAGGTTTTGAAGGGTTTTTAGGAAAAGGCCAACATGTATCATGTCGACGATTGAATGTTTTACAGAGTCGCCAGTTGGTAGATTTGAAATGGTTGTACCAACTCAACTGAGTTTTGTTTGAAAAGAGGCCCAGTTGATGGACACTGTCGAAACTTGATCTTTGAAATCAAAGTTTTGAGTTTGGGGGCTTGGTTAAGTGTGGAGAAGGTTTTAGGCACCCCACAACTCCCGTGTAAACACGGTACCACATCTTTTCAATATTTGCCTTTTAAATCCGCAATGTGTGAGTGAATGCTGGAAGAAATTGGGCATATGCTTTGATTGGAAATATGTTTATGCATCGTTGAACCTATATATGAAGGGTTTGATTTTGATTTGCAAAAAGCCTTTGATTTGATTTGCAAAAGTGTTTGATTTGATTAGTAAAAGATTCTTTTTTCGTAAGATTATTGAAATGATGTTTTGAAAGCAAGTTTTCAAACCCTTACGCTAATATAGGAATTGTAGTATATTGATACTTCAGTTTTATCTTTTCAGCCTTAAGGCTCAATTTAAATGGTGATTGTCGGACTGCGAAGCATCCTCGACCACAAAATATATACAAGTGTCAGTCATCTCATGGGCATGACAGCCATCAGAGTGACTCTGACACGACAAACTATATTTTCACTATGTTGAGAACTTAAATCCGGATAACCGTTTTAAGGTCTTTTATATGTACATTTTTACAGAAAAACTGGCAGGGTAATTTTATAAAGTGGAGTTTGTCCATCGTGGGAATTATATTCTGATTAGTTTGATTATGAATCCCACGATTCCTAGGCTCACATAGGGAGGCCAATATACCTGCACAGCTCAAATTTGTACAAAAATATATCCAAATATCGCCAGAACCAAGGATTCATCAGTAAATCTTGGCTCGCACATGGCCGAAGCATCTCGTTCCCACTAGATAGCGATCTAAGGGACGCGAGGTAGCTTTGATAACTGAAACTAGAAAATTGCTAGATTTAAATAAATCTCAGCCATTCTAGCTTTCCGGTTCTTTCTGGACCTATTTTGAACTGTTTGAAAGCTAGAGTTGGCGAGATTTAAAGAAATCTAGTTCGCCCGCAGAAATGTCAGTGTCGATTCATATCAAATGAATATTTAAAGTAACAATTTAATAAAAATGAGTAAAGCAATATATATAATTATATATATAAGAAAGCTGTAAAGAGCGATGGATTTTCATTCGCGAACCCGTACTGGAATTGAAATATATATACATATATATATAGTTATAAAAGCTATAAATAGCCACGGAAGGATCCAGACTTTGACAGAATTGAAATATATATATATGAAAGCGTAAAAAGAGCGATGGGTTTCACGCCTGTGCCTGGACCGGAAAGTAAATATATATATATATATATATATATATATATATTTATAAAAAGATGTAAAAGCGACTGAATGATCTAAGCTGGATAGAATTGAAATATATATATAGAAAAAATAGTAAAGGGCAAGGGGTTTTCACTCCGAGGCCCGGACGAAAATATAAATATAAATATATATATATATATATATAAGCAGTAAAAAGGCCACAGAATGATCTAGGTCGAACTGGAATGTAAATATATATGTTTATAATTAACTATAGACAGAAAAATAGTCAAACCAGGACTGGAAAGATAACCCAGTATGGTGAACGGTGAAAAAAATAGAAAAAAGATCACAGAATAATACAGGCCAAACTGGAATGTAAATATTTATAAATATAGTTAAGAATAGACAGAAAAGTAGTCAAACCAGGACTGGAAAGATAACCCAGTATGGTGAATGTTGCATTTATATGCACATATATATATATATAAGTAGTAAATTACCGCGAATTTGACATTCGGGCATGACAGAAATAAAAAATTAGTATATTTATTAAGTTAAATATATACAAAAAAAAAGCCGAACACTGACTAGGATGATAGCCTAGTCTGGCGAAGTTGCTCAAAATAAAGATATTAGTATATAAAAGCTGTTAGAAGCGACGGATCGTCAATCCGAGTTGTAGAAATGCCAGAAAATATATTTACGCACTAAAATATACCAAAAGTTAACAAAAACGGCCAAGAAACTGAGTTCCGGGCATATTTGGAAAACGAAACTTGAAATGAAAGTGTAAAACAGCGTAATGAAGTAATATAAACTTACTGATCGTAAAAATACTCGCATGGGATTGCTACACTGGCTTTTTGCCAAATTGTATGCTTTAAACATCCAAATCTACTGGTTATTTTCTTATATGTGGTAGTATGTGGGTATATCTATGTGTTAGAGTGAAAAAATTTGGGTTTGGAAGACAAGAAAATAGCTGGAAAACCAAATAGGCAGGGGTTCAAAGCATTTCTGAATTCTTTTAATGAACTGGGAGTGAGCTCATATATATAGGCCCAGGAGAAGCAGCTCTACCTGCTACTGTCGCAGGTAGAGGTGCTGCTCCACGTGGCAGGGCCCACATGGCCGGTCCTGTTGCATCAAAGTACGTGCACTCTGAGTAATACGATGTCAGATTAGAAACTTTCTAACTTTTGATCAGAGTGTCCGTTTGAGGTGTGCTATACCTTTCCGAAAAGCCCTAGCCGAGCATGTCACAATGACATGGGAGAAAACCTTTTCTGAGTCAAAAAACACGGGTTCATAACCAGGTCTTTGATTTCTCATAGTTTATCTGTTGAGCTGTCTTGAGCTGTTTCCACTCGGGATCATTGTTATAGTTCGTTCTGACCTTAGTGGCATCAATTCGGCTTGAGTTTAATTGAATCAGCTTTAAGTTGGTAAAATAACCTTTTTACCCCTCCAAGGGTTGCCTTCAATGCTGGCATTGCCTTCGGTTGACTTCCTGGGTTGTTTCCAAGGTTTGGATCCCATTCGAGTCTGTTTGTCCTCAGTGTTATTTCTGAGGCTGACTTCGTTCTTCCAGGTTTTCCTCTGGAGATGTTGTGATGCTTCAGGATTGTTTCTTAAGTAAACCTGACCTTCCAGGTTGAGATCGGAGCTGACCTGTACCTCTTGGGTTGAGACCAGGGCTGACCTGTACCTCCCGGGTTGAGATCGGGGCTGACCTGTACCTTTCGGGTTGAGATTGAAGCTGACCTGTACCTCCCGAGTTGAGACCGGGGCTGACCTGTACCTCCTGGGTTTAGACCAGGGCTGGCCTATACTTCCCGAGTTGAGACTGGGGCTAACTTGTACCTCACGGGTTAAGACCAGGGCTAACCTATTCCACTTGGGTTGAGACCGGGCTTAACCTGTACCTCCCGGGTTAAGATCGGGGCTGACATGTACCTCTTGGGTTGAGATCGGGGCTGACCTGTACCTCCCGGGTTAAGATCGGGGCTTTCCTGTACCTCCAGAGTTTAGACCAGGGCTGACCTGTACCTCCCAGGTTGAGACTGGGGCTGACCTGTACCTCTCGGGTTGAGATCGGGGCTGACCTGTACCTCCCAGGTTAAGACCGAGCTGTTCTGTACCTCCCGAGTTGAGATCAGGGTTGAGTTGATGGCCCGGTATTGAGACCGAGGTTGAGTCGATGGCCCAGTATTGAGACCAATGTTGATTTGATGACACAATATTGATACCGGGGTTGATTTAAAAAGATAGTTTTTCCCTCCTACAGTGTTAGTAACAGGGAAACAAAATTTTGAGTGTCTACGTCAGTTACTTCATAATCTTCTAAAATTTGTTAACATTCTAGAAAGTTAGATTCTTCTATATCATTTGTTGAACGCTTTAACTTGCTGAGCAAACTAGTTGCTCGCCCTTGCTTAAATAAAATATTTCAGCTAAAGCCGAGGTAGCCGAAGGATCGAAGAAAGACAATGGCAAAGGCAAAGCTCAAGAGTAGTTTAATGTGAACTTTTAATTGTTATGTTATATTATGTAAATTAATTATGTAAATCTTTTGAGTATCTAAGGGTATGTAAGTTAAGTTAAGGTTAATAAAACCTGTGATAATGTTATATTTTTATTAAGTCAATGTAATGAATGATGTAATTCATAATGAATGGGTAGTTAGATAAGATTTGGATGTTGTACCTTAAGCACCGAATCTCAAGTTTGAGGGACCCAAATTTGGGGATGTCATAATTCTTGATTATCATTAGAGGTTGTTTCCTCGCGGACAACTCCTTGAATGGCTCCTTTGCCTTAGTTAGTGCTACCCGTGATGTGGATCATATCAGAGAATTTGATATGGGATCCTTCAGCTTCGCCTATTTCCTTCGAGGGATTAGTCTACGCTTGGAGGGCGTGATTGATGCTTGGCCAGGTTTTTATCCATTTTTACTAGTGAGTAATTTCTCATTATCTTTAAATTTTCCTCGCTCGGGTTGTCAATCTTCATAACTGATGACATTTAATATTTAAAATTTCAATTTTGGGCATATGAGAGGCTCCATTGCCTACGTCCTGTTACTACCTTAGGCTTGGAGACATATTCGCGAGGACATCCCTCTACTTTGGCAGTGGTCCCTGTGGCAGAAGACTTTACCCAATGTCGCTTACAGCTAGAGCTACTGACTGCAGACATCATCACATGTGTTCCTTATACCCCGAACCATTTGACAGTAGGCTTTGAGGATGGCTTCCTGATCGGGACAGAGTACGCATTGTCCACTTATCGGATTCCCTTCTTGATTGAGGGAGGCTGGGAGCTCTACTTGGGAGAGCGAGCTATTAGGTTCATTACAGGAGAGATTCATATTCCATATCTACCTCCTGCTAGACGCCACTGGTCTTTATCTCAGCCAGTCATAGAGATTCCCCAAATGGGCTTGGATGACTTTACTTTATCAGAGGGTCCTTATACTCAGAATGCTTTCTATCGCTGGTGGACTCCCCGTACCATTGGGGCTCAGACCCGTGCCACCTACTTCTTGGGAGACATGGTTCTTGGGTCTGTGATGATGACAGACTAGATTGCATGTGTCAGAGAGCCTACCCACTTGGAGCAAATTGCTAGCTTGACCTAGAGGTTGGACTGGGCACATCTTTTCATTAGACATTTAGGCAGTGATCCATCGGCAGTAGATTCTTTTGATCCTTCTAGCTTTGGCTCTGGTCCCTCAGCTAGCCCATACCCTGATGGTTTCACTGGAGCATATCCTCCTTTGTATCAACCCGATATTCCTTTTGGTGGAGATATAGTGACTTAGGAGGAGTTACAGCAGGTTGACCGGCTGGATGATGTAGATACCATAGATTTCTTTTTATAAGCTCTTGTAATATCTTTTAATAGGTTTTTGTTAGCTGTTGGCGGATGTGCCCTATTTCTCTGTACTTTTTATTTTCATCTGTAGAACAGAGATAATGTATTTGCATTTTTATCTTTATCAAATGATGTATTTAGAGATGTATGTACAATGCTTTTCATTTATTGCACCATATTATCATTTATCATGATGCATGCATTAAATGTCACGGATATACATTTATATTTATGAGTTATAATTGACCCCTGGATGGTCTTGTGACACGGTTCTATAGATGTCTTCCTCCTCAGTGGCTCGTATAGATCATACCCCTACCCATATTGCGTTCAGTTTAAGGCATTGGAATAATCGCCTTACCGATTCAGATCGTCTGTTAGTAGGCAGCATGCTGGGCCTCTCTATGTCATTTTTTACCTTTCAGGTCCCTGATGGTTTTGTACAAGGCATACTGTCCTGCTGGGTTTTGGATATACAAATATTTTAATTTGGTTCCGATGAGTTGACTCCGACATTGGAGGAGTACCACCGTATCATTGGACTGCTTTTAGATGCTCCTTGTGCCTAGGTAGCTGTTGGTGAGATGCACCGACAGTTTATAGCCATGACGGGCTTGCGGCGGACGGTAGTATTGGATGAGATTACTTCAGGTCATATGGTATCTATTAACTTCTTGATTGATTATTTTGGATCAGTGGATAGCTTTTCAGTGCATTCCGAGGATTTCACTATCTTTGAGGATGTTTGGCGGGTTTCCCAGGTGGATTCCTTCTTGATGTGTGTCATAGCTTATCCATATATGCCACTTTACATGGACCGCTTAGACATTGGCTTAGTCACTTCATTTAGGGCTTTACGGGAGGGCTGTACCATTCTTCCCATGATTCTTGTAGAGACTTATCTTTCAGCTACTTACTATCGCATTCATGTTTATGGATATTTCTATAGCAGCGTTGTTTTACTGTATGTCTGGTTCATGACACAGTTGCCTTTAATAGGCACTCTTAGACGCCTTGGCTATTGCTTCGGATGGGACATAGCGATGTCTCACTCTTTCCGCCAGGCTTACTGCACAGACACAACATCTTGGTTTATCTTTTTGACGGTTATTGAGGAGCCCTTCTCCATCTTGCTTTATTCTGGATTTTGTTCTCCATTCACTTTTGTCACTCATGCCACTGGCATGGATTTTCTCCCATTAGCTGGTTTGAGAGGCGTGGCCACTTATCACCCCAAGCTGTCATGTGGCAGTTTGATCAGTTCCATAATATTCATTTATTTGAGGGGGCTTCAGGCCAAAGATCATCTGCTTTGTCTTTATCTGAGCATGATCTGGAGAGTATATATAATTTCTTGACTTTTAGGGAGAGAGCTGATTTTTCAGATAGTCACCATGATCGTTCCTCAGAGTACATTGATTGGTTAGAGGTAGACACATCAGCAACCCTTAATATTTTACAAGAGCACAGTATTGATTCAAATGAGGAGGAGCCTATGGAGGCTCTAGCTTCCCCTACAGAGGATGAGCTATTTGCTGGCTTAACAGCAGCTTTGTTTAGTCCAACATCTAGTTCTTCAGCTAGTGCTGCCCCACCTTAGATAGAGGCTTTAGAGCAGAGGGTGCATCTCCTGACTTTTGATAGAGATCAGGCTCAAGCTTTGATGTTGACGACCTTATATAGCCAAAATGCTGCTTATTTAGAAGGGGATGAGGACTGAGTAGCTAGGGATACTGCCATTGTTGAGAATGCTACTCTCAGATCTTCGACAGAGGACATCGTCACACAGATGGGTGAGTTTATGGATGATCATGGTAGTACTCTGCATATTGCCGTAGATCTTTTGACTCGTATTGAGACCGCAAAGCAGGAGCTTGGAGATACACCTCTATCTTTAGAGAGGGATGCGATGCTGGATTTGCTAACCCGTTTGACTACGAGTTTATAGATTAGCTTTTATTTCTTGCATAGACTAGGTTAGCCATTTTTGTCATATACATGACACTTTGTATATATTAAATAGTAACATATGGCAAGGAAAAATAGTTTAGTTAATGTAACGGGATGAATTTAATTGAACCGTGATTCTGGGAACAGAATCCTTTTAAGGGGGGAAAGATGTGATGAATGAGAATTTTGTAACTTAATTTAAATATTTATCGAATTAAATAAATATTTTTAATGATTTATTTATTGAGTTATTGATATTTTAATTATCGAGTTAAATAAGTATTTGATAGAATTATGGTAGGTTAATTTAATTATATGTGTTACATTGATTAAATTAATGTGGAGAATTTTTATAGTTCAAAGTGCGAATTTAATTAAGTTTATTTGATTGACTAAATTATGTAATAAGCATAATGTTATTATAATTAGTTTAATAATTAATTAGAGATTTAACGATATGACATAATTAATAAATGAGAATTTTAATTATATCAGTTTAGTACGTATATTCATATTGCATATATCAGAGATACACTTCAAAGAGAAAAGAGAGAATTTGAGAGAGAATTGAGAATTTAAGAAGAACAGTTGTCAATTCTAAAGCTCATATCATCATCAAACAAAGTTAGCAAGGGTATGATTCTTCAACCCATGCCTTTAATTACATGTTCTTATGTTTTCTATATGAAAATCAATTTTGAGTTCTCAGTGACTAAAGTTATCAATGATTATTGATTATATGTGTATGTATGTTAATATTTGATCATAACATGTTTTCAATCATCTATGTATGTTTTAAAACAATCAATTTCATGCAATTATGCCTTGATTGAATTTTAATATATTACAGAGTATGAAAAACATGTATATGGCCCTTATGTACAAATTGTATGCTTTAAATTGTTTATTTAACTTAAAATTGATAGTTGAGTATGACTATACATGTTTAAATAAACAAAACGAAGTTCAAACGGACAGATTCGGAGTTATAACGAATCTGTAACGTTGAATTTCATGAGTTATCTTGAAACTTTGCAAAATACCAAAAATAGTGAATTTAAGTGTTTTAATTGGAGTGATTATGTGATCTAAAGTGTTAAAAAGATGCTATAATCATTGTTTGATGTTTCTGTGAAGTTTATACTTCATGGGTAACATTAAGAATCACTGTATTAGTTTAATTTAGGATTTATTTGGCTTTCTCTGCGATTTTTGCGAACTGCAACTTGTCTAACCGAGGTACCAGCCCCAACGAGCCATAACCCTGCCCCAGCGAGCCCTAACCTCGCCCCAGAGGGCCCTAACCCCGCCCCAGCGGGCCTCCTATCAAGCCAGCCCCAGCCCCGGTGGGGGTTATAGAGCAGGAATGAATTTTTTTTGTAGTTTTACCCCTAACATGATGAACTAACTGAATGTAATGAACCTGATGACATGTTAAGTATATAACACAATAATATAACATATTGTTGACATGTATAAGACAATTTGAAGTCTCATATTAACAAGTTATGTGTGAATTTGGATATTATTGTCATAAGGTATGATTATGATGGTTTAAAAGATTATACACATTGATATGCATGTTGTGAGTTTAGATTCATATTATGTGGTTAGTTAACAAGTTAAGATTACGAAGCACGTTGTTAAGTTGAACTTAAGTGAGAAGTTCAATGGTTAAACGTAGTGGTTATGAAACTAATCGATATTGTAAACGTAATGAAATGTGTAGGAAGATTAAGGAAGTGAATTGTAATTATAACTGTAGCTTGTGCACGAGGCAAGTATTCTATCCCTAATTTACTATCGTTGAGCAAGTTTCTAAACCTTACTTTTACGTTACGCAAGTGTTCTAAACTTAAACCTTTATTGAGCAAGCTTTCTAAATTCAAAGTTATTCATTGAGCAAGTTCTATACTTATGTTTCTATATCAATCAAGTTCTTATTCTTGTTTTATTCAAGTTACGATTTCGTATGAGATATTATAATCATTGTGAAGTATTACTTCAGTATACAATCCTTATTCAATTGTATACCCGCAAGATTCATTATTTCAATTTGATTATCAATTGTTGTTGAACCTTGTAAGGCTAGCAAACCCTTATTGATTTGACTATTCCATAGTTGATGAACGTTCTAAATTCTAGAACTATTATTGAGCTTATCCAAACAAAACTTCCTTTGGTGCGGACTCTGATGTCAAACTGAGATGAACAACCCTGTTATAGAGGATTATTTACGCTTTAGCGTTGAGATAATGTGCACATTATGGTACTAAGGGCTGATCCCCCTAAGTACGAGTAGTAGAGTCCATATAGTCTTATGACTGTTAAAGGTCTAAAGTAGAAATACTTGACAACCTGGAACATAGTTCATGGTCTTATGACCCTCAGATGTACTTTTGATTCTTATTATTCATTTTTAATTCAAAAGCCAAGCTTTTTATTATTCAAAACTCTTTGACTTATTCACATGTTATTATTACTATTATATTGTTATAGTTGTGGGAAATCGTGCTCACTCTTTCATAATAACATTGCAGTTAAGAACGAAAGGTCCGACGAGCCTTCTACTAGCAAAGGCAAGAAAAAAGTTAACAAGTGATGAAGACTTGTTATTTTATTTGAGAATATTTGTTTAAAACTTATGTTATGATGTTTAAGACTTATATGTTTATATTTTTCGCATTGAGATTTAAGGTTAGATCAACCAGGGATTGATGTATTTATTATTCAGATGTTGTAACCCATAAGGGGAGGATTTATTTCTATTTATTTAATGGTTCGCATTTATTATGGGTAGATAGATATGTGATATTTGTACAGTGAACACCAAATCCCGTGAAAATTGAAGTACCCGGATTTGGGGGTGTAACAGTTCACTTCCCTTTTGGATATGTTTTGATATTTGTTTGATGATTGCTACTTTTCTTCGTGACTTGCATTCTTGATGTACTACGGTCTCTTCCCTGATGGTCTGACATTGAGATGTTGGAGGGTTTCTCAGAAAGGGTTGATGACCTTCGAAGGTTTTATATGATTTGGGTTTTATATAGGATTTGGTGTCTTGGGACTGATATTTTTAGCTGAGTATTTGAATTAAGATAAAGGGTTTTATTTTTTGTTTTGAAGGTTAAACCGTAACATAGATGGTTGTCTACACACTCCTAGTTATGTGGGAGATCAGGTCTTACATAGTTTAAGCTTAACTATAAAGACCTGTTTTGCTTGATTAATTTTTTATTCGAGGACCAGGATGGTGGTTTGCAGGCAGGTCAGACATAGTACCTTTTCACTGTGTCTAAATTGATAAGTTGGGGAAATTCTTCCCTGTCCATTTCTTGCAACCTGACTGCTCCTCCTGACAACACTTCATTGACAATGAAAGGGCCTTCCCAATTTGGGGTGAATTTTTCTTTGGCTTCATATTAATTGGAGAGGATTTTCTTCAGCACCCAGTCATTTTCTTTGAATTACCAAAGCCAGACCTTTTTATTGTAGGACTGAGCAATCCTTTACTGATATAACTGACCATGGAAAATGGTTGCAGCCATTTTCTGATCTATCAGAGATAACTGGTTGTACCGCTCTTGCAACCGTTGGTCTTCTTCCATCTAAGTGTTTATTAACACTCTTAATGATTCCATTTCTACTTCTATGGGAAGTATTGATTCTATTCCATAGGCCAATGAGTAGGGGGTAGCCCCAGTAGAAGTGTGCGTTGATGTTCTGTATGCTAATAAAGTCAGAGGCAGTAAGTCAGACCATCCTTTGTGATTGGCGGACATCTTTTGCATGATCTTTTTGATATTTTTGTTAGCTGCTTTCGACAGCACAGTTCATCTTGGGACGATAGATGACGAAATTAAGATGTTTGATGTGGAATTTGTTGCATAATTCTTTCATCATCTGGTTGTTTAGATTCTTAGTATTATTTGATACGATCACCTCCGGTTGTCCATATCGATAGATGACATTGTTTCTGATGAAACTGATGATTACCTCCGTGGTGACTTTGGAAAAGGAGGCAGCTTTTACCCATTTAGTGAAGTAGTCGATTATGGTGAAGATAAACCTATAACCATTGCTGGCTTTGGGTTCTATTAGCCCGATCACGTCCATCCCCTACATGGAAAAAGGCCATGGTGAACTCATACAGTGTAGTTCATTTGGAGGAGCGTGGATGACATTTCAATGGACTTGGCATTGATAACACCTCTTGAGGTGATCATCATAGTAAGCTTTGAGAGAAATTCAGTAATGCCCTGTTCTTAATATCTTCTTGGCAAGTAAGGAATCGCTCATGTGTGGACCATATACTCCACCGCAGACTTAATCCATAAGTCTTTGGGCTTGATCTTTGTCTAGGCACCTTAGAAGACCTGACTCCAACATCTTTTTAGTAAAGCGCATCTTCGCTTAAGTAGAATTTCTTGGCAATTTTAGGGATCCGCTTTCTTTCAGCTTGACTTGCCCCGGCGGGGGTAGATCCATCCCATAGGTATTCTTTGATATTTTGGTACCAAGGTTGTTTGATGGGAGGTAGCTTATCAGATACTTCTCCAATGTAGTTTCCATACGCTGGTGCCTTCTGGCTTGCAAATTTGATATCAGGAATTCCTCTCCTTGTGGATATGTGGATAAAGGAAGCCAATGTTTCCAATGCATCCACTAAATCATTTCTATTTTGAGGGATGTGGATGAAGGCTTTTTCTTCAAACTCCATAGCCATCTTGATAATTTGCCGATGATAGGGCAACAAATGCAATTCTTTGGTATGATAGGCCCCGATGGTTTATTTGATGACCAACTCGAAATCCCCAAAGACCGGTAATCATTTAATACCCATTGATCGGGCCAAATTCAATCCCATTATACAGCCTTCATACTCAGTTGTGTTGTTGGTGTTGACAAACTGTAGCTTGGTAGTAATAGATACAAGAACTGCCCCTACTCCTGCACCTTCCATGTTTACAGCCCCGTCGAAGTACAATTTCCAGAATTGGCCCATATCTTCTCGATGGCTTTGTTGTATTGACATTATCGCATCATCCAGGAAGTAAGTTTCCAAGGGTTCGAAGTCCCCTGATGGTGCTTCAGCCAATTGATCCGCAATTCCTTAACCTTTGACGGACTTTTGAGTTACGTAGATGATTTCGAATTGTTGGAGGATTAATTGCCATCAGGACAATTGGCAATTTAACATGGGCTTGCTGAAAATGTACTGTAGAGGATCCATGCGAGATATGAGATAGGTTGTGTGCCCATGAAGGTAATGTTGTAACCTCATGGCGGCCCATGCTAAAGCACAATAGGTTTTTGCAATCAAGGTATATTTTTGCTTACAGTTACTGAACCTCTTGTTGAGGTAGTAGATAGCTCTTTCCTTGCTTCTATCATCTTTCTACCCCAGCATGCAGCCCATAGCGCTGAAATTTACTAATATATATATGAACAGTGGAACTTTATCATGGGGAGACACCAAAATAGGGGCTTCAATCAATTGTTTCTTGATGGCGAGGAAGGGCTTTTGATAGTCTTCATTTCACTTTTCGGAGGAATTTTTCCTCAACAACTTAAAGATGGGCTCACAAGTCGCAAAGAGTTGAGAGATAAATCTACTTATGAAATTGATTCTCCCAAGAAATCCTAGTATCTCCTTTTCTATTTTGGGTATAGGCATCTCAATGATGGTTTTAATCTTGGTAGGCTCCAGCTCAATGCCTCTGTTGCTTAGAAGAAATCCCAATAATTTACTGAATTTGACACGGAAAGCACACTTGGTTAGGTTCAGCTTCAAGTTATATCTACGGAGCTGGTTGAATAGCTTTATGAGATGGTCGGCATGGTCATCTTCCCCTTGGGATTTGACGATGATATCATCCACGTAAACGTCTATCTCTTTATGTATTATATCATGAAAAAGGGCCATCATGGCTTGCTGATATGTAAAACCAACATTAATAAGGCCAAAAACTAGTCGCCGAGAGTAGAATGTTCCCCAGGGAGTGATAAAGGCTATTTTCTCCCTATCTTCTTCAGCAACCATGATTTGATAATATCCGACAAAGTAGTTGGCAAATGAGTACATGCCAAATTGCGGCGTGTTGTCTATTAATATATGGATGAAAGGTACTGGGAAGTCGTCTTTGAGACAAGCCTTGTTTAAGTCCCGGTAATCCACACATACTTGTACATTCCTTCCGGGCTTAGGCGCACATGAACTATGTTAGACAGCCATTTTGGGTAGGCTGACACCATGATAATGCCTGCTTTGAATTGCTTGACAATTTCTTCTTTGACTTTCAGACTCCACTTAGGCTTCAGTTTCCTGAGTTTCTGTTTGACTGGTTTGAACCCTTCTGTGATGGGCAGTCGATGAATGACAATATCAGTAGACAAAACGATCATGTCTTCATGTGACCGTGCAAACACATCATTGAACTGGGTTAGGAGGTCAATCAGGTCTTTCATTTAGTTTGGGGTAGGTTCATTTCCTATTTGGATTTCTTTAGGATTTTTTGAGGTTCCGATATTAACAGTGGTGGTTTATTTAAGGGTTGTTTTAGGCTTGTCTTCAACCAATTCTTTGATCTACTCATGCACGTCACAGTCATCTATCTCCTCTTGATCAACCCCCATCAAGTCAAAGTCCAGCTCTATATTAAAGTCGTAGTCACTGTCTAGATTTGGCGATTCATCAGCAAAGCTAAACAAATCCAACTTTGGAGTCTTGAAAATAAAACTATTTTACTTAATATAGAAAACTGTTTAATCATATAAAACATCAGTAAAAGCATGACAAAAATAATTGCTAGCACTAAGCAAAAAAAGTTAGCAGTATAATAATATCTACACTTTAGGGAAGATGAACTCTCTGCTCTTTTACCCTTTTCAAGTGATGCAAGGAGTGCTACTCCAGTTGTCCAAGGTCAGGTTATTGTTGACTGAAGTGATAAAGGGGTTGCTGCTATCCACCTCCTCTTTGATGATGACCAGAACTAAATTCACATCAGGACCAGCGTCCTTCCTTGGAATATCAACCTTAGCCCCGTTTATGAAAGGGATCACGGGTTGGTCTTCTAGATGATCACTATTTGGGATATCATTGTCCATACCATCAGTATATGCCAGGTAGAACATCTTTGTAAATTGATCTTGAACTTGTTGTAAGAACCTCTCATTCCTTCATTTCCTTAGCAGGAATCTGGATTTCTTTATCATTGACCTGCTTAACCTTAGGAATCAGTATGCTGGATAAAAAAGTAGGGATTTTGCTCATAGGTTTCCCGAATCCTGCATCAGTTAGATCTGGTAACAGAATGGTGGATAGATGAACCGACTGATGTTTGTGCGAGTTTCTATGATTTGATCTATAGGAATAGCTTAATCCAGCCTTCCTTATCTGGCTAGGTATATGAACTAGATTTTTGATCCCTTGTTGAATTTTCCTTAGCCCTTTGCCATGCCAGAAACCCAAAGATATCATTTCTTGACTGACAAACATTACTTCAAAAAAGATTAATGGCTTTAAGGTTGGGGTTCCAATAGGTCGATAGTGAGTGTTTCTCACTTCGAAGGCTTGAAAACTGGCAAGCTCAACTCCTTCATTGAGGCTGATCAAAGGCATATCCCCTTTTATATGGACTGGATATTCTGGTTCGGTATTAATAGTTACTAGAGTGCCATTATTGATGTATTTTACATGTTGATGAAGGGTGGAAGGGACTGCTCCTGCCATATAAATCCACAATCTTCCCAACAATAAATTATATCTCGTGGTGATGTTCAACACTTGGAAGGTTATATAGAAAGTATATGGGCTAATCTCCACTGGAAGCTCTATTTCTCATACAGTGTTCCGTCGAGACCAAACGAAGGCTTTGACTATAACGTGATTGCTCCGGATTCGATTTTAATTGATTTTCATTCTTTCCAAAGTATCATACGAACAAATGTTCAAGAAAGATCCTCCATCTATCAACACGCCTCCTATTACGTATTTAGATGATATCACTTCTATATGCAATGACTTGCAATGACAAATCCTTTTAACCGATGTGTCATCGCCAGTAAAAGATATCACATTGTTGTTAAAAATATGATCTATCAAGTGATGGGATTTTTCTGTGTCTACCGCCTTTGGCAGATGTGCTTCTTCCAATATTTATATTAAGATCTTACGATGAACTTCTGAAGATAATATTAAATCCATGATAGATATCTGTCGGGGTGCCTCTTTTAATCTTTGCACCACTTTGGCTTCATTATGCCCTATTTTGCTTAGGAATTCTTTAATTTTCTCATCGGGCACTTTCCCCATGGTTTTAATGACTGGTTTTACTACACGGTGAGGTAGATACAACGAGTTATCCTTTGATACGATAGAAGTTTGATCTGATGTTGAACCCTTATTATCCCCATAATTCCACGGGACTCTTTCCAAGCTGATTAAGGGATATTGTGGTCTAAATGGAAACATCAGTGGTTCTGGTGCAACAACTTTCACATGATTCTTTCCTCTTTTGTCCCCCTTTCCTTGAATTGTCAAGGGTACTGCAGCTGTGTCTTTCTCACAGGAAATGACTACCACAGTTTCTTTCAAACTTCATATCATGGGAGGAAATATCGCTTCTTTCATCACGAAAGATATTATCCTGACTTACTCTTAGCAGTTCACCGCTTTCAATTAGGTCATGAATTAAGTGACGAAGTCCCCAACATTCTTCTATATCTTAACCAGGAGTGTTGGAATGATATTGACATATCTTAGAAGAATTGAACTTCCTTGATCGAGGGTCCACTAGGGACTAATAGCTCTGTCACTTTTCCCTTGTTGATCAACATATGTAGAATTTCTTCCATAGGCTGATTTAAAGGAGTGAACTTTCTTTTAAAGGAAAACTTTCTATGAGCTCGGAATCTTTCTTCCCTTGCAACTTTATCTACCCAGGTTTTATGTTCATGGAATCGATAATGATCCTTCTTTTCAATTAGGAGAATTTTAGGTGGAGGAAGATTTGTTCTCCTTTGGCTGACATAAGTTATCAACTGCCGAGTCACTTGGTGTTGATATACCATCAATTCTGCCAATTGATCAATCTGATCCTTGATAGACTTTATTTCTTGTTCTATTAGAGACCGACCTTCTGAATAGCCCCACTTGTTAGAGTTATCCTTATTTGTTTGGGAAGAGTCTCCTATGTACTTGAGGTACTTGGAACCTTCTCCATTCCCCATACTAATCATGTTGACTACCTCCTCATTGTGCTGAGGTAAAGGGTTGTCCTGGGCATGTGGCTGTTCTGGTGTTGTCACCACTATCTATCATGTCTTGGATATTGTGCTTCAGAGACCAAAATTCTTGGGTATCATGGCCAGGAGCTTTAGAATTGTAAGCACATTTTTTGATTGGGTCAAAATTCTTCCCACTTGGATTGGCTGGGGGAAGGAGCTGAGTAATTTTCTTTTGTTCTGTCAGAAGCTTTAGTATATTCTCAAGTGAGTCCCCTAAGGGTGTAAATGTTCTTCGATGTTTAACCTCTCCTGCTTTTTGAAATGAAGGATTTTAATATTGTACAGATGTTTGGAAAGGGAAATAATTATTTTTCTTTGAATGGCAGGTTTTCATTGCCTCTCTGAGATTGACCCTGGAGTATCAAGGATACATCTTCTTCCTTCTTCTTATGAACTGTCCGAGGATTATTTCCATAATTTCTGATCTGAATGTGCTCAGCCACGACTTCTAAAGTAGTGAGGTTATTAATCTTTACGGTCTTCAATCCAATTTCAGACATTTCTCCATGTTTAATCATTTCTGAGAATTGTTTTATTATCCCAGCCAAGACTCTCTCATAATATGGAGCTTCTTGTATATCATTGAAAGTCATCACAATTTTAGTTTCTCTCATTGGTGGAATGACTTATGCTGCCATACGTCTCCATCTCTGGGCGTATTCTCGGAAAGATTCATTGTTCTGCTTTTTAACTTTAGTGTTTTGATATCTATATAGAGCCATTTGTGACTGGAAGCTGTATTGATTTAGGAAGGCATGAGCTAGCTCTTCCCATCTATGGATTTTGGAGTTGTCAAGTCGAGCGCACCATGGTTAGGCTTTTTTGAAACAACTGCATTCTCAGCTATTCGTCCTCTACATAGGATCCAAGCTCTCCAATGTACACTTTTAGATGAGTATAAGGATCTCCCATTTCATCGTACTTTTCAAAATCCAGGACCTGGAACTTGCCTGGATAACGAGCCCTTGGGAATGTGCAGAGATCTGAGTAGTTAACAATCCCATATGCTCCAGCTCCTTTGATTGATCGGATGGTTTCTTTCATTTGTTGGACTTTCTTTCTAATGTCACCAGTTTCTTGATCCTCCTTAAGATTGGTGATTTCAGGGGTTTTGTTAGTTTTATCATTGGTTTGAGATTCGGGTATCTGTGTTTCCCTCTTTTTGTCAGTACCCTGACTGCCACCATGTGCGGAGGACTCTGGTTTAGTGGGTATTTGTTGACCCTATGTGCTTTTACTCAGCTCTTTCAGGAAGACAACTAATTCTGCTATTTGATTTCTAAGTCCCTCGAACTCTTCTCGAGACACAAAACCTGACCCCTGTTGGGTAATCTCATCCATGTTAGTGGACATGCTTGTTCCCTTTTAGATTTGGATTTGGTAATAGGACCAATCTTGCCTACAATAAAAGTAGCTAATTTAGTCATGACAAACATTAACATGATGCATGCTTTGCAATGTGTCAGTTTTTGGGGGTTTTTTTTTCAATGTTTTCCTGCAAAACAGAGGTCAATTATTTTAATGAAAGGATATTATGACATTTGAAACAGTATTTGATATTTGACATTGAATTGAAAGGAATATATATATTTGACAATATTTAATATTCGACAAGATTTAGTATTGGACATGTATTGAATGAGGGAAGGTATGAAGAGACTTCCCTTCGCGTTTGGTTTATTAGAGGCTGACCTATCTTAGGTTACTCTCACGAGCTTTTCGGTATGAAGGTTCCCAGATCATTGCAATCAACTAGATGGGAAGTTAATCCGATATTTCAATTGAAACGGATCTGAGTGGCGCCTTTCCTCAGCCTCGCAGGATTAGTCTCCTCTTGAGTTCAGTAATAAGCCACCGACGAGTTTGCCTCTTGGTGGAGGAAACACACAACATACATTCATCGCGTCTCACCGTATACAATATGATGACATTGTGCGAAGCACTAATATAAAGCATTGTAAATAAAGAATTCATTCACATCCATTCAATGTAAAGACAACATTCACACACATGTAAATAAAAAGGGAATTGAAAAGATTGAAATGCGGCTTAAGCCCTCTATTGTCCCCAGCGGAGTCGCCACCTGTCGACGTAGGGAATTTTTTCTTGAGTTGTTCTCTACCCTTTAGATTTCGATATGTTGATTTTATCTTTCTTTAACGGTGTGATTTTAGAAAAGACCGACATACAATGTCGACGATTTAAAAAGCTTGATTTTAATGATTGGGCCAAATTAGACAGAGCCGCCAGTTGGTATGAGTTTAAATGGTTGTACTAACTCAAACGAATTTTGAAACGTTTAGCAATATGGCCCAACATGTGACTCCGTTTAATTGGTCTTGGAAACCGAGATTCATATAGTTTGGGGGCTTGCTTAAGTGAGGGGAAGGTGCTAGGCACCCCCCGACTTCCGTGAAACATAGGTACCGCGTCTTTTAATTCCCCATGCATGTGATGTGTGTGTGACAATCTGAAAATTTTTAAGATCTTAAATGATTAAAATAAAGGTTAAAGAATAAAACCTAGATGAGAATTTGAGGATTTTTTTAAAATTTTTAAGAAGAACCTATATGGTTTACTAATTAAAAGAGAATAGAAAAAACTATAGGTTAAAAAATTCCAAAACCCTAGAAATGAATTTATATGTACTTGAAGGAATATTACAGATAAGGTATTACGATACCTATAAAGTTTGGTGACCTAATATATAAATTAGGTATTTGAATTAAATAACCTCAAGTGTTGTCTTTATTTAATTGTCTTAGTATTTTAATTATATACTAGTGACCTAATCTAAGAGATCTATGAAATATATCTCAACCTATTAGATTATCTTGTATGATTATGTGAGTGTTTATAACTTAGTAAGTCAATTAGGGCTATTAAGTTAATACACTAGGGAAATATATTTTGACTTATGTGGATTATGTACGTGATTAAATAAATATACATTATATAATGTATATACATTTATTTTGTATATAAAGAGAATTAAGAATAAAGTAATGTAACCTAATACATATATTAGGTATGGTAATTAAATAACCTAAGGGATTATGATATGAGAGAATGTTAGTATTTAATAAATATATACTAACCCTAAGAGATTTATTTTATACATCTCAATTAATTAATTTTATAACCTAAGTAAAACAAGTCTAATTTGGGGTATGAAATTAAAGATACATGAGTAAAGAATTTATTTACAAAGGAGGGGAAAGGAAACCCTAACTAAATGATTATGATAAGATAAAAGTTTAAAGTATGGAACCATGTTGATTTCATGGCCCAAAGAATTAAATTTGCAAGCCCAAGTAATTAATTGAGTAGCCCAATTTGTGGCCCAATTGAGAGGGGACTCATTGGGCCGTTAGTAAGCTAATTAAAGCTTTAAAAAAACAAACCAAATGGGGAGAAAGGCCCATATGTTTCAGCGACTTAAGGAAGAGAGGAAGGGGAGTGAATGTAATGATGGCTTTTTACTAACTCTCACCAACTACACATATGTGTCAAGTTTCCATTCAAGCCAACACTTTAACCAAGTCTTCAAGCAACCTTTAGTGTGCAAGCAAGCTAGTAATGATGAGAAAGAGAGAGGAGGAGCAAGAGTGTGGGAGATAATAATAATAATAGATATACATTATATCTCTTCATCTTTTACTAACAACAAAAGCCTTTCATTTTCTCTTTCATCTCATTTGTATAAGCTAGCAAAGCAAGAGCAAGAGAGAGAGAGAGAGCCAAGATTTCGACCACGAAGAGGTTAGGAGAAACGGAGAGTTTTGTTAAGTTTCATAGTTCCTAATCAAAACTTAGGAAGAAGAAGAGGGAAGGAAAAGTTAAGGAATTCTCTAATATTTGACTATGTGGTTAAATGTTAGATAGTTTACTTATAAAGTAAAAGTATTGTGAGATAAAGTATGTTTTGCTAATTGAAAGATCAATCTTAATATTGATAGGTCTTTTCAATAAAGAGATTAAATTAGATTACGTAGAAGTAATCGATGGTTCAGGCAAGTTTTCCTTAACTCAAACTTGAGTTATATTTGCAAATCATGTTAGTGAATAATTTTTGTTGAGTATTCACATTTATATTGGTTATTGATTCACACTTAGTGCATGTTGCATATGTTCATCAGGTATGAAAGACTGATCACATTCATTACCATAAGGTTCAGTTAAAATTGTTCATGGTCCTTGTTGTCATTAAACATTATTGATTCAGTCATTCAATTATTGACATTTTGATTCATGCTCTTTCAAAATTATTATATTGTTGAAAATTCGAAAGCTTATTATTTCTTTCAATCATGATATATATCTTCATTTTATTTAAACTTGCTGGGAAAATTAGTTGCTCACCCTTGCTATATCTTGATAACGAATTTTAGATTAAGACGAAGGCTTGAAGAATGATACAGGCAAGAGCAAAGTACAATAATAGATTGTTATGCGAGAATAACTATTTAGTTATCATATGCAAATGATGTTGTAAACCTTTTTAGTTACTTAAGGTATGTTTTCAGTTAAGGTTAATAGACATTGGAAAATGTGATAGAATCATGAGAAATAAATAATATATTTTTATATATTCCGCATTAGATGATAGAATATGTATGATAATGAAGTAATGTAACGTATCAGGTCTGAGGTTCTAGGGACCCGAATTTAGGGGCGCTACATTTGGTATCGAAGTCGTAGGTTATAAACCTTAGGTAGGGTTACCTTAGGCTATAAATGCCGCGATGAGAATAAGGAATAAACTCAAATAGAGTTTAAGTGCTAAGAGATGAATTTAGGATATTCATCAGTAAAATAAGAAGATCGTAAAATAAAACGATCATAAGATAGAAAAGAATCGTAATATAACACGATTATAAGAAGAGATCACAACGTGTTCTGATGAGGTCATAGGAGGACAGATGATCAATCGATTGTTTGAAAAATTTATAGCAAAATTGTTGTACAATAGTTGTACTATGAAATTATACTATGTAAACTCAAAAGAGTTATAGATGATGAGATACAAAATTGGTGTCGCGCTATTCGCTATATGTATGTTGAGAAGGTGATTCTTTTCTCAAGTGTATAACGGATAGGTAGAGAATATAAGATTAGGTCAAGTTCTTAAAACTCATACTTATGGTAAGTTTGTGACTCCTAATTGTATGGTATGTTTTTGAACCCTTAAGCATATGTACAGTTCCTTATTGTATCTTGAACTACGTATTGCTAGGATAAGTTCCTAAACTCATATTATTGTGGTAAGTTGCTGAACTCATAACGTGTGGTATGTTTGATGAACTATAGTGGGGTATTGAGAAGTGTGATGATAGCAGAGCTCCTCATAGAAGGAAGCAGTATGTACTCATTAAATTGAGCATGAAATCAGATAAAGGTTATATTAAAACCTAGTTTTGATGAATAAAAGGAGTGGTGACTAGTAGACTGTAATTTTAATGACGAAATTCTTAGAAGAAGAGGTGAATGTGATAAGCCAAAAATTTATAAAATCTTGAATGATTAGAATAAAGGTTAAAGAATAAAGCCTAGATGAGAATTTGAGGATTTATTTAAAATTTTCAAGTAAAACCTATATGGTTTGCTATTCGAATAAGAATAGAGAAAATATGGGTACGGAATTTCAAACCCTAGAAAGGAGTTATATGTATTCGAAGGAATGTTAAGAATAAGGTATTGTGATACCTATAAATTCAATGTGAATTGAATAGTGTTAGAAATGTTATAATGATATACGTGGACATTTATTAAGGAAATAAAATTTTCCATGAAGAGATACTATGAGGTTAAACGAAGATGAGTATATGTATAGAAATATATATATATACTTGGTAAGGTGCTATATATTTTAGCAAGAGGAATGATGAATTAAGTTAAGGATATGAGTATCAAGATAAAACTATGTCAGTAATTAACAGAGTTTGAATATTGGCCTTGATTAGCAAATAAGAAGAAGAATAAGTGGAAAGTTATTAACTAATTTAATTAGCAATAAAAATGGAGTAAGTTAAAACTCAAAATTTGAGTTAGAGATATAATTTTAAAGCACGGACTGCTCGGTTGAGTCCGGAATGTCAAGTTTAGTCAGAAAGGACAATAAACACAAAATGTGTAAGGGTTTGACTTTTTGGTCAAAGTCAACAGTTGACTTCTATAGAGAATAGTCTAATTGGGTTATGTAAGTTAATTGATATTATTGATATATGAGAATGTGTTTATATTAATAATAATGTATAAGAGTCCAAATGATAATTTATTTCATGGACTAAAGAGAATAAATAGTTTAAACAAGCCTAATTATTTTATTAAGAATGAGACTTGTAGATAAAGTGAATTATGGGCAATTAAATTATTAATATAGCCCAATAAATTATGTATGGAGCAATATAGTGATGGCCCAATTTAACTATGGGAGGAAGCCCAAGCTTATTTTAACTAGTAAGCAAAATAGAATTTATTTGCAAGTCCAAAATGAATTAATCAAAGCCCAAACTCTTAGCCCACTTAAAAGAGGACTTATTGGACTTCTAGTAAGCTAAATGAAGAATACAAAACAAACCAAATGGGCCAAATAAGGCAATCATGGCCAAAATTTTGAGGGTATTATGGGAAGAAAAAGAGCAACTTTGTAGCTTATCCAAAATCTTGGTTAAAATCTCCTAAATCTACCAACTAAGCCATGTGTCACTCTCTTATCATGTACAACACTTACGGTTAAGTGAACAAGCAACCATTAGAATGATTAAGAGAGAGAAGTAGTGAAAGAGAATACTTATACACTTAATCATACTTACTCCACTTACTTCATTTTATTCCTTACACTTCCAAGCTTCTTAGGTAGAGAAAAAGAAAATATATAGAGAGAGAGGGAGAGACGTATTAGACCATTTCAAGGAGAAAAAGAGGAGATTTGATCTTCATGAATGCTAAGTATCTTAGCCACTTTGGAAGGATAAGAAGAATAGCAAGACGAACGAGGTAATGATTCTTAAGATTTTCAAGTTTATCTTTTTTACTTGTTAGATTTTGATGAAACAAGGGCTCTTATGTTTGATCTTTAAAAACACTTCATCTATATGAGTATAAGTGTTTTATATGAGGATCAAAATATTTTTAAAGTTGAAAGTTAGATCAAAAGAGAGAAAAGAGAGATTTGTACAAAATGGGTAATGAAAAAGCTTATGCATGCATGAACTAGGTAATTTTGTGTTAGAATCTTGAGATGCATGTTGTATATGGTTAATATCATGCTAGAATGATAGATCTTGAGTTTAATAAGTTAAACTTGTGGATTTTTATGTGTTCATATGAAAACGTTTGGAAAAAAGAAGTTAGATGGATTTTTGGGAAAATTTTTATTTAACTAGTGTGCTATAACATGTGCATGTTGAAATCTACACGTGATATGTGAGATTTTCTTTCTTGGTATGCTAGATACATGAGTTAAGGGAAAAAACCCTTAGGAATCACTCAAATATGTTTAAAAATGAGCAAGTTATGAATTTAATCCCAAACTACCCAACTGTTGTAATCATGCTACTTATCAGTCACTTCTGGGCTGTTTTCGGTAACCAAAGCTGACTCAAATTTGGTTTTTGATATATGAAAATATAGTTTGGGAAAATACAAATCCAACGATACCAAATGGACCTAAATCCGAGATGTAGATCTCGAGATACAAGCGTTTCCGTAAAGGACCCCAAATCTGAAAAACGAACCAACTGTTATAAAAATACTTGCTGATCAGTCACTTTAACCCAGATTTCTGGGACCTAGACAGATCAGAATTTGATGTTTGATAAATGAAAACTATAGTTCAGGAAGATACGAATCCAACGCCTCTGACGGAGCCTAATTTCGAGTTGTAGATTTCGTTCTACAAGCGTTTCCGTAAAGGACCCCAAATCTAAAATTTTGGACGATAATTATAGTAATAGTAGAAATTAAATAAAAAAGGAATAATTATAATAAATAACTTTTAAAGCCACTAATGGGCTAGTAAGCTAATTACATATAAAGTTAAATGTAATTAACTATTTAATTATTATTTAAATAATATTAAGTAATAATTAAGTAGAGTTAGTGTTAATAAAATAACTATTTAATAATAATTAAAGTTAAACAATTAATTAATTAATATTTAATTAATATTAAATAAGGATTAAAGAATATTTAAGTAAGATTAAGTAATAATAAAGTAATTACTTACTTACATTGACATAAAAGTTATATAAATGATTATTTATTATTTAACTAACATTAAATAATAAATAAGAACAAGTAATAATTAATTATTCTAATATTAATAAGAAAGAATAATTAAAGATTTATTAAGTGATTTAATTATTTATTATTTAATAATAAATAAGGACGAATGTTAATTAATTATTCTTTAAATATTAATAAGAAATAATTAAAGACTAATGAAGTAAATAAATAAATTATTTATTATTCAAGGATAAAGAATTAATTAATTATTATTAAAGACAAATAATATTTTAATTATCTATTATTTAATTAACATTAAATAATGCGGAGTTATAATTAGTTATTAGTTATTATTAAATAATAAATAAAGATAATTAATTAATTACTATTTAATTAATATTAAATAGTAATCAAATGAAGAAGGAGTTAACAATTAATGGAAATAACTCCTTAATTAAACAATTATAATAAATTTTTTAAAGATCTAATAGTGTTTATCACCTAAGAAAAGCCTTATTAATTATTAAACTATTAACCTAATATCAATTAAATATCTTATAGGATTAACGATAGTGCATTAAATATATACTTTGTGATCGAATTATTTGTTAGATGATAGCACCAGTAAGTGTATAGATGAACAATTATATGCAGTACTAATTGATAGATCTACATTATCAATGTTACGTCATTCAAAGAGTTTTAATTAAAGCTAGCTAGTCGTAGCTCGTCAAACAGGCAAGTTCTCTAACTCAAACTCGAGTTTTTATTTTTCAAGCATGGTAGTGGATAATTATTGTTATTATTCCACATCTAAGATTATTATTGAATATTCGCATTTATTGCAAGTTCTCTAACTCAAACTCGAGTTATTATTGTTCAAGCATGGTAGTGGATAATTATTATTGATTATTCCACATCTAAGATTATTATTGAATATTCGCATTTATTGCAAGTTTCCTAACTCAAACTCGAGTTATTATGTTTCAAGCATGCTAGTGGTTCAATTATTTATAATTATTCCACATCTCTGAAATTGATTCGCACTTAGTGCAAATTGCATATGTTCATCGGGTATAAAAGGCTGATCACCTTCATTACTATAAGGTTCAGTTAAATTTGTTAATGGTCATTGTTGACCTCCCATCATTATTAATTCAGTCATTCAATGATTGAAATTTAATTCTCAATCTTTCACAATTGTTATATATTGTTGAAAATTCAGAAAGCTATACTCTTTTCTTCAGTCATGATATATCTTTATTGTATTTAAACTTGCTGATCAAAGTAGTTGCTCACTCTTGCTATATCATAATAACATATTTCAGATTAAGACAAATGTTCCAGGATTAAAGACAGAGACACAAGCAAATGACAAGATTAGAGTGTTATGCAAAAAAACTTTTTAGTTATCTTTTGTAAACCTTTTGCAATGTTGAAGGTATATATTCAGTTAAGGTTAATAAACCTGGAGAAATGTTATAGAATCATGTGAAATAAACAATATATGTTTATTAGTTCCGCATTAGATAATAGAATATGTATGACAATGGAATACCGTAACGTACTAGATCCGAGGTTCTAGGGACCCGAATTTGGGGGCGTCACAGGTTGGACACGACGTTTTTCACTCTTAGAGAGGCTTTCAAAAGTAGTGAGAATCTCATAGAGATTTGAATACTAGTTGCTGTTGGAGGAAGAGGGGATATCAGTTAGCATTGCTGGAGCAAGGATTGACTTCTCAGTCTGAGCTAGATAACTTCCAATGGTAGAGTGCAAAGGCTCTACGATCGTGGACTTTGATGTGATCTTTCCACTTTTTAAGCTTTCTCGTAGATCGCAGGGAATGTAGATGTTGCTGGCTTGTCGGTAGACCTTGAAGTGAGGCTGATCTCTGATTAGCTTGGTTGCAAATGACTTAACCCTTGGGAAGTTTTGCTATATCAGCTTTAGGTTGGGAAACTGTGAGTAGCACCATCTGAAGTAACTTTTATCTTCAGTAGTTGATACCTTCAGCCATGGCATCAATGGATAGAACCTCCTTATCAGATGATTCTCAGAATCATATAACACGGTTGTAAGGTCCAACTCCATTTCTTGAAGATTGTTGAGCAGATCTGCTGTGGAAATCCTTACCATATTGATTATTTCATTTCTATGGTCTACCTATCTACCTGGTAGCACATTATGTGGTTCATCAAATACTTCCACCACTATTCTTGTTTTAACCTTTGCAGGAGAGGGAACATGATGATAGTCATTTGGCTCCTGATCTTCAGAATTAGAGTCTTCTTCCCTTCCTTCAGGTCCTGATCTTGAGTCAGACTGGTGCAAGCTCCCTTCAACTTACTCATCAGTATATTCCTCTTCTGATTCAGATCCATTTGCAGTCTTTTAATTCTCATCACTGCTGGAACTGTCAGACATCTTCTTTTTCCCTTTTGAATCTACTCCCATGGGCTCAGGCTCATCATCATTATCATCACCTAGCTCAATGATCTTTGTAGAAGATTCTTTTTTCTTCTTTAGGCCTGGTTGGGCAATCAGTCTGTTGCTCTTTCTTCTCCTTGGAGGTTCAATAACAGGAGGTTCAGGTTCCTTTTCCTTCTTCAGATTCTGAATCCTCTAAATCAGCAAAAGGTCTCCTTCGGGATTCATCAATAGGAGATCCAGGTGCTTCTCCTTTTTTCGATCCTGATGCTTACTTATCAGCAGAATGACTACTTTGGGGGACCTTTGGTGACTTTCTCACCACCTTAGCTCTCTTCTTTGATGGCTTCTCAGAAGTAGACTCCGGAACTTTGGAATCGTCAGAGTGAGATACCTCATCCACTACATTGCTTGCCTTCCTCTTTTTCATAGTGCTTTTGCTGCTACTGCCATACGTCATCAGCTTCTTATTCTCCATGGGATTTTTTTTCCAGTTATTAATCAGCTTAGGAGACAACACCTTGTGAATATTTAGGTATTAACCCTCATCATCCATTATCTTATTGTGACACCCCCAAATCCGGGTACTTCGTTTCCACAAGATTTGGTGTTCACTTTCTAAATAAAATATGTATCTACCCAATAATAAAGAATTGCAAAGTAGATTACAACCTTCATAATTACTTAAATAAAAATCATCTTCCTTATAAAAGGATTACAACCTTGTCCAAAATAAATCCCAAGATTATCTAACCTTAACATAACAATTAAGTGCGAAAATAAAATATTATAAACTAGTCTTATTACAATCAAGATTGAAGGTAACAAGTCTTCACTTGCTTATCTTTTCTTTCCCTTTACTGGTTGACTGTACGTCAAAATTCTCAATTTTAACTGCAAGGGGTTATAAAATGTGCAAAAGTGAGCAAACAAAAGTTCACTTGAAATATAACAATGATATGATATAACTGAATAACTTCAAAAAGGGTTTGAATAGCTTTACTTTCGTCAAAATAAAGAATTGAATAATAATTCTTTCATCATATTTAAAATTCAAATATAGAATTTATCTGAGGGTTATACGACCTTGAACTATGTCCTAGGTTATAAATATTTCTATTTAAAACCTTTAACAATCATTGAGATTATGGACCTTTAACTCGTACTTAGGGGGATCAGCCCTTCGTACCATATATTGTGCACAAACATTCAACGCTTTTACGTAGTACCCTCCCCTAATAAATAGGGTTGTTCATCTCAGTATTTGAATACAAGTCCGCACCAAAGAAAGTTTGGTTTGGATAAGCTTAAAGGAAATTTGGAGTTTCAACTATCATCAACTAAGGAGTAGTTGAATCGACTCACGATACTTTAACATTTTGATAATATAAGAATTCTGAACCAAATGTAAGATACAACAATAGATTTCATAATAACTAGACATACTTTGAAATAACTTAAAGCATTCGAAAGATTGGTGGATCTCGCTTGAACAATTAAGTCAAGATCACATCATTATTACAATAACTTCGATACTTATGCATTATGAACATTAGAATACAATATAACTTGTACAATACATAACAAGTTAAGAATCGGAAATAAACTTGCATGATATAATGAGCAAGGGTTAGAGAACTTGCACATTGAAAAGGTTCAATGGGAAAGCTCGCATAAACGTAAAAGAAAGGTCTTAGGAAACTTGCTTGACGTAAAAGAATAAGGATTAGAAAACTTGCCTCAAGTGCAAGCTACACTTTATAATTACAAACCACTTCCACAATTACCCTACATATTATATTATTTTTATAATATCAATTAGTACACGATTGTTACGTTAACATCGTTGAACTTCTTACTTAAGTTCAACTCACAACGTGGTTTACAACATAAGTTGCTAACTAGCCACATACGTGAGTCTATACTCACAACATACACTTCACAAGCTTATAACACTTTAAACTATCAAGCGTACCTTATGAAAGTAATACACACGTACACATATAATATATTCATATAAGACTTCAAGTCATCTTAAACATATCAAAAGTATGTTATCTCATTGTCTATTACACTTAACAAGTCATCAATATAAGTTAGCTAAACAAACACTGCATAAAAACTCAATGAAGCACAAAAAAAATTCCCGGACAGCAGGTTGCCCTGCTGGGGCGGGTACCCTAAGGCTAACAACCCCGCTGGGGCGGGGCCCACTACTGGCGGGGCCCAATTTGGCTTATTTCTTCATACCAAAGTCCGATTTTTCTCAACATGATGTACATGAAACTTAATGAAAACAAAATTTTAGACTCTTAACATGATTTTAACATAAAAAATCATTACAACACATAATCAAAACACAATTTTCATGATTTTTGAAGAAAACAACAATAGCAAGCGTTCTTGACGAAAATTGCTATTGCGAATTCGTTTTTAAACCAATTCATGAAATTCCAATTGTGTTAACTCTATTTCTTAACATATTAACATAATCCATGATCAATTTGAACAAAAATTTACAAACACATACCAATTTTGATGATTAAAAGACTATTTTCAAAATAAGCTCACAGTAAATTACTATGAACATGATTTCTTCACATTCATCGTAATTACGTGAATTGAATCACTTAAACAACTATAAAAATCATATGTAAGCACATATATATATATATATATATATATATATACACACACACACACATCCCATACACATATCATAATCAAGAAATTTACACAAAAAGATTATTATAGAGAAGTTCTTTTTGAAAAACATGGAATATATAAAACACAATAAGAAGAAAGTGAAACTTAGAGATTTTATCCTTTGATTGTGAGGAAGAAGAAGATGATGGCTTCTAGCAAGGACTCCTCTACTCTTTCTTTTCTTTGTTTTGTTCTAACTGACTAATCTTTAACTAACGTATATTGTAATATACATATAATATATAACTTACATATATTATACATAAATATAGAATATATAAATTATAAAATATAATGACTCTATAATAATTATAATAAATACAATTAATACATAAGTTACAAGTTTTGAATTTGAAAAGCCATGGGGCTTGTTTGGCCAAAATAACATTATTTTTAAAACAGATTAATAGTAACTAAGGCCATGTTTTGTAAAACGGGTTTAAAACAAAAGTAAGGCTTTGTTTGGTACAACCAATTTAAAACCCCTTTTTATTCTTTTAATAAATCTTTTACCCCATAGTTTAAACGCTATACTTTATTTAATTAAATTGCAACCTTCTAATTTAGTTAAATACAAGCTAACATTAATTAATTAATTAAAATTGCACATAATACTAAATTGCTACACAATTGTAATTTTCTTATTAATCATAATTCATGTAACAAATTAGTAAATCATTATAAACACTTAGCACATAATATTTCTCTAATTTAATTATTCTTAATTAAATTAAAATTATGCTACACCATTACTTACACATCAATTTAATTAATTCTATTGCACTTAATTAAATTACTCCACAACAATCACACAATTTATTTATTTAGCTCAATAAATAAATTAATAAAATATTTATTTTATTCAATAAATATTTATAATTAATATATAAAATTCTCATTCGTTACAATCTTCCCTCCTTAAAAGGATTCTGTTCCCAGAATCACATAAAAAAAATCTCATCTCTTACATTCTTCCCCCCTTAAAAAGATTCTGTCCCCAAAATCGATATATAAAGGGTTACACAAAGGCTAAGCAAATAATTGAGGATACGATTTCCTCATTACATCTTCGAGTTTCCACGTGGCTTCTTCAGCACTGTGGTTCCTCCAGATTACCTTAACAGAAGGTATCACTTTATTTCTAAGTACTTGTTCCTTTCTATCAACTATTTGAACAGGAACCTCTTCTTAAGTTAAGTCTTTATAAAATTGTAAAGGCTCGTATTCTATTACATGCTTGTAGTCGTGTTTGTACGGCCGTAACACGAAAATATGGAATACGTTGTGTATATTATCTAGCTCCGGAGGTAACGCCACCTCGTAAGCCACTTTGCCAACTTTTTGTAGTACCTCAAAAGGTCCAATAAATCGGGGGCTCAACTTTTTCTTCTTACCAAATCGAATCTTCCCCTTTCAGGGAGAAACCTTCAGGAAAACGAAGCTTTTCAGGAAGAATTCTCGGTTCTGTCGATGTTGATCGATATATTTCGTTTGTCTTTCTTGAGCAACAACCAATCTTGTTCTGATTAGCTTCACGATTTCGGCAGTTTATTGTACCAGTTCTGGTCCCAACAGTTGACGTTCACCGACTTCATCCCAGCACAATGGCGTTCTGCATTTTCTGCCGTATAACGCTTCGTAAGGCGGCATGCCAATACTCGCGTGATAACTATTGTTGTAAGCGAACTCCACCAACATTAGATGATCATCCAGCTTCCCTTGAAGTCCATAACGCAAGCTCTCAGCATATTCTCTAGTGTCTGAATCGTTCTCTCGCTCTGGCCTTCAGTTTGAGGATGGTATACCGTACTCATTCGCAATTGCGTTCCCAGACATTCTTGTAATCGCTTCCAGAAATTTGACGTGAAACGCGGATCTCTACTGGACACAATCGACACCGAAACACCGTGTCGAGAAATGATTTCCTTAACGTACAGCTTCGCTAACTGATCCAAGTTGTACTTAATCCTGATCGGTAGAAAGTGGGCTGACTTTGTCAATAGATCCACAATCACCCAAATCGCATCAAAACCCTTCTGAGTCACTGGAAAACCCACTACAAAATCCATCGTGATATGCTCTTACTTCCACTCTGGAATTTCCAACGGTTGTAGCAATCCGCTAGGTCTCTGGTGTTCTACTTTGACTTTCTGGCACGTTAAGCATTTCACAATGCATTCAGCAACATCCCTCTTCATATTCGGCCACCAAAAATAGTGTTTGAGATCCTGGTACATCTTCGTACTTCCAGGGTGAATAGAATATCTCGAGCTGTGAGATTCGCTTAAAATCTCCTCTTTGACTTCTGGTACTGATGGAACCCAGATTCTTCCTTCAAATCGTAGCAGACCTTCATTATCGATCTTGAACTTGAACTCTTTGCCATTGGCTATTCTTTTTCGGATCTTTTCACACTCTTCGTCGTGAAGTTGTGCTTCTTTCACTTTGTCTACCAGAGTAGAACCAGTAGTTACTTGAAATAACTTCTCATCCGATTCCTTCAAAAACTTCACTTCCAGTTCTAATCTAGTCATCTATTCTATTAACGGGTCCTGATCAGTTAACATGTTCAGCTTCTCCCGACCTTTTCTGCTCAAGGCTTCGGCGACGACGTTGGCTTTACCTGGATGGTAAAGAATCTCGCAGTCATAGTCTTTTATCAGTTCCAACCATCTCCTTTGGCGCATGTTTAAATCCTTTTGTGTAAAGATATACTTCAGACTCTTATGATCTGTGTATATCTCACACCTTTCTCCATATAAGTAGTGTCTCCATATCTTTAGAGCAGACACTACTGCCTCTAATTCTAAATCATGGGTCAGATACCTTTTCTCATAATCTTTCAGCTGTCTTGATGCATAGGCAATGACCTTACTGCTCTGCATTAGCACGCAGCCTAATCCCTTATGTGAGGCATCACTATATACTACAAAATTTCCCGTACTATTCTGTAAAGACAATACAGGTGCAGTACTCAACCTCTTCTTCAGCTCCTGAAAACTTTCCTCATACTTTTTCGTCCAAACAAACTTAACTGTTTTACGAGTCAAATTCGTCAACGGAGTTGCGATTCTAGATAAGTCTTGGATAAATCTCCGGTAATAACCTGCCAATCCCAAGAAACTCCTTACTTTATACGGCGTCTTTGGTTGATCCCAATTCATTACAGCTTCAACCTTCAACGGATCTATCGAAATCCCATCTTTATTAATCACGTGGCAAGAAATTGCACACGTTCTAACCAGAATTCGCACTTCGAGAATTTCGCATAAAGCTTCTCTCGTCTCAGCGATTCTAAGGTTAGCCTTAGGTGTTCAGTGTGTTCTTCCTTAGTTTTGGAATAAACCAGGATGTTGTCTATGAACACCACCACGAACTTATCTAGGAATGGCTTAAACACTCTATTCATTAAGTCTATAAATGCAGCTAGGGCATTCGCTAGACCAAATGATATCATCAAGAACTCGTAATGACCATACCGAGTCCTAAAAGCTATCTTCGGTATATCTTATCTCCTCACTTTCAACTGATGATACCTACTTCTCAAATCAATTTTTGAGAAGTATCTAGCACCCTTCAACTGATCAAACAAGTCATCGATCCTAGGTAAAGGATACCTATTCTTGATCGTAACTTTGTTCAACTCCCTATAATCAATGCAAAGCTGCATTGATCCATCCTTCTTCTTCATGAATAAAACTGGCGCTCCCCATGGCGAAACGCTCTGTTGAATATATTTCTTATCCAGCAATTCTTGCAGTTAAACCATTAGTTCCTTCATCTCGATCGGGGCCATTCGGTACGGAGCTTTCGAAATCGGAGCAGTTCCCGGCGCTAAGTCGACCACGAACTTTATCTCCTTATTTGGTGGAAGTCTTGGTAAATCGTCCAAAAACACGTTCATAAACTCCCTAACCACTGATATCTCTTCTATCTTCGGGCTCTCCTTATGCGTATCTACTATGTAGGCTAGATATCTTACACAGCCTTGTGTCAAAAGTTTCTTGGCTTGCATAACCATCAGACAACTCTCTTGTCTAGGCGATTTACTACCGTAAAACACTACCTTCGACGGAGTCGTAAGGTTTACCGACTTCTTATGACAGTCGATTATCGCCCCATGGTTGAACAACTAGTCCATACCCAGTATGACATCGAATTCCCCAAGTTTAATCGGAATCAAATCTACCCTTAATTCCTGACCATTAATGTCCAATCTACAGTTCTTGTAAATAAACCTAATAGGAATAACTTCCCTATTCACAATTTTTATGTTCAAGGGGTAAACTAATTCCTCTTTAGGTAAGTTTAAGGTCTTCGCGAGTTCAAGAATGTCTCTGAACTTCTTTTTTGATTTCTCGAATCTCTTAGTGCCGAGTTGAATACCCGTGACGACACGCCAATCTTCCATTTAAAGGGTTAGGAGTATTTGGGTGTTTTGATTTTAGGAGCATTGCAGGAGATATCTGAGAGCGGTTTGAGAATGGCTAGATGTTTGAGAGTTTTAGGCTTTTGGAGAGTGTTTAGGGTTTCAGTTTGAGATAGAGAAGATGGATTAGAAGCTTGCAGTTTTTTTGTAGTCTCTTGTAAGTGTAACTAACATAGATTTGAAATTCCCTTTTATAACTGTTCCCTCTTCTTTTTAAAGTGACAGGTGTAATAGTCCAATAGGTTATTGTCTGTAACAGCTTATAACAGATCAGCTTTTCAAAATTAACTTCCTTTTAGTTGACCATCGACTTCTTCAGTTCGTGGAGTAGCCTGATGACTTAGATTAGTACTCCATGATTTCTTTATCTGGTCGACGATCTCTTTGTCCATTTTGATGATCATCGTCTGTAGCCATTCTTTGATAGACAACTCTTCATTAATCTCCAATAGGGAGTTGCATGATTCATCAGCAACTTGTTTTCTTCTGAGGGGTTACTATATGCTTCTGCAGAGGACCTTGTGATGCATTCAATATCAGCACTTCTTCTTGGTTAAGTTTGCTCAGAAAGGGCTGGCCTCTTAGTATAAAACCTAGGGTTAGGTTTGTCTTTGAGGCGCTTATCAGAAGAAAGGCTTCTTAGACTTGATGGTTACAATATCATCACAGTGGGCTACCCTGCCAAGAAGTTCACTTACCAACTCTGGATATTCTTTGATGTTGGTATCTATATAGGCTGCGATCGTGGGATCTACATGCATTTACACTACAATCAGTTGTTTAATCGTAGGTACTTCACGATTGGAGTGGATGGTTGATGTGGTTACCAGTAGCACGTTTTCGGACGATACTACTGGGGATGAAGATTTATTTGGTTCATCAGTCACAAAGTTTTGGGACTTTATAACTGGGATGTGGCTGTTTTGGGTAAGCTTCTGTTTTAGGAACTTGACAGAAATGGACTGGTTCTTCGTGGAGTGGTCAATAGACATGCAAGAGAGTTTGACCAGTCCTTTGAGCTTATCTGAGGACTTCTAGCAAGAATCTCACTTCTTCATTTTCTCCTTAAGCTCGACCACCTCCATATCATTAGTTGTTCTTTCATAATCTTCACCATCTCCATCTCTTCACTTGCTTTTCCCTTATCGCTAAGTATGCCTTCAATGTTTGGGAGATCTGAAGTATTTGCTTCACTGTGCTCCCTTGTTAATCTGAGTGCTGCTAGGTTTAGCAGACCACTGCTCCCCTTCAGTTGATACTATCATCTTAGAGAAAGATGGACTATTCTTCAATACATACATAAGTAAGGTAGCCTAGCATATCTCCTTCTGACTAGAATCTTCGTGGTTGAATAAGCTCCATTAGATCATAGAGTGATTTCTTTAGAACTGGTCACTCCACGATTGCTGACTAGACACTATGAACGTAGTTTCTATCATTCAGGCTTTAGCATCTTCTATACTCATGGAGCTTTGCTTCTATGATGCATACTTCATAACCATTAATTGATGATCCCTTGATATAAACTTCCTTGATGTTCCTTTTGAGATGATATGCTTTGCATGAATAAGCTTTGCATGAATAAGCTTGTAAGGTCTCTTACATCTTGACATGAATAGCCAGCTTCCTTATGATTGTGACACCCCCAAATTCGGGTACTTCATTTTCACGGGATTTGGTGTTCACTATCTAAGTAAAATATAACTACTGCCCGTAAATAAAGAATGCAAAATAAATTACAACCTTAATTGATAAATAAAATCTTCCTTATAAAAAGGATTACAACCTTATCAAAAACATTCCCAGGGTTATCTAACCTTAACATCAACAAATACGAAATATAAAACATCACATAATAAAATTTATGTCTTATTACAAATCATATCATAAATATGAACAAGTCTTCACTTGTTCATCTTGCTCTTTCCTTTACTTGTTGACGGTTCGTTAACTCTCTCAACATTGGCTGCAATGGTTATATAAATGCAAGAGTGAGCAAACAAAAGCTCACTTGAAATAACAATCAATAGTGATGACATAGTATGGAATAGCTTCAACTGAATTGAATAATATTTCATTCATCGATAATCAAGAATTGAATATATAATTTAGAATTCATTTGAGGGTCATAAGACCTTGAACTATGTCCCAGGTGGTAAGTGTTTCTACTTAGACCTTTAACAGTCGTTAGACTATATGGACTCTTAACTCGTACTTAGGGGGATCAGCCCTTCGTACCATGTATTGTGCATAAACATCTTAACGCTTTCGCATGGTAATTCCCTATTACTAGGGTTATTCACCTAAGTTTTCATTAACAAGTCCGCACCAAAGAAAGTTTGGTTTGGATAAGCTCAAGGGTAATTTAGAGTTCAACTATCATCAACTAAGGAGTAGTTGAATCAACTTACAATAATTAAGAATTCAATAATAAAAGAATTACGAAATAGCTATGAGTCATAACAATAGACATCATATACAACAGTCATGCTTTAGAAATATCTTAAAGCATTTAAAAGATAGAATAGACCTTACTTGAACAATTAAGTCAAGGTCTCATTATTTCAATAATGAACTTCAATAATATTCTTGCTCAATATGAAATTTAGAGAGTAAAATAACTTGCATAATTATAACAAGAAAGGATAGAACAACTTGCTCAATAAAAGTAAAGTTTAAGTTTATAACACTTGCCTCGTGCACAAGCTACAATTTACAATCACGTTTCACAATTATCCTACATATTACATTACGTTTACAATATCGATTAATTTTATAACCACTACATTTAATCGTTGAACTTCTCACTTAAGTTCAACTTAACAACGTGGTTCGTAAACTTAACTTGCTAACTAACCACATAACGTGAATCTAAACTCACAACATGCATATCACACGTGTATAACCTTTTAAACCATCATAATCATACCCTATGATAACAACATCCAAATTCACACATAACTTGTTAATATGAGACTTTAATTTATCTTATACATGTCAACAATATGTTATATTATTGTTTTATACACTTAACATATCATCGGGTTCATTACATTTAGTTAGCTTTTCATGTTAGGGCTTAAACACACAAAACAAATTTTTGGACAGCAAGGGAACTCGCTGGGGCGGGTTTAAGCCGGTTGGGGCGGGTTTAAGCCGACTGGGGCGGATATTCCTGCTGTGGGAAAAATCAGCTCGCGAACTTGTGCAGGAAAAAGCCAATCTGGCTTATTTTCTCGCACCAAACTCAGATTTTATTACATATAATGCATATAAAACTTTATAAAATCATAACTTTAAACTTCTAACATGTTTTTAATATACATAAACACCACAACACATAATCAAAACCCTTAATTTTATGATTTTGAAGAAACACCATTGTTAAGTGTTCTTAAAGAAAATTAACATTGTGAGTTTGTTATTAAACCAAAACACATATTTCAAATCATGTTAATTTCATTTCTTAATATATTATCATAATCTAAACTTAATTTATATCACATATCACAATCAAACAGAATTTTGATGTTTAAGAAATTGTTTTTCAAAATATTTCATTGTAATTGCTATGAACATAAAGAAATCATGTTCATCATATTTACATGAATTGAATAGTTTAAGCTTGCATACAAATCATATATAATAGTTTATATATACAATTTAACACATATAAACTATATTTACATGAATTCTCATAAATCAAGTTTACAGAGAACTTAAAAACATGAAGAACAATAAAGAACAAAACTTAAAATTAGATTATACATTTTCTTGATAGAGAAAGAAGATGAAGATGGTGATGAAGGATTTTGATTCTCTCAAAGCTCTTCTTCCTCTTTCTTTCTTCTTCTCTCTTTTCTCTCTAACTCTCTTACTCTGTTCTTCTTCTAACTCTTATTTCTAACTTACGTATAATATAAAACTGATAATATAGATATAATACATATAATTACATATAATATATAACTGACAAATACTTAATATACAATATTAATAAATATCAGTTACAACTTTTTAAAACTCAAAAGCCATAAGGCTTGTTTGGCAAAACCTCTTTATTTTTAAAACAGATTTTTAGGAGCTAAGGCCTTGTTTGGTAAAACAGAATTAAGACAGATTTAAGGGCCTTGTTTGGTAAAATTGAATTAAAACTCTTTTTGTTTTATTTTAATAACTCCTTTAACACATAGTTTCCAATGCCACACTTTATCTAATTAAATCTTACTATCCCAATTTAATTAAATTAAAGCTAACATCAATTAACTAAATAAAATTACCACATAACAATTATAATTACTCATTACTCATAATCTTATGGAACAAATACCACATAATATTCATCTAATTTAATTATCTCAATTAAATTAGGGCTACACCATAAAATTATTACATATCAGTTTAATTAACATATTGCGCTTAATTAAATAACTCCATACATAATCATATCAATTATTTATTTAACTCAATAAATTAATCAATTAAAATATTTATTTAATTCAATAAATATTTAAAATTAATATTCAAAATTCTCGTTTGTTACAATGATGATCAACAAAGGATTTTGGAATCCATTTAAGTTCATGTGATCTTCATTCATGGGGACTCAACAAATCTTTAGAAGCAAGCTTTGGCATTGAATGACCTTGAATTAGAGCATTGCTGAGATATCTTTAAACTTGTAGCTGGTTGAGTCTTTGTAACTGAAGTCATCTTCTTCAGTTTTCCTTAGTGAGGTCAGAAAGACCATGTACCTGCAGGTTAAACGAATTTCTATCTTGGTACCCATGGTTACTTGGGTCCTGCTAGGTTAGTTTTCTTAAAATCCCAATTCCTCATATTCTTGGATTTACATCATATAAGCATCAACAATCATATTTATACGTATATCAAATTAAGATATGACAGTTATAATGCATGATTGTGAGTGTGTGTGTGTATGATTAAACATTTTGATATGATAATCTTTTTCTTTGGCTGTTACATCCTTTGCTTTGCCATGTTCACAGATTTTGAATATTCACAGAGTAAGGATCAGCTCTATTACTTATTTGCATCTGATTGGTTCGTGGAGTTGATTAATTTCTAAGAACCTTCAACATACACCTGTAGTGTTGATCATACTCTGCGTTTTATCAAAAACACAAAACATTGGCTTGTATGGCAAAGGTAGAGCAACTCAAACTTCTTAGATTATAATTTGCTGATGGCATATATCAGACTTCTTTCAAAAAATTTATTTTCAACCTAAAACATAGGTGAAGAGAAAGTTTGTTAGCAATTAGTTTCCAACCTCAATGTACTTTCTCTCGTTCCCTTTTTAGGAAGAGAAAGATCTTTTGATAGAATACTGTTATAGCACATAAGGTGATACAATATGATGTATGTGTATATTAGTGAGGAAACATACCTTGACACTGTCAATTTCTTGACAGTTATTTGTCCTGCTTATATGCACAATGATATTAGGCATTGATGTGCATATCTTTGCATTTAGTGCTGACAGCTTGTTGCTCCATATGACCTTAGATCAATCAATCACAATCTTGGAGTTATAATTAGAGGAAAGTCTTGGCAGCTTGAATTCTTTAACGCCCTCGAACCTCAAGGTTCAGATCTATGGAATTAGCCAAATACATATTTGAAGAATTCTCTTTTCTCCTCTAGATAAGCATGTCATTGCATGTATAGGCATTTCATCTTTCAAGACAGTGGACGTCAGGCTTTTAACTCTTGATGTTTATTAACTTCCCATCAGTAGACTGTAGACTGCTGATCGACTATGGGCAGCGATTGGTCTGATTGCAATAGTATATTAGGAGAGGGACCAATCTGGACAGCTTCAGGTATATATGCACATTTACCTATACGTATAATTTTCAACATGTGAGCTCATCTACATTCACAAGTGACTTACTACTAAAATTAAGTTTAGAACTTTGTTTATGCCTAGGATCAAACTCAAAACGTTAGCTTTAGGATATAGCATGAGAACCTACTCTGATACCAATTGTTAGTTCCTAGAGGGCACACAATAGATCTAGAAGGGGGGTTGAATAGACCCTTTTAGTTTTAAAAGCTTTTTCTATTTCTTTTGTATTTCTAAGTAATTAGCAGATGACAAACATAAGAATCAGTTCATGCACAATGGAATAAGTTAAAGATCCCCTTTAAAGATATATTGATAAACATTATTCTAATATTAGTTTAGGTGGAAGTGGTTATAGCAGTTATAGCATTTATAGTGCATAATGTAAATGACATAAAGTAAATGACACAAGGGATTTTAAGTGGTTCAGAGACTCAAGCTCCTAATCCACTCTTCTGCTTCAACAAGCAGGAATTCCACTAAGGAAAAGGTAACTCTTGAATCACTAAGATTCCTTCAAGGCCAGCAGCCTTGGAACTCTAGTTAACTAAGAACTCTTCAAGCCCAGCAGACTTGGAACTATAGACTAAGCCTAGCAGACTTAAAATCTCTTGTACCCTCTGGTTGTGATAACCCGAATAATTATAGATGGTGAATTTTGTAGTATATTAATTCGACTAGTAGAGTATTCGGTAATGATCCTTAGAAAGGAATGAACTAGTTAAAGATATATAATATTTGATATGTGATTATGTTTGATTGAAGATTGTGTAATATAACCTAATAGTTGTTGAAGAAATGAATGAAGTATATATATATGTAAGACTTTTTTCTAAGTTAACATGTTGAAGTTATTCAACGATAATTATGAAGGGATTTTGTGAAAACCGAGTAAGAGAGGTTTCGTTGATTCCGAGGACGGAATCCTTATAAGGAGGGAAGGATGTGACATCCCGAATTTTTAAGAATTAATAAATGAGAATTTAATAAATAAAATTCTTATTTTAAGATGTTCGAATACGAGTATGTGTATATGTGATATATATTGTGAAATATATGATTTGGTGTGAAGAGAATTTAAATGTTAATTTAATATTTATTGAAGTAATTAAATATTTTAATTGAATTATTTATTGAGATTATGTGATTAATATGGAGTAATATAAGTAAGTGTATTATATTAATTAAATGAAGTGAATAAATATTTTATTGAATTTATTTGTTGAGTTAAATAAATTAAGTATGTGGTGATGTGGATTGATTTAATTAAGTGCCATATATTTAATTAAATTGATATATTAGCAATGGTGTAGAATAATTCTAATTTAATTAAGAATAATTGAATTAGATTTAATGTTATGTGCTACGTGTTAATAATAATTTGTTACATGTATTATGTTTAATAAAGAAATTATAATTGTGTAACAATTTAGTATTGTGTGTTTTTATTATTAAATGAGTGTTAGTTTTATTTAATTAGAATATTATGTAATTAAATAAGTGTAGTAATTAAACTATGGAGTAAAAGATTTATTAAAATAATGGGAAATGATTTTAAATGGTTTTACCAAACAAGGCCCTTGTAATTGATTAACCCTATTTCTCCAAACAAGACCTTAGCTAAAAAGTAGTTTTTAAAATAGCTTTGTTTTACCAAACACGGCCTTAAGCTCAAAAAGTTAGTTTTTAAAAATAATATGGTTTTGCCAAACATATGTAATAAGTGGTAGTTAGCATAGCAATTAGTATATTATTTATTAGCTATATTAATAATATAAGTTACATATATATTATATATGTATATGTATATTGTATATTGTATAATATATGCTAAGTTAAAAGATACATTAGTTTTTAAAAGCCTAAGTCAAAACAAAGAAAGAAAAAGAAGAAGAGAGTTAGAGAGAATTGTTAGAGAAGAAGGAGAGAGAAGAGGAAGAAAATCTTGAGAATGCAAGAGAGGATCATCATCTTCATCATCTCTTTAATTAAAACTAGTAAGATTATAATCTTAACCCTTGTACTCAATTCATATGTTTTGTATTTAGTCTTTGTCAAATTATATTTTCATAATCATGAATTTATATGTATCTATGATGTTCATATGTTTTCATAGGTAATTGTTTGCCATGAAAGGGTTTTCAAAATCAATTGTTGTAAAAACAAGTTTTAAACTATGTTCTTCTATGTTTTCATGGTTTTAGAGTTCTCTTGTAAAGTCTTGGTGTGAAAGCTCTTGATTTTGATATATGTATGGGGTGTGTACATATATATATATATATATATGTGTATATATATGTTTAAATATGATTTTTATAGTTGTGTAAGTGTTTTAATTCACAAAGATGGGATGAACATGGAGAAATCATGTTCATAGTGTTTTATCATGAAGTTATTTTGAAAATAGTTCTTAAATTATCAAAGGAATTCATGAAAGCATGAAGTTATATGTAATATGTGATATAACATGATTATATATGAGTTATATGGTTGTTTTAACAATTTAATTCATGAAATTTTGATATACAAGAAGAATTGTGCTTCTAATGATTTTCTGTGAACTAATTTCTAAAAAATAGCTTTTGAAACTATCAAATTGTTGTTTGATTATGAGTTATTGTTAAAATTAATTAAGTATTATGTTAGTATGTTAAGAATAGAAGTGATTACAATTGGAATCACTTGAATTGGATGAAAAATGAATTCGTAGTAGCAATTTTCGTCAAGAACGCTTAAAATTGTGTTTTTCTTCGAATTCCATGAAATCTTGGTTGTGATTATGTGTTTATATGAAATTTTTATGTTATGAGCGTGTTAATAAGCTTAAAATATTGTTTGTCACATGTTTCATGTTTGTCATGTTGGGAAAATTCGAATTCGGTGTGACGGAATAAGCCAAATTGGCTTATTTCTCCACCAGTTCGCGAACTAGCCCCTCCACCAGCCTTTGGAGCCATCCCAGCGGGTGTTTTTTCCCTGTGGGACCCACCCCAGCGGGTACCCTTGCTGTTCGGGGTGGTTTAGTTGTTGTAATGCGAAACTGTTTTGACCTTTGTTACTAAAATGGCCATAACCTTTTCATACGAACTCCGATTGAGGCGATTCAAGCTGATCCGGAACGAGCACGAGTAGACCTACAACTTTTGTTTTTTAACTTTTTTGATTTGAGGTCGTTAGAAAGGGTCAAAATGGTCATCTTTGTGACTGATGCGTATTCAGAGGCAATCGGAGGGCGTCGGACATGCACATACGCAAGTATAGTGCTGTTGACTATATTAGATGTTGTTCTAAGTTATAAAACATGAATGTTAGTAAATATAATTATGTTTAACTTGAAATGTAATTTGATTGACGTAAGATGTAATTATAATTGGTTAATTATGTGAAATGCAATATGATTTTGTGAGGTGATTAAATTACGAGGTGATTAATTATTAACTTATTAGTTATTGAGGTATGAGTTAATCTTAATTGGTTAACGAACGATGAAGATTAGCTATGTAATAATTATACATATGATTTGACAGCGAGTGTCAAACGAGAGAATGGAAGAGAATTACGAAGTGTAAATTAGAAAGTGTAAATTAGAATTTACTTAGACGTTTGATAAGTGTTGCTAAGTGACTAATAATTGATGCGTGTGGTGATACGTTATGTAGGATCATGAAGCAGGTTATATTAAGAAGTTTTTCGATAATTGGTAATCCACGAGCCAGGCAAGTCTTTCGGTTCCTACTTGTCTACGTGAGTTTGATGAACTGTTTTAAATTGCATGATATGTTATATATGTTGTAAGCGAGCATGATATGTTATACATGTTGTAATCATGAAATGTTAAAGTCAATTTATGACTACGCTGTTTTGGTTAAATAATGTTGATTGAGTAAGGAACTCAATGTTTATATTTGTTATGTGAATTAAAGCATGTATGCCATGTTACTTTAATTATTATGAGATTTATGTTGAGCATGTTTATTATGTGATACGTGATGCATGAAAACTGTTAGGACTTGCTGAGTTGTCGAGCTCACTCTTGCAAATAACCATTTTTGCAGGTCAAGGATGCAAGGTAAAGATACGTTGTAAGTAATTTATAGAGATCAATGTTCAAGAATATTAGTTATGTTCAATTTCAAATTGTAGTTAATGTTTTGAATGAAATATGTCGCTGAGCTATAAGTAGAGTTATCCAATGTAGATGGATATTGTTTTATTGTGTAAGAGTTTGTATAGTCATTTTGTTGTAACGATTCATGATATAGATTTGAATCGAAGAGATGTAATGTAAAGGTTGCGATTCTGGGCAATATAGAAAGAAAGTTTATAAAAGTTTTAAATATTCCGCATTTTTATTGATTTTTAATATCGAATAATGATGTAATGAGAGATTAAAGTTGTATTGTTAACGATCGAGAAGGAGAATATTATTGTATGAATTTTGGGGTCGTTACAGTTGGTATCAAAGCTGTAGGTTATACACTTTAGGTAAGAGTACCTTAGGCTATGACCTTAGAGAATGAGAAGTTAAGTTAAGTTACGTATAATGAAAAGGTGATTCTTTTCACATACGTAGAAGTATAGGATGAGTTTAGTCCTAGAAATGTTATAAGAAGAATATTAGAATGGTGAGGAATGAAACTCGAATAAAATATTAAGCAACATGAATGGAATTAGAAATTCTTAAAGAACGAGAATTGATTAATAAACAAGAAGATTCAAAGAAGAATCTTGAAGAGATGTAGAGATAAGAATCAGGAGTTCCTAACTCCAATGATCTAGATGACGAATAACGATGAATAGACGAAGTCTATTAGATTAAAAGCATAATGAATTCATGATATAATATGATGCAAGGTAGAGATAAGAAGTTTTAAAACAAAACGATAATGAGATAAGGAAGAATCATAAGGGAGATGATTATAGAATAAGATCACGACGTGATATCTTTTAAGTTAAAAGACAGATGGTCTTTAATGATTGAACGGTTATAGTTTGATACTATAACGAGAAGGTACTATGATATAGAACGAGATTAACTCACGAGGAGTTATAAATGATGAGATACATATGTCTGTATCGAGCATAGGATAAGAAGTTATAAGTAAGATAAAGTTAAGTGGGATTTCAACTGAGAACTCATGTGGTGGCTGAGTTGTACAAACTTCTGTATGGGCAGGGTTTTGTGCTTACACTTGGTTTATCATACTGATAATCGTTGGAAGGTTGGTGTCGCGCTATCGATATATATATGACGAGGAGGTGATTCTTTTCTCATAGTATATTTGATAGTTAGAGTCAATAGAGATTAGATTAGATGATATTAAGATTTGATTAGATGATCTTAAGGTTAGGCGAGTTCTTAAAACTCATACTTATGGTAAGTTCGTGACTCATAGTCGTATGTACGTTTTTGAACCCCTAAGCATATGGACAGTCTCTGATCAGTTCTTTGACTACATATTGCTAGGACACGTTCCTAAACTCATATTATTGTGGCAAGTTCTTGAACTTCCAAAGTGTGGTAAGTTCGATGAACTATACTGGGTATAGAAAGGTTATGGTATAGAAAGCATTGAGGTTATTTAAGATTGATAGAATGTTTAAGTAATGGTGGAGTAAAGAGTTATATTGATGGAGAAAGTTTTATATTCTAAATCTCCTAGCTTTGCTAGTTTTTCGAAATTTATTGACTTCGTGCTGATGTTGCACTTCTGTTTTCTTAAAAAACATTGGATCAATGATGGAACCAATGAATTTTTAAAATAGTGCTATTATTCACATGTCTATGCTAATTGCTTCAGCTGGAAAAATGATTTTAAATCTTCAAAATGTATTTCATATGCATCATTTGATATGGTGTAAAAATAATCGAGGAAGTTATCAATGCAGTTAAACCTAGTGTTGGATGTGATCGTATGATCGTCAGCCCACTATGGTATGATATAGTATGACGACGTCATGTAATGACGAAATTCTCAACGTACCATTACTACGGTACGGTATCAGGATATTATGAAAAGATTGATTTATTTATTTTTGGTTTCCTTAAACGAAACAAAATATATTTTTTTGAGTTGGTTAAAGATATATATATATATATATATATATATATATTTCTATTAATGTCCGAATTGTTGCTAGAAGTCTATACTACTTGATTCAGCTAGACAAATATTGAAAGATGTTTATGAAATTCGAGCGTTTTTGGTCAAACTATGCCAAACCAAATTGTTTTGGTGCGGATTCAGATGTTAAGAAGCTGAGGTGAACAACCCTATAAAAGGGGGACATGTTATCGGAGACTATCGTTCCGAAGGTAACGCATATAGTCGTTACGATGTACTACGTTTGGGCCCGACGTAGGGGTATGATAGGCTGGCCACCTAGAGTACCGATGCGGTTTATAGTGTGAAGTACCGGGGGTGAAACACTATTAAACCTAGAAAGAAGTTCAAGGTCTTGTGACCACTCAGCATTATTGGAATCTTTTAAATTCCTGAGTTATTTATATCGCTTCCCAATTATTGAGCAATTGTGGAAGATTCTTATTATTCTGAAGATAAATGTAGCGAGAAGGATAGCCCTTAGAAAGAAGTAGTTGTAGAACTCTTTAATCCAGTGAATAGAGATTAACGTAAAATCTATTTTGATAGAATGATATATAAAGATTGATTGACTAAAATTTCGAGGATGAAATTCTTAGAAGAAGGGGTGAATATGATAACCCGAATAATTATAGATGGTGAATTATGTAGTATATTAATTCGACGAGTAGAGTATTCGGTAATGATCCTTAGAAAGGAATAACGAGTTAAAGATATATAATATTTGATATGTGATTATGTTTGATTGAAGATTGTGTAATATAACCTAATAGTTATTGAAGAAATGAATGAAGTATATATATATGTAAGACTTTTTTCTAAGTTAACATGTTGAAGTTATTCAACGATAATTATGAAGGGATTTTGTGAAAACCGAGTAAGGGAGGTTTCGTTGATTCCGAGGACGAAATCCTTATAAGGAGGGAAAGATGTGACATCCCGAATTTTTAAGAATTAATAAATGAGAATTTAATAAATAAAATTCTTATTTTAAGATGTTCGAATACGAGTATGTGTATATGTGATATATATTGTGAAATATGTGATTTGGTGTGAAGAGAATTTAAATGTTAATTTAATATTTATTGAAGTAAATAAATATTTTAATTGAATTATTTATTGAGATTATGTGATTAATATGGAGTAATGTAATTAAGTGTATTATATTAATTAAATGAAGTGAATAAATATTTTATTGAATTTATTTGTTGAGTTAAATAAATTAAGTATGTGATGATGTGGATTGATTTAATTAAGTGCCATATATTTAATTAAATTGATATATTAGCAGTGGTGTAGAATAATTCTAATTTAATTAAGAATAATTGAACTAGATTTAATGTTATGTGCTACGTGTTAATAATAATTTGTTACATGTATTATGTTTAATAAAGAAATTATAATTGTGTAACAATTTAGTATTGTGTGTTTTTATTATTAAATGAGTGTTAGTTTTATTTAATTAGAATATGGTAATTAAATAAGTGTAGTAATTAAACTATGGAGTAAAAGATTTATTAAAATAATGGGAAAGGATTTTAAATGGTTTTACCAAACAAGGCCCTTGTACTTGATTAACCCTATTTCTCCAAACAAGACCTTAGCTAAAAAGTAGTTTTTAAAATAGCTTTGTTTTACCAAACATAGCCTTAAGCTCAAAAAGTTAGTTTTTAAAAATAATATGGTTTTGCCAAACATGGCCTTGGGCTTTTTAAATTTTGTAACCTATGTAATAAGTGGTAGTTAGCATAGCAATTAGTATATTATTTATTAGCTATATTAATAATATAAGTTACATATATATTATATATGTATATGTATATTGTATATTGTATAATATATGCTAAGTTAAAAGATACATTAGTTTTTAAAAGCCTAAGTCAAAACAAAGAAAGAAAAAGAAGAAGAGAGTTAGAGAGAATTGTTAGAGAAGAAGGAGAGAGAAGAGGAAGAAAATCTTGAGAATGCAAGAGAGGATCATCATCTTCATCATCTCTTTAATTAAAACTAGTAAGATTATAATCTTAACCCATGTACTCAATTCATATGTTTTGTATTTAGTCTTTGTCAAATTATATTTTCATAATCATGAATTTATATGTATCTATGATGTTCATATGTTTTCATAGGTAATTGTATGCCATGAAAGGGTTTTCAAAATTAATTGTTGTAAAAACAAGTTTTAAACTATGTTCTTCTATGTTTTCATGGTTTTAGAGTTCTCTTGTAAAGTCTTGGTGTGAAAGCTCTTGATTTTGATATATGTATGGGGTGTGTACATATATATATATATATATATATATGTATGTATATATATGTTTAAATATGATTTTTATAGTTGTGTAAGTGTTTTAATTCACAAAGATGGGATGAACATGGAGAAATCATGTTCATAGTGTTTTATCATGAAGTTATTTTGAAAATAGTTCTTAAATTATCAAAGGAATTCATGAAAGCATGAAGTTATATGTAATATGTGATATAACATGATTATATATGAGTTATATGGTTGTTTTAACAATTTAATTCATGAAATTTTGATAAACAAGAAGAATTGTGCTTATAATGATTTTCTGTGAACTAATTTCTGAAAAATAGCTTTTGAAACTATCAAATTGGTGTTTGATTATGAGTTATTGTTAAAATTAATTAAGTATTATGTTAGTATGTTAAGAATAGAAGTGATTACAATTGGAATCACTTGAATTGGATGAAAAATGAATTCGTAGTAGCAATTTTCGTCAAGAACGCTTAAAATTGTGTTTTTCTTCGAATTCCATGAAATCTTGGTTGTGATTATGTGTTTATATGAAATTTTTATGTTCTGAGCATGTTAATAAGCTTAAAATATTGTTTGTCACATGTTTTATGTTTGTCATGTTGGGAAAATTCGAATTCGGTGTGACGGAATAAGCCAAATTGGCTTATTTCTCCACCAGTTCGCGAACCAGCCCCTCCACTAGCCTTTGGACCCGTCCCATCGGGTGTTTTTGCCCTATGGGACCCGCCCCAGTGGGTACCCTTGCTGTCCGGGGTGGTTTAGTTGTTGTAATGCGAAACTGTTTTGACCTTTGTTACTAAAATGGCCATAACGTTTTCATACGAACTCCGATTAAGGCGATTCAAGATGATCCGGAACGAACACGAGTAGACCTACAACTTTTGTTTTTTAACTTTTTTGATTTGAGGTCGTTAGCAAGGGTCAAAATGGTCATCTTTGTGACTGATGCGTATTCGGAGGCAATCGTAGGGCATCGGACATGCACATACGCAAGTATAGTGCTGTTGACTATATTAGATGTTGTTGTAAGTTATAAAACATGAATGTTAGTAAATATAATTATGTTTAACTTGAAATGTAAGTTGATTGACGTAAGATGTAATTATAATTGGTTAATTATGTGAAATGCAATATGATTATGTGAGGTGATTAAATTACGAGGTGATTAATTATTAACTTATTAGTTATTGAGGTTTGAGTTAATCTTGATTGGTTAACTAACGATGAAGATTAGCTATGTAATAATTATACATACGATTTGACAGCGAGTGTCAAACGAGAGAATGGAAGAGAATTACGAAGTGTAAATTAGAAAGTGTAAATTAGAATTTACTTAGACGTTTGATAAGTGTTGCTAAGTGACTAATAATTGATGCGTGTGGTGATACGTTATGTAGGATCATGAAGCAGGTTATATTAAGAAGTTTTTCGATAATTGGTAATCCACGAGCCAGGCAAGTCTTTCGGTTCCTACTTGTCTACGTGAGTTTGATGAACTGTTTTAAATTGCATGATATGTTATATATGTTGTAAGCGAGCATGATATGTTATACATGTTGTAATCATGAAATGTTAAAGTCAATTTATGACTACGCTGTTTTGGTTAAATAATGTTGATTGAGTAAGGAACTCAATGTTTATATTTGTTATGTGAATTAAAGCATGTATGCCATGTTACTTTAATTATTATGAGATTTATGTTGAGCATGTTTATTATGTGATACGTGATGCATGAAAACTGTTAGGACTTGCTGAGTTGTCGAGCTCACTCTTGCAAATAACCATTTTTGCAGGTCAAGGATGCAAGGTAAAGATACGTGTTAAGTGATTTATAGAGAACAATGTTCAAGAATATTAGTTATGTTCAATTTCAAATTGTAGTTAATGTTTTGAATGAAATATGTCGCTGAGCTATAAGTAGAGTTATCCAATGTAGATGGATATTGTTTTATTATGTAAGAGTTTGTATAGTCATTTTGTTGTAACGATTCATGATATAGATTTGAATCGAAGAGATGTATTGTAAAGGTTGCGATTCAGGGCAATATTGAAAGAAAGTTTATAAAAGTTTTAAATATTCCGCATTTTTAGTGATTTTTAATATCGAATAATGATGTAATGAGAGATTAAAGTTGTATTGTTAACGATCGAGAAGGAGAATATTATTGTATGAATTTTGGGGTCGTTACACTGGTACTCAGCAAGCCCAGCAGACTTGACTTTGATTTAGTCACGAAGACAAGATCCCCTCAGGCCCTGGTTATTTGTTGGTTTATTGTTGTTGGTGCTGAGCTGCTAAGATGACTTTAAGCTTGTTCATCTTCTGGTACTTAGCAGCTTGGTGTGATCCTTCTGGCATTCTGCATCGAGACTGGATCACCACTGATGGACTGCTAAGATGTTCATGAAGCTCGACATCCTTGAGTACTTAGCAGTTTATCATATTTCCTTGGTGCAGCTGATTTTTGTTGTTGATGCTTGACTTCATCTGATTTCAGCATAGCACACTGTCACCATTGAGGATCTGCTAATTCTTTGCACTTCAGGTAGACTCCATCTAGTACTTAGCATCCCTTGAACACTAGTTGTCTTGTGTGCAGATTCTGCTCTGCATCTACTTCTCTTCAGCTCCAGTTGTTTATGGTGAAACGTAGAGTGGTCCTGGATATCTGCTTTCTGGTCTGCCACTCTTTCTCTTGTCTTTTTGACCTTCTTTGCTCTCAGCTCAGATGCCAATGTGGTTGGCATTCTCCTTTTTGTTGAGTGAAGCCTTTAGCAGTTAAAGCTCTTCATCATATTTGATTCACTCCTACTATGGTAGTCTCACTGCCATTGAGACATTTTCTGTTAAGCTCTGTAGAACTCTCATAGAGTCAACAACTCTTCACCTTTGAAGCGTCAGCTGTTAAATACTCCTCCATCAGCTTCCCGTTGGAATATAGCCGTTGGAAGTTATTTGAATTGCTTCAAGGGTTCTGAGTTATTTGGTGCAGACTGCTGACTTGACGTGACATCACCTTTTTGACCTTCTTGATACAGCAGTCAGCTACTTCACCTACTACCTCTGAGATGTCACTTTCACAAGTCAGGCTGGTAGTCATCTTTACTACTCGTTTTTGTTTCCTCGATCCGAACCAAAGGAGTTGACTTACTGCATCGATGCTCTCAATCAGCAACGTTCGATAGTCAGTCTTCATATTGAGACATTGCTGAGACTCAATAATTAGACGACTGAACTCCACGATTCTGATGCAGACGTCTATGTGCTTGATCGTAGTTTGTCTGGATGTTACAAGTTGACTGGCTTTGACAACACTACAATTTTGAGAGTGTTCTTTGGATTGACAATGTAGAACCTCTTTCTTTCCACTCTTACAGTGCTTCAATGATTCTGCTTGCCTTGACTCGCATTAGGAACATTTAACTTAACTGACTTCTTTGGCCCTTCTAGTTTGCAAGACTCTTCTGATTAGTCATGCTCAGCTCTCTCAACATTCTGCTCTGTGATCTCCTGTTCACTCTTCATGGTGAGGCTGAGCATAGACAATCTTTTTCGTCTGTTCTCTAAGTTGGCAAATATCTATGTATGTGCTTCATCAGTTTTTGCTGCTTGTTTGGCAAACACCACTATTGTAGTCACCACTACGATCGTTGTCTACTGGTTGTTTGACAGACACTGCAATCGTTGTCTTCCTTTTAACAGTCACTTCATTCATTGTCTTCTAAAGATCGCTTGTAGAAGACTTCTCCTGAATGGCTTAACTTCTCAATCAGTCTAGCTGATAGAGTTGGTGCTTTGATCTTCTGTTTGCTTGCAGACCATTTAGAGAATGCTCTTTGATTTTCTTCAGGTAGATTGCTGTTTGAACCTTGACTACTCTTTCCAGACTACGATCTTTGTATACTTTAGTAGTGCTCAGTTGTTGAGAATCGTGGAGTGGTCTACGATTCTTCCTTGACATTTGTGTGCACTTGACTGATTATGTTTTGGCCTTAGTACTGCAGACTACGATCTAGCTCTGCCTGTGCAGACACTGCAACTCCGAGTGTAGCCTGCAACTCTGAGAGCATATCATATGACAGACTATAATTTCTGCCTCTGATATGATCTATAGGCTCCATGACTTCGAGTGAGGCCTACGATTCTAGACTTGGCTCAGAAGGCGCTCGTCATACGCTCGACAGGCTGTCTCCAAAATTCTGAACTTGGCTTCCTCGACAGACTACGGCTCCAAGAAAGTCTTCCTCGACACACCACTATTCTGCCTTGTCTTTTCTTGGCAGACTACGACTTTCAAGAGTGAATATCTTTACAGACTACTGTTCTGCCTTGATAGACTATGATTCTTCCTTGTCTCTCCTGGAAGACTACGACTGCTGGTGCAGTGCTCGACTATTAGACTGACCTATCTATTACATTTTATAAGATCAACCTAACAAGCTTGATCTTTCTATTCATAGTCCTTGTACATTATAATCTTTTGAATGACTTAAAAAAATTGTTTGTTCATGTAGGATCAACCTAACATATTTGATCTTTTTAGTCTATGTCCTTGTACATATGTCTATCATCTATTAAGGACTTTACAACTTTCATCAATGCAGATATATTTGCATATTCATTCATTAAGTTTATAATCAAATCTTATATAAATAGGAAAAACATTCTCATGCATATTCCTAACACAGTAGTTTGAAGATAACATTGTAAATGCTGAATTCAGGGCACATATGGCTGAGGGCATGTTGGAACATGAGAGGAAAGTGTGAGGACCCAGAATTTTGAATAATTCAAAATTTTACGAATAATTTTTTTATTTAATAATGATATTGATTATCGATATTGTGTTGAGTATTTGTGATACGAGTTTAGAGAAGTGGTCAATTTGTGTATTGATTGAGAAATATGAGTACAATTTTGTTTAACAGAGAATAGAAACCCTAACCCTAGTTACGGATAGGGATTCGGTAGAAAATACAGTTATAATAATTGCATTGATGAATATGTGTTTGTACAGTATAAAATTGATGATCAATGATTGATCGGATAGGGTATAAACTTAGTAAACCCTAATGAGGAATTAGAAACCCTAATATGTGATTGAGAAACTCTAACGAACATTTAAGAACCCTAATCGAATTTCGAGAAACCCTAATTTTATAATCGAGAACCCTAATTAGCAAACCCTAATTGAGATTATCAAACCCTAAGGGTGAGAATTAAAAGAAGTTATGTCAAATGACTAGAATACCCTTAAAAACATGAGGGAAATTACGAAAATAACCTTTTTGGGGGTGAAAAGACCAAATTACCCTTTACTTAAAATTTAAGTAAAGAGATTTAGCAAATCTTGTGACTCACCATGTTAGGTAAGACCATGTGTTGCAAATCTTGGCTAAATTTGATCTCTAAAATGCCACCTTGCATGTTAGATACATTGTATCAACAATCTAAGTGATTCAAGAGAGAGAAAATTCAACACTTAAGCTTATTTTCTCACGAACACTCAACCAACCTTTTCTCTCTCCTTAGCCACGAAATATTCAAGTATTTTAGTCACTAACCAAGCCCCTAGATCATCAAGATCAGTGTAGGAGAGCAAGAATCAAAGATTGGACAACAGAGGTATAAACCCTAACTTGAGTTTGATCTTGTATGCTAAGACAAAAATGTTGTTTATATGTTTATTTAAGTGCTATTAGATGTTATTTGGTGATCTATGATGTTATATCTTAGATCCATAACATCAAAATGCTTTAAAATCAAGTTTTGAAAAACTGTTAAGAACCCTAAAATATGGTCTGACAAGCAAATGTCAGGGGCCATAGATTCATACATGTTTATGATTTGGCCTATTAGATGTATTAGATTTGTATTATGCTATGTGGACTGTAATCTGGAAGTGGAATCATGCTCATAGCATGTCCAGATTACAAGATATTGATGGTCAAAGTGGGTTGACCGAGCATGACCAAGAGTTTCTGAGTAACGTAGAAATTCTTCATCAGCGTCTGATAAGATTTTCTTAAGCCTATATCTGACAGATGTTAGATGATTTGTTTGTGTTATTGTATCTAGGTTGTAGTCTGTTATATGGACTATAGATTCATGCCTTTAGATCCCTTAAATAACAAATAGATTGAAAGTAGTGGATGGTCAAAGTAGGCTGTTTGATCACGATTTCTATTTTCTGGAATTTCCAGAAAACGTATGAACAAGTTCTCTGACAAGGTTTGACCGGCTCAAATCTTGTGATTGTGATGTAGTTGGACTAAACTAGAGTTATATACTTGTTCCTTGACATGAGAACTACAATCTAGAACCATTAAAACACCTAATTGATGACCAGAACCTATGATTAATCAAGCCACAAAGTGACACCTTGGAACTGATTGGGTTTCTGGGTACCCCAGAAAACCCAGAAACGTTCTGACAGTGAGTTTGAAGCTTTAAATCTTGCAACTATGATGTTGTATGACCTTGATGATTTTTGAAACATGTAGTATTGCAAAAATACTACAAGATCAATGTCTCAAATGACCCAGAAACAACATAGGCTGAGAATTAAAGGTAGTCGAAGTAGACACCTTGAAGCTGTTCGTCAGTGTTCTTGAAGCTCAAGAAAACCAACAGCGACAGAAAGTGTCACTATAGGCTATATCGATGGTTTTAATAAAATTAATTATATTAATTTCTGAAAAATGATTAAAAATAGAAAATAATTTCTAAAAATTACAAAATTAGTTTTAAAAATTATTTTAAGTTATGAAAATTAACTTTTGATAATTTGACATATTTTTCATTAATATTTATATTTAATTGAATATTAATGATATTTAATTTATTTAATAAGTATATTAAATGAATTAGTGAAAAATGATTTTAATATTATAAAAAATCATTTTAAAATAAGAATAAAGTGTTTAAAAATATTTTAAGTTATAAAATGAAACTTTTAATATTTTTGAGATAAATGTTATTAATAATTTAATATTAATGATATTAGATTTATTTAATTATTATATTAAATAAATGAGTTAAAAATGATTTTTATTGATTTAAAAATAATTTAAAAATGAAATAAGTGATTTAAAAATATTTTAAGTTATAAAATATAACTTTTAATATTTTGATGAGAAATACATTAATATTTTAATATTAATGGTAATTGTTTAAAAATGATTTTAATTGTTTTAAAAATCATTTAAGGAGAATATTGGTGATTTAAAAATATTTTGAGTTATTATAAATAACTTTAATATTTTTACAAGTGTTTCATTAATATTTTAATATTATTTAAATATTAATGATGAGAGGATTATTCAGTATTTAAATCATTTAAAAATGATTCCAGTGTTTGAAAAATTATTATAAAATATAATAATTGTTTGAAAATTTTTAAAAGCTTCCGAAAAATATTATGTATGATATTTGACTTATCTAAAATAATATTGAAGCTTTGAGACAGAGTTTAATTAACAAAAAATGTGTTAATTATCGGATAAGGGTGACCAAGACACCGAGCTGAGACCGAAGTCCAACCAGACTGAACTAGTTAGACTTGATTAGTGTGTATATAGGTTATAAAAAATGATGTGACTATGTGATGATGTGTTTGGGAGATATATTGACTGTAAATTACAGTGCTATGTGCTGTGATTTGTTGGGCTAATTATGAGATCGATATTATTGATTATAGGTCTTTCAAACGCAGATAGAATATATTGTGTAGCAGTAATCAACGAAGAAGACAAGTTTCCTTAACTAAATCTCGAGTTATTACTTTTCAAATATAGTGGTGGTTAATTATTGCTGATTATACTAGGTCTGAGAATTATTATTGATTATTCGCAGTTAGTGCATATTTATTAATTCAAATTAAATTATTGATTTTGAGAATATGCTTGGGGGAATAACTGTTGTTGGTTATTCACATCCGTAGAAGTTATTATTGATTGCAAATAGTACAGTTAATTCTTGTCTATTATTGAATCGTTTGAGATATGTCGTAGCTAATTATTTTCGCTTGACGAATATTTATTAAAACTTGATAGGTTCGAGAAGAGAACTCAATTATTATTGAAAGGTCGATACCAATTATTTTGGCTAGATTGAGAAAGAGATTAGATATTGAAATCATCATATTTCGTTGTTGTAATTCAAATTCTGGTTATAAGACTGAGAAGAATAACCTTTTTATAAAAAGAGGGATTTGTGGTCGTATATTCGGCTATTGCACGCGTGTTAGTATTATACATAATATTGGGTACAACGAAGCTGATCACTTTGTGTACTTGCAGAGGGGTATGATTTAATCCTTATGGTTATCTGATACACCTGGGTAATTCAAAGTAAAATCTTTGATAGTTACTCGAGAAGTTCAGGATCCAATGGGATCACTCAGCATAAAATCTGTACTTGTAGAGGGGTATGATTGCATAGAATTGATTTTTGATAAGCGATTAAACATTGTTGAAAACTTCGGAAGCGTTGTACTCTTTCACTATTGAATTATTATTTTGCATAAAATAAGAGAAAGACTTGTTATTGATTAACGATTTGTTCAACTAATTCAAAGTCCTTCGAACTTTGGTGACATTCTATCGAAACGATAGTCTAATATTCTTGATTCTTATACTTTATTGTATGATTTACTTGCGGAGCAAACTCGTTGCTCACCCTTGCTTAAATATAACATTTCAGCTAAGAACGAAGTAGTCGGAGGGTCTGAGAAGGACAAGGGCAAAGACAAACTGCAGGAGTAGTTACTATGAACCGTATTTATTATGTTGTTATGTATAACCCTTTTTGTATAACTAAGGGTATGTTTATAATATTAAGGTTAGAAAACCTAGGACAATGTATTAACAATATCAGTTAGTGAGATGTATATTTCTATTCATAAATAAATGGGTAGTTAGATGATATTTATATGTTGGATCGTGAGCACCAAACTCGGGGGTCAGGTAACCCGGATTTGGGGGCGTCACAAAAAGACTCCCCCCGACTGAGGATGTTATTGCATAATTCTCAGAGGGGAAGACATGAGGCACATTCGAGGTTGACTAGGTTTGTTCGTGGAACTCGAGGTTCTTTTGATAGGTTGCAGCATCGCGTGATCAAATACCCAGTTGAAGATAGAAAGATTCCCTATCTTATAGATCGATTAGTGGTATGCCACATGATCCAGGACTCTTATGAGGAAACTGGAAATTTCTAGATAATAGTATATGAATCTTAGTGCTCAGTTTCTACTATAGAGCAAATTTTGATGTGTAAGCTAGTGGTAGTATATAAACCACTAGTCGAATATGTAACCTACCGTTTATGTGATATATAAGTTTTGTTTGAAATATCAGATTCTTACTATGTGTATAATTATACTTGTATTTATACTTGGCTTTATTTTTTATTATAGAATCATGCTACTGAACAGAAGAAAACCACAATTAGAGAATGATAATGACTCTACCCAAAATTTAGTAGACTTATTATTAGGTGTTATACAAAGTAGACCTACCAATCAGAATACATTATTTAAGGACTTTAAATTAGTAGAACCACTTGAGTTTAAGGGTACCAGAGAACCTATCGAGGCCCAAGTTTGGATCACCAAAATAGAAAAGTTTTTTCTAGTAACCAATGTTAGGGAAGACCAAAAAACAATCTTTGCAACCTTTTTCTTGAAAGGGGAGGCAAATTATTGGTGGGAATTTACTAAAAATCATGTAGGAACGGATATAGTTTCATAGGATAAATTTAAGGAACTGTTCTTTGAAAATTAATTTCCTCAGTCATTAAAAGATCATATTGAGGTGTGATTTCTGGAACTGAAGCAAGGAGAACTTACTGTAGCCCCGTATACAGCTAAGTTTAATGAATTAGCAAGATTTGCTTCGCATCAAGTTGATACGGAGGCTAGGAAGACCCGAAGGTACGGGGAGGGTTTAAACCCCAGATTCGTAGTAAGCTGTCTGTGTTCTAGTTAAGGACTTTCTCTGAAATTCTTGAGAAGGCTTTTATAACCGAGAATGAGAATGAGAATCTCATTAAATTTTATAAAGATAAAAAGAGTCAAAATAAGGGAAGAAAATTTAAGGGAGAACCCAGTTCAGGAGGGTTTAACAATAAGAGGAAGTGGGATACCACTTTTCCAAACAACTCTGGGAGGAAGGGGAATAATTTCAACAACAATAACAATTTCAATAGGAACAACAACAAAATTGACCCTTGTGCCAATTGCGACAAAAGTCATAAGGGTGTGTGTCTGAAGAACAAATGTTTCAACTGTGGCCAAGAGGGACACTATTCTCCTCAGTGTCCTAACCCTAATAGAAATAAATGCTTCAACTGTGGTGCATTAGGTCATATGAGTAGAAATTATTCGAAAAATAAGAACCAATGAGGAGGGGGAAACCAGGCACCAAATAATAAACCAACTGTAGCAGTAGCTGGAGGTCAGGGTCGTCTAACTGCATGAACATTTAATATGTCGGTAAGAGATGCTGTTTCTTCACAGGATGTGGTGACAGGTATCATCCCTATCAACACTTTAAATGCATATGTGTTAATCGACTCTGGAGCTACTTGTTCTTTTGTGTCTAAAATGTTTTCTAAAAATTTGAGTATGCCATGTGAAAACTTAGACAAACCATTCTGCGTAGAAATTGTGAATAATGAGAAAATCCATGTTGAATCCATTTATAGAAATTATAGCGTGAACATTAAGAGACACAACTTCCTTGTGAACCTTATCCCTATAGAGTTAGGGGAATTTGGTGTAATCCTAGGGATGGATTGGTTGGTTAATCATAATGCAATGATTGATTTCCATCATAAGCGGATAAACCTTTTGACTGCGTCGAAGTCAAAGGTAGTGTTCAACGGTACTTCTTCACCTAGACAGTCTCAATGTCTAACTATACCTCAGGAAGAAAGACTGCTTAGAAATTATTGTACAGGTTATTTGGCATATATAGTAGATACTCGAAAGAAAGGAGTAAAACTAGATTAAATACATGTAGTTAGGGAATTTCCAGATGTGTTCCCAGATGACTTACCAGGTCTTCCTCCTGATAGGGAGATCGAGTTTGTTATCAACCTTGCACCTGGTACGACGCCAGTTTCTAAAGCACCATATAGGATTGGCATCAGTAGAGCTGAAAGAGTTGCTGATACAGTTATAGGAACTCTTAGACAAGAAATACATACAACCTAGTGTTTCACCTTAGGGAGCACCAGTGTTGTTTGTATAGAAGAAGGATGGAACAATGAGATTATGTATTAATTATAGGGAGCTTAATAAACTAACTATAAAGAATAAGTATCCTTTACGTAGAATTGATGATCTATTTGACCAGTTAAAAGGAGCCGAACACTTTTCAAAGATTGACTTACGATCAGGTTATCATCAATTAAAAGTAAGAAAAAAAGATTGTGCCGAAGACATCATTTAGGACACGTTACAGACATTATGAGTTTCTTGTAATGTCTTTTGGATTAACAAATGCACCGGCAACATTTATGGACCTGATGAATCGAGTGTTTAAGTCATGCTTAGACAAATTTGTCGTTGTGGTTATCGATGATATATTGATATATTCAAAAACACGGGAAGAGCATGTTGAACATTTGAGAAGCGTATTAGAGATATTACGCAAGGAACAACTTTACACAGTTTTCTAAGTACGAATTCTAGTTAAAAAGAGTTCAGTTTTTAGGTCATACAATTGACAAAAATGGGATTGCAGTAGATCCAGCAAAGATCGAAATGGTTATGAATTGGGGACAACCAACAACTCCAACACAAGGAAGAAGTTTTCTCGGTCTAGCTGGTTATTATCGGCGTTTTATACAAGATTTTTCAAAATTAGCAACCCCGCTAACCAATTTAACTAGAAAGACGGTGAAATACATCTGGACAGATAAATATGAAGAAAGTTTCCAAGAGTTGAAGAAACGACTGAGCATGTGTACTATCTTTACTAGATGATACAGGAGGCCTTGTACTTTATAGTGATGCATCACACAAAGGATTAGGATATGTGTTGATGCAACATGGGAAAGTGATTGCGTATGCATCACGACAACTCAAAGATTATAAGAAGAGGTATCCTACTCATGACCTTGAGTTAGCCGCAGTAGTATTTGTTCTAAAAATTTGGAGGCATTACTTGTATGGGGAGAAGTGTGAAATATACACATATCATAAAAGTCTAAAATATATTTTCACACAAAAGGAGTTAAATATGAGACATATGAGATGGCTAGGACTGATAAAGGATTTTGATTGTGAAATCTTATATCATCCCGAGAAAGCCAACGTAGTTGGAGATGCGTTAAGTAGAAAGAACCAAGAGAAATTAAACACAATAACAGACAACGAGGTACTGATAAAAGACTTTGATAAACACAAAATAGAGGTGAGAGTTCCAACTACCTCTACCCAAAAATTATTTGTTCTAGAGGGTGTTCTGACCTTATTGAAAAGAATTAAAGGGATGCAAGAAAAAGATGAGATGTGTCAAAAATGTAAATCTGATATAACTCATATAAAGAATGTCAAATTCAAAGTAGATAAGGACGGGGTACTAAGATATGAAGATAGAGTTTGGGTTCCGTCAGATCAAGCAATAAAAGATGAAATCTTAAGTGAAGCCCATAATTCTAAGTTTTCCGTTCACCCAGGTAGTACGAAAATGTATAAAGACTTACGTCGACATTTTTGTTGGTCAAATATGAAAAGGGAAATAGCGGAGTCGGTAAGAAAATGTCTCACGTGTCAAAGGGTTAAGGCTGAACATCAAAAGTCAAGTGGATTACTTCAACCCTTATCAATTCCTGAGTGGAAATGGGAACATATAACCATGGACTTCGTGGTAGGCCTTCCTGCTACACAGAAAGGCCATAATGCCATTTGGGTAATAGTAGACAGACTTACTAAATTAGCTTATTTCCTACCTATCAAAGTTACCCATACCTTAGATCAACTAGCCAAGCTATACATAAATGAAATAATCTCTAGACATGTGGTTCCTATTTCTATAGTGTCGGATAGAGATCCAAGATTCACCTCAAATGTTTGGGGAAGTCTTCAAAAACACTTATGAACTCAGTCGAGGTTAAGTATAATATATCACCCACAAACAGATGGGCAGAGTGAGAGGACCATCCAAACTTTAAAAGATATGTTATGAACCTGTGTCATAGACTTCAAATGGAGTTGGGAAGATCGGTTACCTTTAGTGGAATTTGCCTACAACAATAGTTATCATGCTAGCATAGGTATGCCATCCTATGAAGCTTTATATGGTAGAAAGTGTAGAACACCTTTGTGTTGGGACGAGGTCGGGGAAAGACAAATGCTTGAACCCGTGATAATTCAACAAACCACCGAGACAATTCGAATTATACTCGAGAGATTTCAAACGTCTTAAGATCGAAAGCAAAAGTATGATGATCCACACCGACAGGAACTTAACTTTAATATTGGAAGCCACGTATTCTTAAAAGTGTCCCCTTGGAAGGGTAAGATACGTTTTGGTAAGAAAGGAAAATTGAGTCCAAGATTCAGTGGACCATTTGAAATTTTGAGAAGGATAGGAGAGGTAGCTTATGAATTAGCTCTACCTCCTGAGTTAAACTAAATCCATAATGTGTTTCATGTATTCGTATTACGACCATATAAACCCAACTACAAACACGTTATAAGTTACGAACCTATCCTAATCGAGAAAGATCTATCTTATATAGAAGAACCTGTTCAGATCATCGACCGAGAACAATAAATCCTAATAAACAAAGTGATAGCATCGGTTAAGGTGATCTGGAGAAATCAGAACGTTGAAGAGGCTATATGGGAGCTCAAAATTAAAATGCGAGAGAACTATCCCCATTTATTTACTTAACCTGTACAAAAATTTCGAGGACAAAATTCTTAGTAGAGGGGGTGAATGTGATATTCCAAAACCCTAATAAGACTCGGTTATGTAAATTCTTTATTTATCAATAAAATCTCTCCATTTTGAATGTGTACTGTGCTATTATATACTCTATTGAAGACTTCGGTCAAAATTATTTTTCTCCAAAAAATGTCGTACTTGACACGTCGTGCTTAAAATTTTTATTATGTATTTGAACTTTTCGGTATATTATTTTATCAAGCTGCTTTGTCATGCTTACACGGACAAAACGCTTTGTCGTGCTTTGTCTAGAATTTATGACAAACCCTAAATTAGGAAACCCTAATGCTAAATTAGGAAACCCTAGACCTAATTTAGAAAGCCTAATCCTAAATTCAAATCTTAACCCTAATTAAGAAGTACTAACCCTAATTAGGTTATCCTAAATCCTAATTATGTTAACTAAATTTAAATTAGGTGTTAATAACTTCATTAAGTTATCCTAAACACAAAAATCAAAACACTAAATCATAATTAGTGAAGATTAGGACAAGATTAGCTTACTAATAAAATTGAAGTAGCTCACAAGCATGTGCCACCACCACCATTTAAAATTCTATCACATCTGACCACTAAGCAGGTTGTCATAGTAGCACAAGTACTCAAGCTAAGATATTTGTGGAGGCAAGGATGGAAAAAAGACCTAAAAACCCTAACTTAATAATTCTACAAATAGCAGCCTCATTTCTGTTCAACCCCATAAATTTTGTCAACCTATACACTCATACTACCTACCATCAGAAGCCCTAGCAATAGCAAGACCAGAATCAAAGCTTAGATATCAAATTTTGCTTAAGAAAGGTATAAACCCTAATTTTACATTAGATCTTTGATGTTATGTTAGATTTGTTGTTTTGTTGTTTAATTATGTGTAATACCATGTTAGTAAATGTTATGGGTTGATAGATCATGTTCCCATAACATCTAAATGCATCAAAAAGGTGTTTTAAGCAATCTGTAAATTTTGTCAAAACAAGCCTGACAGCCTAATGTCAGAGCTCGTAGATCTTCATGTGTTAATGTTTATGTAGCGCCCCCAAATCTGGGCACCTTTTACCTTGATTCAATAATTGCTACGTTGATATTTTATATCAATAATTGCTACGTTGATATTTTATATTATTAATTTAATAATTGCTATAATTGCATAATACACTACAAGAAAAGAGGCTATCAGCGACCAAAAATATCAGCGACCGCAAAATACGGTCGCTAGTGGTGGAATCAGCGACCGCCTTTGGCGACCATCATAAAATCTGGTAGCTAAATTATATCTGCGACCGCACGCGGTCGCTATCCGGTGGCAGGTGTATTTTTGCCGCTTAAAAATTAGCGTGAATTGCTCGCGGGCTTTTCTTCAGCGACCAAGGAGTTACAGCGACCGCATGCGGTCGCTGATATATCCACGTCATTAAACACTAGCGACCGCATGCGGTCGCTGAAAGCGGTCGCTGATGCTTTTAAATGTTCTCAGCAACAGGCCTGGACAACAGACGCGAAACGGAAAGAAAAAGAGGGAGACAGAGAAGGAGAGAAGAGGGAGAAGGGGGAGAAGAATAGGGAGAAGAGGTGCCGCCCATTGCTACCGCCTCACTGCCACCGCCCGCTGCTATCGTCGCCGACATTTAGGTATATATTAGTTATACTATGAATGATTTTGGTATACAATGAATGATTAATTTGGGTAATGTATACATATATGCATTGATATGTTGCTATGAATATATATATATATATATATATATATATACATATATACATGTTATTATATTGATTTGTTGCTATGAATATGTATATATATACATAAATTTGATTAATTTGGTGTATGTATACCCCATTGTTAAGAACCCTTAATTAGGTTTAATTTGGATAATTAGATTTAATTTGGGTAATTAGGTTTAATTTGGGTAATTAGGTTTAATTTGGGTATTGTATACTATATATATATTCTTTGTAACATTACTAAGTTACCATTTACTTAGTTGTCAACTAATAAATAAATAAAAATTTGTGATCACATATGTATTTAGTGATCATTTTGGATGATAAACAATTTCCATGGAATGAAAATAAAAATTCATTCAATTCTCTTAATTTTTATTCCGTTTGAAAAATTGTGGAATGAAATTCATACTAATAGCTAGTATAATGGATGTATATGATCACACACCATCAACAACAACGACTAATATATGTAAACATGAGATATTCTTAAAAATCATTCCGTTCTATTTTTCAATCCATCCTCAGCATAAATGAATTTATAATAAATTTAGCCGATAGAAATATATATACTACTATCCGACTACTCCCTCCCGTTTGCAAAAAAGCTATTATAATTTTATAATTGTAATAGCCAACCCAACCCAATATAGAGTACTGATTTTCCAATATGCAAGCTTAGATGCTATATTATGAATTAGGTATTAGGAATCCCAAATAATTTTAAACAAGTCTACCATAAATAAAAAAGCACAGCCTTTACTTGGCTTACCCACCCAATATCAATGAATCTTCTCTTTTTCTTAGTATCTTATTTTTCTTAGTTAAAAAAATAAATTATAAGTCAACAAACTCTACCACCAACGGCAACAAGAAATATTACTTCTTGACACATTCAAATGGAAAAGGTATGGTTTCAATAAAATAGTGTACTAATAAGTTAAAAAGCTAATACTATAAGTAAGCAAATTCACTAAATTTCTCCTCAATTTAAAAATATAAAAAAATATTATGAACTTTAAAGTCAGTTTTTAAAATATATATTAATTCATTTAAACTTTGAAAAAAAGTTCTTTGATTGACTTGACAAGTCAAAATATATCTCTACTGTTGGATGGATGAGAATTTATTTACGACCAACGAATAGGAGGCATACAACCCACATATATAATCACATACAGTTTACTTAGTTTGCATAACAGAACAGCTAGAAAATAGTGCCTAATATTTTTAGGTACAAAACACAATCTTAATATAACCTACTACAAACTTGCTTCAAAAAAGAATAAGAAAATGACTGACATCCAAAAGAATAGAGCATCGGATGAACTGCCTTGCCGAGTCTTCTCTATGTAAGCTCCTCTTCTTCACATATAAAGCATAGACTATTAGTATCAAATATAAAGGGTTATCTAGGAAGAAAAATTAATTAAACACTAAACAAAAAGAACAAGAATGAAATTGATCTAGTTGAACTGTTATAATGGGAAGATGTTATAGGTTCAAGGGGCTTAGGTTATGTTAACAAGAATAATCTATGATCCTATAGAAGAACTATGACTAATCAAGTTAGGATTCTACAGCTATATCATAAATCCAGGCAGGACGAAAGTATTCAGACAAGAGAATTAAATGTGTCACCAATCAACTAGTTTCCTTTGAAGCTTGAAGATGGGAGAAGTATGGTTTGAACATGTATGGTTGGAGCTGTGTTGTTGTTTGAACACCCTCAAACAATAACAGCTTACATGTATGTTGAAATGTTAATCATATACGTGTATATGCCCAAGTCATATGTTTACAATTATGCTTAAATGTTAATCATATGCTTACAAGTATGCTCAAGTCATATGCTTACAAGTATGCTTAACGCATATGCTTACAAGTATGCTCAAGTAATATTCTTACATAAGGATACATCTATATGTATTTATATGCATCATAAATGACATTGAGCTGAATTGTAAATATCTAACAAGGGGATACAATAATTCTTGTTTGCAATAGGTACCGTGGTATCATGGACCTTTATTCAGACCGAAGTTGGATGAGAAAACGAAAGTCAAGTTCCCAAATAGGTGCTACAACTGAATTTAGAACTGGTTGTCAGGTGTTTCTAGATTATGCATATAGTCATCCGGAATGTGTGAATGGTCAGAACAAGATAAGATGCCCTTGTTTGAAGTGTAAAAATCAAAATTATATAGACAGAGACATAGTAAACTATCATTTACTTGTTTCTGGGTTCATGAGAAATTATGAAGAATGCTGGTGGGCACATGGGCAGAGAAGAGATAGTGGCTATGCACAAGTACACACTCCGGGCAGCAGTACCCATCGTATGAATGCCATGGTTCATGATATTGCAGGGCCGGATTTTGATTGGGAACAAGGCAGAGAGCAACCTATGAATTCTGATGCCAAAGCGTTCTTTAAGTTGTTAGACGAGGGTAGCGAGCCGTTGTGGCATGGTTGCACCAAGCACACTACATTGTCTGCAGTGGCGACATTACTTAACATCAAGGCTGATCACAACATGAGCCATGAGTGTTTTGAGTCGCTATTGAAGGCCATTAAGAGTATGTTGCCAGACGATGAAAAATTACCCGATAACTACTACTACTGTAAAAAAATGGTGAAGAAGTTGGGTCTTGGATACCAAAAGATCGATGCATGTTCGAACGATTGCATGTTGTTTTATAAGGAAAATGAACAAAAGACAAGGTGCACGTTTTGCAGTCATGATCGGTTCAGGCCTAATAAAGAGGGTTTGACTACAAAAAAGACAAGTATACCTTTTAAGATTTTAAGGTATTTTCCAATTACGCATCGGTTAAAAAGGTTGTACATGTCTTCAAGAACAGCTGAACATATGACTTGGCATGCGAAATCTCCAGCTAAAGATGGAGAACTTAACCATCCCGCAGATGGGCAGGCTTGGAAGGATTTTAACTTAGCACATCCTGGATTTGCATTGGAACGTAGAAATGTGAGGCTTGGTTTGTCCACTGATGGATTCAACCCGTTCGGCCACTCAGCTGTTCCGTACTCATGTTGGCCTGTGATTGTTACTCCGTACAACTTGCCTCCATGGATGTGTATGAAACAATCATACTTGTTTCTTTCACTCGTGGTTCCTGGTCCTAAGAGTCCTAGAAAGAACTTAGATGTTTACTTGAGACCTCTTATAGATGAGTTGAAGGTATTGTGGGAGGATGGAGTACAGACTTGGGATGTTGCAACGAAAACAAATTTTAACCTTAGGGCAGCAGTTATGTGGACTATAAGTGATTTCCCTGCCTATGGTATGTTAGCTGGATGGAGTACACACGGGAAGTTGGCTTGTCCGTATTGTATGGAGCATACAAAGTCTTTCAATCTATCAAAAGGTCGAAAGCCTTGCTGGTTTGACTGTCATCGTCGTTTCTTGCCGGTAGACCACCCGTTTCGAAGAAATAGAGAACACTTCAGGAAAGGGAAAGTAGAGAATGATATTCCTGCACCGCGATTGTCGGGGACGGAGATGCGTGACCGTGTGATGAGATTGCCGGTCATCCCATTTGGTAAGATTGATGCCACAAACATAATCAATGGGTTTGGCGAGTCTCATAACTGGGTTCGGAGAAGCATCTTTTGGGAATTGCCTTATTGGTCTACAAATTTGATTCGTCATAATCTAGATGTGATGCATATTGAGAAGAATGTGTTCGACAATGTGTTTAACACCGTGATGAATGTTACGGGGAAGACAAAAGATAATGATAAGGCACGTTTGGACATGAAAGATATTTGTAAGCGTCCTGAATTAGAACTTTATGAATCTCCTAATGGTAAGATTGTCAAACCGCATGCAAGGTACACATTGTCCAAAAAGCAAGTTGAAGATGTGTGCACATGGGTTAAGTCTCTGAAACTACCAGATGGATATGCGTCAAACATTGCAAGGTGTGTTACGGGTGGAAAATTGCAAGGGATGAAGAGTCATGACTGTCATGTGTTCATGGAGAGACTCATGCCTATAGCATTTCGGGATCTGCTTGATAAACCAATATGGGATGCTTTGACGGATCTTAGTCGTTTCTTCAAAGACTTATGTTCAAAAACATTAAATGAGAAGGACATGTCTCTACTTGAGAAGAACATCATAGAGATCACGTGTAAACTGGAAAAAATATTCCCGCCTGGTTGTTTTGACTCCATGGAGCATTTGCAAATCCATCTTCCCTATGAAGCTCGTATTGCGGGTCCAGTTCAATATAGATGGATGTACCCTTTCGAAAGGGTGATGGGAAACCTTAAGAGGAAGGCTAAGAATAGAGCTTATGTCGAGGGGTCGATATGTGAGGCATACAGTTTCGATGAGATATCTACGTTTGTCTCAGACTATTTTCCGGACGAAGTCTTGACAAAGGCCAATCGAGTCTCGAGATATGATGATGGGGGAAATGTTGAACTAAATGGTCGGCTTTCTGTATTTGGTCTATCGGGCCGCACTTATGGAAAAGGGAAGCGCATATTCCTCTCTGAGCTGGAATTACATGCTGCACATACTTACATTCTTCTCAATTGCGAGGAGATTGACCAATTTGTGAGGTACACACGTAAACTTGAAAATTTATCCCTTAACTTTCAATGACATGTAATATACATTCCAATATATTAATGTTTATAACATTGTATAGATTGTACGATGACGAGTTAAAAGTGAAGCATCCCAGCATAACTGATAAAGATATTCAAATCAATCGTGATAAAAAATTTGCACTTTGGCTAAAGGACAAAGTAAGTTCAATTTCTTAAGCATGACATATATATATATATATATATATATATATATATATACTCCATATTAACGATGACTTCATTTAATAAGATGGAGTTTTTGTAGGCTTTGACTGAGGGATCAACGATTCCGGCTAATGTACAAGTCCTAGCTATGGGACCAGATAGGGACCAAGTCAGCCACAATGGTTACAAAATAAATGGTTGTGAATTTCATACAAAGCCATATGGGCGCGGTAAAAGAACAACAAACTCTGGAGTGTGTGTCCAAGGAGATTGTTACAATGAGCTTGGTCGTGCCTTTTATGGGGAGTTGGAGGAAATCGTAGAGTTGTCGTACAAGGGCACGTACGGGGGTCATATTAACTTGTTCAAGTGTCGTTGGTTTGATTCAGAAAAAGGGATACGTGTTGACAGACATGGAATCGTCGATATTGACCTCCATAGGTCTGCGTACTCCAACGAACCATTTGTTTTACCAACTTCAAACAGTACAAGTATACTACACTCCTAGTCCTATTAGGAAAAGGGATAGACCGCCTACAGATTGGCAAGTTGTAATTCATACTCCCGCGCGCAGTCGTGTAGAAGTAGTTGATGGGGAGATTTACCAAGAGCATATGCTTCATGCTCAAACTATAATAAATGTGGAGGACGACAATGAAGTAATCCAGTTAGATGGTGGAGATGAACCACATGAATTAGATCCTGAGTCAATACTTGTGTTAGATGACATTGATACTGAGGAGGAAGAGTTACTAACTGAATCTGACACTGAATCTGAAGCAGATGATGGTTATGAATCTGCAATACGTATACAAGATGATTCTGAATCAGACATTGACACTTGAACAAATGAAATGTATGTTTAGCATTACATGTTTAGCATTTTCTGTCATTATTGTCATTTTATATTCATATATATACATGTAATCAAATATAACTCATACTAACATCTTTATATCACTGACATGTTTATGTACTTAACTATTTAAATGCAATTTCATGTCATTATTGTCAATTTATATTCATATATACATGTAATCAAATATAACTCATACTAACATTTTGAAATTTGTAATATATAGATGGCTTCTGAAGCAGCGCAAAAAAAGCGTGGCTTGGGTAGGGGGCCTAATCATGTGCCCAAGGCCCCTACTAATCCGGATGATCGGATTCTTATTCAGATTCGTCCTCCTCCGAATAGCACGTACGTCCCGCATCATTTATATATAAGCATTTTAGATTCCATTTATACAAGATATATAACTAATGTAAATTGCTTTAATATATCTACTTATCTTTGATGTAAATTATTGTATATTATAGTGATTTTTCAGATAATAAGATCGTCAAGTGCATATCACAATTGTGCTTACAGAATTGGCCCACACCTGTGATTACGTGGGCGACCACACCTATCGCCCACAAGGATGCAGTTTGGGCTGAATTTAAGGTATTTTTTTTAATTATGATAGATAATATAATATTCTAAGGATAATTGTTTAATAGTGTAGGATTATATGTTCAAAGTATCATTTTAATATTATTATTGTTATTTTATTTGCAGAAAAGGTATAGATGGGAAGACGCGCAGGCTTCAGTGATACAGACACTATTTTGGCAGAAGTGCGCCGCCCGCACCAAAGACAATTTGAACAAAGAACGACAAAAAGCCCTTCACAATGCATCGATCGACCATCCAGGCCAGGGTGAGGATTACATGCATGAGCATAGCCCCTGGTGGTGCACCCAGTCCATATGGGCTGAGATGTGTGCCCAATGGAGAGATGAGACCTGGGTCAAAAGACGCAAGACTGCCGCCACTAACAGATCCTCGGGTGTACCTGATGGCGAAAAGGCTAAAGGAACCTACAGAGGCGGCAGTATTTCACAGTTGCAGCATATCACTGCCAGGGTACGTATGAATAGTTTTAATATGTTTGCAATTATAAATTATAGAATATCACATGTGTACTTAGTAATATTGGAATATATTTTGTATAGGAGTCTCAGTCTCAAGGTCAGCCTATCCATTGGCTGGATGTGTACGTGGCCACCCGTGATGGTCTGCCTGATGCTGTCCACATAGCGGTAATAAGTTTTAACAACTTAATCTTGCTTATCAAGTTTTACGTCATTCTTTAGAATTTTACCAATTTATTTTTAACTATTTAATTGTTAACATGATGACAGGATACTTATAAGCTTTTATTGAATGAGCGCTATCCTGAAGGCACCCCACGTCCGCCAATTGATCAAGAATTGTGGGAGAGGGCGTCTGTTGTGAAGAAGAACTACGTCAAAGGTCAAGGACAACGACGACGCCCATCCTTCAGTGGCTCAGGCAGCTCTGCTATCCAGTCTTCACAGTCATCGAGTCATCCAGCCATTCATACTCCTGCTGACTGTGTGAGAGCTATATGTCAAGATCGCGATCTTCTAAAGATACTGGGCGGGCATTTGGCGGCTCTGAGTGCTGATGAGTTAGCTGATGCAGTGGCGGCAGCAGCAGCATCACAGCATGGGCATGGCGACGAGGTAATCAATCTTATTTATTACAATCAAAGTAGTGACTTATATATATATATATATATATATATATATTGTTGTGTTTAAAAACAACTGTATATTGTCGATCGTAACACCAGTATCAACATATATACTATATTATATGTAATTTGTTTTATTTTTTTGTTAATTACAGGGTGATCAAGATCAAGGAGAAACTAATTTGGACAATGATGCTTGACGACTGATTTAGTGTTGTTTTGTAGTTATTTGAGAATCTTATACTTTTATATTCATTCTTTGGATGTCTGTATGTTGCTTAAAGATTATATTTGTTTATATTTATTCAATTTATATCGGTTTTTAAAGGTTTATATAGTTTATATATAGTTTATATACTAGTTTGGTGTATGTGTCGGTAAATGGACGATGGATGTTATATTGTTGTGCATGTTTATGTGTTGGGATAAAGCAGGTACAAAACAGGTATATAAACTGTACCTATACAAAACAGGTACAGTTTTTTGGGAATTCGACAAAACAGAAAAATTCTGGGACCAATGTTTTTTTACATCAGCGACCGCATGCGGTCGCTGATAAGTATAAGCAGTCGCTAATCATATGGGGATTTCAGCGACCGCATGCGGTCGCTGATTGTAGTCGCTAACACGTGGCACACGTCAGCCTGTGGCCCTGAACCATGCTGACTCATTTTAGCGACCGAAAGGACAATAACGGTCGCTAATGTCGGTTGCAGATAATGCGGTCGCTAATAGTGGTCGCTGATGTGCATTCTAGCGACCAGATTTTATGCGACGCTTATCAGCGACCGCATGCGGTCGCAGATGGTTATCTGCGGCCGCATGCGGTCGCTGATATGCGGTCGCAGATAGGCTTTTTTCTTGTAGTGATATTTTATTGGTTCAATAATTGCTACGTTGATATTTTATATTATTGATTCAATAATTGTCTAGAAAAGGAGTTAGTTAATCTAATTGTGCGCCAGTAAGGAGAAATCCTTATCAGAAAGCCCCCTCTTTCCTGAGAACGACCTGGTTGTCATTATTGTGATTCTGTAATATTATTTGTGAATAATAATTAATTATTGATAAAATAATAAGTAAATATTTATTCAATTTTGATATAAAGGGAAGAATTTTTAGTATGAGACATTTGTTGAAAGTTGGCATTTTATCTTCTCCGATAAATATTTATTTAAATATATTATTATAATATTACATTATAATAGTATAATGTGATAATATAATAATATAATTTTATAATTTAAATGATGACATTATTTTTATGGTATAAAAATAAAATGAGGTGGAAGAGAAAAAAAATAAAATTAGAATTCTTTTAATAATTATAAATGTATTTATATATATATATATATATATATATATATTATATAAACATGTGAGAATTGAATTTGGTGGAAGCTTTGTTGAAATCATCCTTGGTGTGCTGAGTCTTTATTTTCAAAGGTGGAGGCTTGAAAAATTCATCCGTTGGTATAAAAAGTCAATATTGGTGTTCTGGCATTTTTCTATAAATAGGGTGCTTAGTTAGAAATAAAAATCACACCAGAATCAGAAAATTTTCTCCCTATAATATTGAGCGTATTTCTTGTGAGTATAAGGATTGTTTGAGTGTGGATTACAGTGCAAGATTTTTTTCAACAAAATATCTGATATTTCAGTCAGATCTAGTATTTTACTAAGGTAAAGGATATTATTTTTCTCGTAAATAATGTTATTACCTTTCAATATTCATAAAGAATATTATTTTCTTTCATATTTCATATTATGAAAGTGATAATATTTCATTTCATATTCCTAAATTTGAACTTACCACAGTAAGTATTGCTTCTATAATTCCTAAAATGATCAGAATTTCTTTAAGTTTTGCGCTTCATCTAATATCATTTCACTGGAACATTGGTCTGAGCTTTTTATGAAATTTTTATCTTTTCATGACGAAGTACTATTCACGATAAAAAATTTTTTCCAAATTATCTTTGATTGTATCCATGTTTTAATCTTCATTCTTGAATTTTGCTCCACAATTGATTATTATGGAGTATTCTTGAATTTGGATAAACTAAATTACGAATCCTAATCTTTGTCCTTTATCTCACTAGATTCGTTCTTTAAAATATTTTTCATCATCATCAGTCTTAAATGATGATATAAATGAATATATTTGGCCTGTAGTGCAAAGATGAATGATTACTTGATGAATACTTTGGCCTGTAGTGCAAAGATTATTGATTACTTATTGAATATCTTTGGCCTGTAGTGCAAAGATGGACAGGTGTTGAGATGAACATGACCCCTGATGATACAATGAATATCTTTGGCCCGTGGTGCAAAGATAAATATTTGATTTGAGATATATATATTGATTGATGTTACAGGGATAAAATATTGATGATTGACTTTTAAATTATAGAAGATAGTAGATATCATTCTATACGTAACTCTTCTAATGAATTGTTAATTCCGATGCAGTTGTTGATCTAAAACTTGTTGTCCATAATATTTTATCTGATGTGTTGAAGGCTAACGATAAATTATTTTTCATTATCTTAGTCTTAATATTCTTTACTGGGCTAGTTAAGCTCATCCTTTTCTTCCATTGTTCTCTTCAGGAAATGAGAATATTGCGGGTACTAGTCGGGGAATGGAGTTATGGTCCAAGTTAGAACTGTAGAAGTCCTCACTATTTTTTTTATAAAATAGTGTGATAATAAATGTAATGAGGACTTAGTTTGAGTGTTTATATTTTTTACATGTCTGTATTGACACTCACAGTTATGTGGTCGTATTTTGCACGGCCATTTGATATAAAAGATTGTACTTGGATTCTGTACCATGTATTTGGCAACTCAGAATGGGTTGAGTATTGAACCTATTTTGGGAGCGTCACAGTTGGTATCAGAGCTTAGGGATATGATCTCTGACGGAGATCTGAGAATAGAACTAGGAGGGAAGAGACTAGTAAATCCTTCGCTAGTGTGTGTCCTACCTAAGCTTATTTGTTATTTAATTGGTCGGTTGGAACATAGGGTTAATTTATGATATGTTAATTTGTTTGATTAATCCTTGTTTTGTGGCATTATTTGAGAATGGCAGCTGAAAATCTAAACAATGGAGTGAATGAGACCGTTGAGACACCTTTAATCACCAACCAGGAGAACGTGCAACAGGAAGACAATATTCCTCATGTAAACAACACCACCAATCAAACGATGAATGATGGGATGTTTAGATATTTTTTGCAGTTCATGCAAAACCAGACGAGGGAGACTCGTGTTCAACATACAGGTGGGAAAAATGATAACTCGCGACTTGTTACTGCCAAGCAGTTCAAAGAGTTGGGACCACCAGAGTTTCAGGGAAAGCCAGATCCAATCAAGGCAGAGACATGGGTTAAGCAAATTACCAAGATATTTGATGTCTTGGGATGCACGGAGGAACAGAAGGTTCCATTCGCCACGTTTATGTTCCGTGGAGAGGCAGATTACTGGTGGGAATCTGTGAAGCGTACCCAGCCTACCGCACTCAAGATGTCTTGGGAGGAGTTCAACAAACTGTTCAATGACAAGTACTTTCCAGAAAGTATTCGTCATATGAAGGAGGTAGAGTTTATCAAACTGGAACAGAACAACATGAATGTGTCCCAGTACGAGGCTAAGTTCACAAAGTTATCCCGGTTCGCATCTCATTTGGTGGATAATGAGGAACGTTGACGCGGATGTTTCTAAGAGGTTTCAAACCCAAAATTCGTCAATACCTCATTTCTCACAAACTTTATTTGTATTCAGATGTGGTGAACAGGGCCCAATTATTAGAACGGGATAATAATTATGTTCAACCAAGGGACAATAACCAAGGTCGTATCGGTGGCAGCAGTCATCGGAACAATGACAATCAGCAGGGAGAAAAGTATCATAACAGAAGCGGTAACCACTCCGGGGGTAATCGTGGCCATGATAATAGAAGAAGTGATTCGGGGGGAGATTTCAAGAAGAGAAGGTACAACAATGAGAACGTGAAGACGTCGACAGCAGCACCAACATCAACTGTTTCTAGTGGAGGAGAATGACCATCGATCGTATGCTATAAATGCAGACAAGAGGGACACATCAGTCCTAATTGCACACATCAATCCAAGGTATGTTATAACTGTGGAAAGGAAGGTCACATAGCTCGAGTGTGTCCTGTAGCGAAACCAAGTCCAGCGGGGATGGTGACTCCAAAGGCTGTCTTGGACAAGTCAAAGTCAATGGTTCCTGGAAGAGCTTTTGTCGTGACTAATCCAAAAAGCGAGGAACCCGAATGAGGTCATTACGGGTAAGCTAATCATAAACTCTTGCGAGGTCTATACCTTATTAGATACCGGTTCTACCCACTCCTTTATTTCACCTGCTTGTGCTCAACGTTTGAACTTGACTTCTAAGAAATTAACTTTGACTTATATATTGAAACTACGTTAAAGGAAACCTTCGTTACATCTACGGTTTACAAATCTTGCTTAATTCAAATTGGCTCCCTCACCCTACCTATTGATCTTATATCTTTGAAAATACTTGCATTTGATGTGATTTTAGGAATTAACTAGTTAACCACTTATCATGCCAAAATTGATTGTTTTCGTAAGGTTGTTAGTTTTCATATTCCTAACCAACCTGTTGTGCGAATTCAAATAACCAAACCACTAAAATCAATTAATGTCATTTCAAGTTATAAGGTTATTCGTTTATTAAAAAATGGATGCCAAGCTTTCTTAGCCCATGTCACTGATTTAAATCAGAATACGTCAGATTTAAATGATATTTATGTGTTTAATGAGTTTCCTGATGTATTTCCCGAAGAACTTCCCGGTCTACCCCCAAAACGTGAAGTTGAATTCTTTATTGACCTTAAACCCGGTACAAAACCCATTTCTAAAACCCCACATCGAATGGCTCCTATTGAATTTCAGGAGTTAAAGGTCCAACTACAGGAGTTGTTAGACATTGGTTTCATTCGTCCTAGTACATTTTCTTGGGGTGCTCCTATTTTATTCGTAAAGAAGAAAGACGGGAGTATGCGACTTTGTATTGACTATCGGGGAATTGAGCCATGTCATCATCAAGAATAGGTATCCGTTACCTCGCATTGATGACCTGTTCGACCAGTTGCAAGGTGCGCAATTCTTCTCAAAGATCGATCTTCATTCTAGATATCATCAGTTAAAGATTAAAACTAATGACATTCCAAAGACTGCCTTCAGAACTCGATACGGGCATTATGAATTCTTAGTCATGTCTTTTGGATTGACTAATGCTCCTGCGGCCTTCATGGATATGATGAACCAGATATTCAAGAAATATTTGGATCATTTTGTGGTTGTCTTTATTGATGACATCCTCATTTACTCTAAAAGTCATGAAGATCATGAGCACCACTTGAAGCTGATACTTCAAAAGCTTCGTGAAAAAAAAATATATGCCAAGTTGAAGAAATGTGAGTTTTGGCTTGAGGAAGTAGCATTCCTTGGGCACGTAGTATCAAAACATGGAATATCAGTTGACCCGGTGAAGATTGAAGCAATACAAAGTTGGGAGCAACCTAAGTCGGTAATCGAAGTACGTAGCTTTCTGGGCTTAGCTGCTTATTATCGGAGATTCGTGGAAGGATTTTCTTGAATCGCTACTCCATTAACTCAGCTGACTCAGAAGGATACAAAATTCTTATGGAACGAGGAATGCGAGAATAGCTTCTAAGAGCTCAAGAGGATACTCATTTTGGCACCTGTTTTGACAATACCATCTGGTTCGGATGGATTTGTCATATACAGTAATGCTTCAGGCAAAGGGTTAGGATGTGTTCTCATGCAACATGGGAAAGTCATAGCCTATGCCTCACGATAACTCAAAGAATATGAGAGGAATTGTCCTACTCATGATTTAAAGTTGGCAGCAGTCGTTTTCGTTGAAGATCTGTAGACACTACCTTTATGGGGAGAAAGTGGAGATCTATATGGATCATAAGAGCCTCAAATATTTCTTCACCCAAAAGGAACTCAACAAGCGAAAATGACGTTGGCTTGAGCTGTTGAAAGATTACGACCATACCATTCAATACCATCCTGAAAAAGCAAACGTAGTAGCTGACGCGTTGAGTAGAAGATCATATGCGGGAATGAGTGCGATGCTGTCAACACAAAGACCCATTTTATTTAACTTATAAAGGATGGAGATAGAGGCTCAAGACTCCGGGGTCCTACGTGATGATGTCAAGTATACGTGTAGAACCAGATTTAATTGATAAAGTTAAAGCTGCTCAAGCTACAGACCAGGAGTGATGAAGATGAAGAAAAAAGTGCAAGAAGGTGCTATTCCAGAAGCAAGAATCGATGAAGAAGGAATACTTCGAGTCAACTCCAGACTTTGTGTTCCTAACGATTCTAATTTGAAGTATAGAATCATGATGGAGGCACACAACACACCGTTTGCAATCCATCTTGGGAGTACCAAAATTTATCGTGATCTTCGACATACATTTTGGTGGAGTAATATGAAGAGAGAGATCGCGTAGTTTATCTCGAGGTGTTTAACGTGTCAACATGTCAAGGCGGAGCATCAAGTGTCAAAGGGTCCATTGCAACCACTTGAGATTCCAAAATGGAAGTGGGAACACATCACCATGGATTTCGTTACAGGTCTTCCTAAGGTTTCTCAAGGCATAGATGCAATTTGGGTTATTGTCGATAGATTAACCAAGTCTGCTCATTTCTTGCCTATACGATAGAATTATTCACTTGAACGTCTCACTCGTATGTACATAAATGAGATTGTGAGATTGCATAGCATGCCTGTATCCCAAGATTCACTTCACGATTTTGGGTCAGTTTGCAGAAAGCTATGGGCACCGATTTACGATTCAGTTCTGCATATCATCCTCAAACGAACGGGCAATCAGAAAGGACTATTCAAACTCTTGAAGATCTATTGAGACTTTATCTTCTAGACTTCAAAGGAAGTTGGGATAAGTACTTACCATTGGTGGAATTCTCCTACAACAACAGTTATCAGGCAAGTATAGGCATGGCTCCATTTGAGGCATTGTATGGATGAAAGTGTCGATCTCCAATATGCTGGGACGAGGTGGGTGAAGCAACGTTGTTGGGACCGGAGTTAGTACGTATGACTACAGAAAAGATTCAAATAATTCGGCAACGGATACAAACCGCACAAGATCGACAAAAGAGTTATGCTGATCTTCATCGAAGGGACGTGGAATTTAATGTTAGAGATTATGTATTGTTACGTGTTGCTCCATGGAAAGGAGTTACGAGATTCGGGAAGAGAGGAAAGCTTAATCCACGATTTATTGGTCCATTTAAAATCTTTGACCGAGTAGGAACTGTGGCCTATAGACTCGCTTTACTGCCAAGCATGTCTCGTGTTCATAACGTTTTTCACATATCCATACTTCGTAAATATGTGAAAGACTCAAACCACATTATTGAGATAGATCAGACGAGATAGCCGAATATTTAACGTACGGGGAGGTACCTGTCAAGATCTTGGATAAGAAGGAACATGTCCTACGCTCAAAGATTATATCTCAAGTTAAAGTTTTGTGGAGGAACCATGATATCGAGAAAATAACCTAGGAGTTAGAATCGGAAATGAAAGCGAGGTATCATCACCTTTTCGACATACCAGGTACGTACGTCAATTTTGAGGATGAAATTTCATAAGGAGGGGAGGTTGTAAGACCCTAACTTCTATGAATAAAGATTTAATTTCCTCTATATATTATTTTAAAATAGTAAGGTGTTGATTTTATAAATGTGGTAAGTTATGGGTGAGATGTGCAAATTTTACAAAGTAAGCAAGTGGTTATAAAATATTCGTTGTGTCGGGGAATATTCGTTTGGTTGATGAATATTCTTTTTGTCAGAGAATATTCGTACGACGGCGTAGTCATTGGTGGACCCCACAACGGAATGAATGTCGGATATAGAAAGCGACAGAAGTAAATTTTTATAAAAATAACGATAAAACTGTTACTGTTAAACTGTTGAAATACCCGGTGATAAAAATACAGTAATACGCGTTGTTGCACAATAGCACACGGTATTGCATAATATTTTGAATTATTGGTTCTTACGTAAGAAGTCACTTATTTAATAATTGTTACAGTAATTACTGTTCAATATTTTATATTATTGATTCAATAATTGCTACAATTGCATAATATTTTATTGGTTCAATAATTGCTACGTTGATATTTTATATCAATAATTGCTACGTTGATATTTTATATTATTGATTCAATAATTGTCACAGTAATCACTGCACAGTATTTCATATTATCAAATCAATAATTCATATTATTTGAATAATATTATTAGACAGCATTATTGGCAATGTCTAAAAAGTTCTGTCTAGAAAAGGGGTTAGTTAATCTAATTGCGCGCCAGTAAGGAGAAATCCTTATCGAAAAGTCCCCTCTTTCCTGGGAACGACCTAGTTGTCATTATTGTGATTCTGTAATATTATTTGTGAATAATAATTAATTATTGATAAAATGATAAGTAAATATTTATTCAATTTTGATATAAAGGGAAGAATTTTTAGTATGAGACATTTGTTGAAAGTTGGCATTTTATCTTCTCTGATAAAAATTTTATTCAAATATATTATTATAATATTACATTATAATAGTATAATGTGATAATATAATAATATAATTTTATAATTTAAATGATGACATTATTTTTATGGTATAAAAATAAAATGAGGTGGAAGAGGAAAAAAATAGAATTGTAATTTTTTTAATAATTATAAATATTTTAATATATATATATATATATATATATATATATATATTATATAAACATGTGAGAATTGAATTTGGTGGAGGCTTTGTTGAAATCATCTTTGGTGTTTTGAGTCTTTATTTTCAAAGGTGGAGGCTTGAAAAATTCATCCGTGGGTATAAAAAGTCAACATTGGTGTTCTGGCATTTTCCTATAAATAGGGTGCTTAGTTAAAAATAAAAATCACACCAGAATCAAAAAAATTTCTCTCTATAATATTTGAGCGTATTTCTTGTGAGTATAAGAATAGTTTGAGTGTGAATTACGGTGCAAGATTTTTTTCGATAAAATATCCGATATTCCAGTCAGATCTAGTATTTTACTAAGGTAAAGGATGTTATTTTTCTCGTAAATAATGTTATTTTCTTTCAATATTCATAAAGAATTTTTTTTTTTCATATTCCATATTATGAAAGTGATAATATTTCATTTCATATTCCTAAATTTAAACTTACCACAGTAAGTATTGCTTCTATAATTCTTGAAATGATCATAATTTCTTTGAGTTTTGCGCTTCATCTAATATCATTTCACTAAAATATTGGTTTGAACTTTTTATGGAATTTTTATCTTTTCATGACGAGTTACTATTCACGAGTTACTATTCACGGTAAAAAAAAAATATGTCCAAATTATCTTTGATTGTATCCATGTTTTGATTATCATTCTTGAATTTTGCTCCATAATTGATTATTATGGAGTATTCTTGAACTTGGATAAACTAAATTATGAATCCCTAATCTTTGTCGTTTATCTCATTAGATTCGTTCTTTAAAATATTTTTCATCATCCTCAGTCTTAAATGATGATACAAATGAATATCTTTGGCCTATAGTGCAAAGATAAATGATTACTTGATGAATATCTTTGGCCTGTAGTGCAAAGATGAATGATTACCTGATGAATATCTTTGGCCCGTAGTGCAAAGATGGACAGGTGTTGAGATGAACATGACCACTAGTGATACAAATGAATATCTTTGGCCAGTGGTGCAAAGATGAATATTTGATTTGAGATATATATTGATTGATGTTACAGGGATAAAATATTGATGATGGACTTTTAAATCATTGAAGATAGTAGACATCATTCTCTACGTAACTCTTCTAATGAATTGTTAATTCTGCTGTAGTTGTTGATCTAAAAACTTGTTGTCCATAATATTTTATCTGATGTGTTAAAGGCTAATGATAAATTATTTTTCATCATCTTAGTCATAATATTCTTTACTGGCCTAGTTGAGCTCACCCTTTTCTTCTATTGTTCTCTTCAGAAAATAAGAATATCGCAGGTACTAGTCGGGGAATGGAGTGATGGTCCAAGTTAAAACTGTAGAAGTCCTCACTATTTTTTTTGTAAAATAGTGTGATAATAAATGTAATGAGGACTTAGTTTGAGTGTTTATATTTTCTATATGTCTGTATTGACACTCACAGTTGTGTGGTCGTATTTTGCACGATCGTTTGATATAAAAGATTTTATTTAGATTCTGTACCATGTATTTGGTGACTCAGAATTGGTTGACTATTGAACCTATTTTGGGGGTGTCACATCACTAGTATATAGTTAAAATACTAGGACAAATAAATAAAGATAACCCTTGAGGTTACTTAATTCAAATACCTAATTTATATATTAGGTCACCAAACTTTATAGGCATCGTTGTACCTTATCCTTAATATTCTTTCAAGTACATATAGATTCATTTCTAGGGTTTAGAAATTTTGTAACCCATATTTTATCTATTCTCATTCGAATAGTAAACCATATAGGTTCTTCTTTAATATATATATATATATATATATAATTAATTCTCAAATTCCCATCTAGGTTTTATTCTTTTAACCTTTATTTTAATCATTTAAGATCTTATAAATTTTCGGGTTGTCACATTCACCCCTTCTTCTAAGAATTTTGTCCTCGAAATTACAGCCTACTATGCCCTACTCATTTTATTCACCAAAATAAGGTTTTTAACATAACCTTTATCTGATTTCATTCTTATTTAATAAGTACATACGGTGTCCTTCTATGAGAAACTATTCTATTATCACATTCTACCCAGACTTCTCTCTAAGGAGTTAAAATTTTTTTATATCATGCTGAGGGGTCATATAGACCATGAACTCTTAGGTTTAACGGTATTCACCATAACCAAATCTAAAACATGCTGTAGTAGGTATGTTTACAATCACGAAGAAGGTAAACTACCGATGCTGGTACCTTAGTTCTAAGAACGACAGTACGCATTCATCATAATCGCCTTTGGCGCAAAAATATTTCCTAATTTAGGGATGTTCATACTCAGCCTGAAGTCCGAATCAAAACAATATGGTTCGGGATAAATTCTCAAAGAGATACTTGAATTTTCATAAATATTTATCTAGCTGAATCAATTAGCTTAGACGTATACCAATAATTCGAACGTCAATTGAAACATTTTTTTGACCAAATTTAATTGGCACTTGACTTTTCTTTAAAATTTTGAAAATCATTTTATGACATCATGATACCGCACTATATTTACAGTCCGTTTGAGAATTCCGTCATTTTGTGACTTTATCATACTACAATATACCATAGTGGGCTGACAATCTTTAGATCACATCCAACACTAGGTAAGATTGTACGAATAACTCTATCGTTTTTATCATCGCTGAACCAGGTTCAATGATGTATTAATGATATATAAATATATTTTGATAACTCAAATCATTCTTTTTGTCTAGCCGAAACAATTAGCATAGACTCTTCTTTAAATAGTTCAAAACCATTGAAAAATCATTTTTGGTGTTATCATGTCGCAACAAGTAATAATGTGTTTGTGGTTCGAAATCCACTTCTACACAATTATAACTATGTATTGCTGAAAATAAAAATTAATTTATATTTTTAAAGGCACATCAGTGCAAATTTAGTTTGATTTCAAAAATTTTGAAGTCTAGCACAACTAGAAGATTTAGAATACCTATGCTTCCACCATCAATTCCAATTCCTCTAATGATCAATTGCTTAATAATTCTATTTATTCTATCACCATTAAAACTTACTATACTAAAAATCCTCGATTATCCATCCATAATTTTAACTATACCCCAGTATAGTTCATCAAACATACCACACGTTATGAGTTCAGAAACTTTTCACAATAATATGAGTTTAAAAACTTATCCTAGCAATACGTAGTTCAAGAACCAATCAGGAACTGTCCATATGCTTAGTGGTTCAAAAACATATCATACGACTATAAGTCACAAACTTAACATAAGTATGAGTTTTAAGAACTCGCACCTAATCTTATATTCTCTACCTATCCGTTATACACATGAGAAAAGAATCACATTCTCAACATACATATAGCGAATAACGCGACACCAACATTTCAATGATTATCAATGTGATAAACTAAGTAGTCGTTAGACCAAGCATAAAATCCCCGCCCACACAAAGGTTTGTACAACTCAGCTATCACATGAGTCCTCAATTGAAATCCCACATAATCCTAAATTCGGTTTACTCAATACGAATTTCATTTAATCCGTATCCCATCATCTATAACTTTTTCCTGAGTTTTCATAGTACAATTTCATAGTAAAATAGTCGTACAGCAATTCTGCTATAAATTTTTCAATCAAACGATTGATCATCTGTCCTCCTATGACATCATCAGATCACGTTGTGATCTTTTCTTATAATCGTGATATATTACGATTCTTTCATATCTTAGGATCGTTTTGTTTTACGATCTTCTTATTTTAATAATGAATTTCCTGAATTCATCTCTTATCACTTAAACTCTATTTGAGTTTATTCTTTATCCTCATCTATGCGATTATAGCCTAAGGTAACTTTACCTAAGGTTTATAACCTACAGCTCTGATACCAAATGTAGCGCCCCAAAATTCGGGTACCTTTTTCCTCGGACTTGGTACGTTACGATACATCATTTTTATAACTACTGCGGAAGATATAAACATAAATTGTTTATACAATAAACTTTTACACATAATCCCCAAGGTCTGTAACCTTAACTTAATACATACTTTCAATATCCTACAAGATTTACAATGTCACTCGCGTCAGAAAATTTAAAAATTCTAACTGCATAATAATCCAATTCTGGAATTTGCCTTTGCCTCTGTCTTTATTCAAGCCGTCGTCTTAATCTGAAATTTTTTATCATGATATAGCAAGGGTGAGCAACAAATTTTCCCATCAAGTTTTAAGTAAAATGAAGATATACCATGATTGAAAGAAAGAATAAGCTTTCGAATTTTCAACAATATAATAATTGAGAAAGAGCATGAATTAAAATGTCAATATTTGAATGACTGAATCAATAATGTTTAATGTCAACAAGGACCATGAATAACTGATAAGTGGTTTTGTAACCACTTATTTAGATGTCAACTCACTTCTATTGTTGCTTAAACTCATGTGTTATCGTAGCTTTTCATGCATTTTTGCTTTCTTTTATAGTTTTCATATTGGAAACTCTCTTGGTGGCATTTGAAGCAAAAATGGGAAGGAAATACAATCCGGGCATCGTTTGGGGGTTTCATGTTTATTTCATATTCTTGGATTGGAACTTGAGTCATATTGTAGAGCATCTTATAAGCTTTCCAGAACATCTTGAATCATCCCAATCGGAGTTTGGAGGCAAGAGTTTTGGCCCTTTTACCAACGGACATTGAACTTAACATCACGGTTTTGGGTTTCCATTGCACAGCTGTCACTTGGAGCTCAATTCCAACCTTCATACATCCATTATTTCTCAATTCTCAAAGAATTAAAGTTGTAGAGCTCTTCGATAGCTTCGATTTGACAGGTGGTAGGCCTCGAAACTCCTCTCGCATCAAAAGTTATGGCCGTTCTACCAGAGGTCACTGCAACAGAACTTCTGCGGCGCGGCCGCGCCTGTTTGCAGTGCATTTCCAGCGTGGGCACACCAATGCCCAGGCCAAAAATCTGATATGTGTTTCCAGCGTGCCCGCGCCCAATTCCAGGCCATTCCCAGCCCGACCGCGCCACTCCTGAACATGACCAGACTTGACTTTTTCATATAAGAGTGAGATTTAAAGCAAATGAAGAGTGACATTCATATTAGGGCTTAGAGATAGAAACATAGGAGTTGATTAAAGGGGATTCCACCCTTAGGTTAGATTAGATTACATATTCTCCTCTTTTCTCTTCTTCTCTTGATTAGATTAGGTTAGATTAGAGTAGAACCCTAGATTAGATTGGATTTAAGGCTTGAAGCAATTGGAAGACATTGAAGACAAACTTGGAGCAAGAGAACAGGTTTGCATTTCTTATTCATAGTTTCTCTTTGATTCATATTTGTATCTTTCTAATGTTTATTCAAATTATGGATTGTGGAGTTGATTCATTCATGAGCTAAACTCTATTTTGAGATTTCAATGGAACCCAACACATAGTTTGTATTGATTTCTCCCTCTTTGCTATTAATTGATTACTTATGAATTGGTTATCATAACTTATGCTTATAGATTAATTGCTTGGCTCGTAATTACCTTGGGAACCTATATGAACTTGACAAATGGATTATAAGTTGAGACCTAGTTATGATATCATGCAAAAATTAGAGATTCTTACGAGTAGTTTGTGAGATTATGTTACGTGTGTCTTATTCATTATCCTCAAGAATAGATACTTTAATAGTATTTAGGATAGAAATATACCTAAATACCGTATGCAACCAAATTGAGAATCTAATCTTAATGACTTCCTTTGTGAAAGTTGGTAATTGAAGGAGTAGTTAACGAGATTTTCCCGTGACATGTGTCTTGTTAATTATTCTTGATATTGGTCTCTTGATAGTGTGTAGGATAGACATATATCTACATGCCGCATTAGGAAGATTCATAGTTATCCATCGATAGAGGCTCTTATGTAATCATGATTTCTCGATTGTCAATTCTATGTTGTTAATTATTTCAAATGAGAGATTTAAGAGATTCAAATGAAGTGTTGGGGGAAATTATAATCTAATGTTTTCATTATCTAGTTTTACTCTAGGGTTAATCAGTTTTAATTTACTTGTCTAGTTTTAATTCAAAAGCACGTTATTGCTCGTTTAGATAAGACTGAAATGGTTATGGGCTAGTGGTTTGGTGACTTTTATTAATTAATTCTCCGTGGGAACGATATCTTATTTACTCTTTATTACTTGTTGACCGCGTATACTTGCGCGTATTTGTCATTATATAAATCGGCGCAACAAATTTTTGGCGCCGTTGCTGGGGAATTAATTTGATAACTGTTTGGCAACATTAGTTTCAATCAAATTAGTCTTAATTTAAACATTTTATTTTGTTTTAATTCTCTTCTTAAATTCTGTTTTCAGGTAATATGGATCTCAATGCGTATCCGTGGTTTTACACAAGGTAAGATCAACCAAGGGAAATAGGGAATGATGGCCTCGACCCAATTACTACATTATCAGCACAGCTAGAGGATCTTCCGAGGAAGTTGGACAGTGTTACAGCCCAACAGAGTCGAGAGCCAGTAATTACTTATGATTATGGTGCTGAAAACTATATGAGCCATCAGGATCCCATCAATTATGGACAAGAGCAGTATGGGGGTGATTACTTCAACCACGAGTATTCCAATTATCACCAAGATTTGGAGTATCACCCAAACTCTTCAGCGAGCTATTATCAAGACACATATTGCTAGCAAAGTTCAATATATGCACCAGACCCCACATATTAATCTCCGTGTTTACAAGAAGAACAGTCAACAATAGAATTCATGTATAGGAGTTTAGCGAACCAAGAGGAAATGCTTAGGAGCCAAGAGCTATCGAACCAAAATTTTAAGAACTAGATGGCACTAATCAACAATACTCTAACTAGTGAGACTCAGTACATAGATTCCGAGGCTGAAACAGAAAAGGCAAGATTAGAAAATTTGTGGGTCAATTCCATAGCATCAACAAAGGAAAGCCTGATTGAGCAAGCAAAGTCAATTGAGAATCTTCAGAATTGGGTGGAGCAAATTAGCATGGCTTTAAGGAAGGAGGAAGTGTTTGAACAAGAGATGCTTTAGAATCAAGTACCTCCAATGATTGAAGCCATGAGCAATAACCCTCAGAATACTTGGTGCTATGAGATGGATGCTAAAACTGATGGAGAGCCAGAAGTGCACTTGCAACTGGATGAACTAAAAGAAGGCACATCGAGGAGACAATTGGGGACGTGAAAAAGTATGAACCAACCGTGATAATACCCCAAGAGCTTTCTTCGCCTAAGTTAGAAAAACCAGTGAAGTTTGCACACCCTTGCCCCCTTAGTAGTCACATCATAGATACAGATCTCAAGGATATGAGAGAGTTCGCATTCTTGAAGCTATAGTGGTCCGAGGAAGAGAGAATTGAAGAAGAGCCCGTTGTGTTAGTTGTGCCTCAATGCCCCAATCCATTTGCAAACACAACGGAAGAAGTGCCTAGCTCCCCGAACTTCAAAATGGGGAATTCTTATACACATCATATGCTAGGTAGTTTAAATCTGAAACCTCTCGAGAAGGGGAACCTCCAAATATACACTGCAGTACTAATGGATGGAGGGTTTCTCAAATATTATAAGGGAATCGGATAGCGGTGTCAAGAGAAAGTCCAGCTAACGGACTATAAACAGAGCGCTCGTTGGGAGGCACCCCATCAAATCTCTCTCTCTCTCTCTCTCTCCCTACTTGTTGAATTCTACTTACTTATCTCCATTTCCTTCCCCCTTATTTAATTCTATGCATTTTGATTTAGTTGTAAATTTTTGGATATTTTTGGAATTAGGAGTTTATTGCCTACATTTTTGGACTTAGGCATTGATGCATATATTTTTGGGACTATAAAGTATTGAACAAATTTTTTGAAGCACTAGCATGTTGCATATACGCACATATAGGAGTTTTTGGGAATTCACATGCATATATCCTCCTATGTTTATTTCTCCTAGTTGTAAATAGTTAATATTAAGTTTTGGTGGCTTTAGAGGACTTAATAAATATCGTATGCTTTTCTCAGGTCAAGGATGCTAGAATGAGTCAAAAGTCCAAAGGCCAGCCTCAATGCATTAAACAGGCTGCATATCAGAAATTTGGGAAAGGGCGTGGCTGCGCCGGAATCAAGGCTAATAGGCGCGCGGCCGTGCCAGAATCAAGGCTAATAGGCGTGCGGCCGCGCGTCATGCAGGATGTCTCAGACTTAAGGCAAAATTCAGTAGAAATTGAGCACCACATCATTTCATGTAGTAGACGAGGCTGACTAGGGGAGTTCCCATTTTTCCTTTTACCTTCAATGAGGACATTATAATTTTTAAGTTTGGGGTATTAGGGTTGTTTTTGCATATAGTGTAGTTCATTGTGCATTTGTTCATTGTGCATAATGTGTTTAGTTCATATAGTGCATGTAGGTCGTATTTTGTTAAAATTTGTCAAAAAATTTTATTATTGTTTTAGTTAACTGTGTTAGGGCATATTACATGAATCCAGTTTTCTGTTGGGTTGTCATTTATTCGGCCTATGAGAAAACTAAAATTACTTGATTTTTGAGCTGATTTGCGACTTAAGCTTGATTATAATGTCATATATGTAAATCCTTATATGTTAGACACTGATGTCACCGGTTAGCACTCTAAGAGTAATCACCATGATTTGCTAAGTTTAAATTTTCACATACTTGTCTTCTGGTGGGAAATCTATGTTTTAATGAAAGAGTTTCAGTTCTCAAATAATAATAAGTAAAACTATTAAAAGCTTAAGTTTGGGGGAAACAGGAGGTATGCCTGTTATTTGGGGAGATGGAGCGTAAGAAGCACTCCCCTATGAAAAAGAAAAGAAAAGAAAATGAAAGAAAAGAAAAATAAAAAGTATTGTGAATAAACACTTCGGCTACGTCGAATCATGTGGCCTTTGATATTCGAGCAAGTAAGCCCTAAGGGAACACCCAGCGCCCTAAGGCCTTTGGGTCTGAGAGTCGTTGGTCGAAAGCTCGCTACACGGGTATCATTGAAAAGACTAAGAGGAATAGGCATTGCACAGTCAAATGTGTACACGAGAAAGTGCAAAAACGCCCTCGTGAGTTAATAAAAAGCAGAATGAATCCCTTGTGGACTCTTAGCTTAAGTGATGCATGGTCTTAGTTAGAACTTATCTGATTTACTATTTTTCTTAAGTTGAAACTTGTTTTTCCCCTAAGAAGCATAGTATGTGATCTATTTGTTCAAAAGCATGTCTAATGGTTGCTAGGCACACACATAATACATCAGTGCTGACAGGTTTGGATTTGCAAAGATTTGCTTTATGATCTTGATTTTGGGTAGCTGTCTATTTGATTATCTTGTGGTTTTTCTGAGGCATTGCTTAGGAATTTCAATACTGACAGATACTTGGATTCGCATTCATGATAGGATAGGTTGCATTCATTATAGTTATTTCATTGCATCTTTTGTTTACTTTTGTTTTGGTTACTTGAGGACAAGCAACAGTTTAAGTTTAGGGGTATTTGATAAGTGGTTTTATAACCACTTATTTAGATGTCAACACACTTCTATTGTTGCTTAAACACATGTGTTATCGTAGCTTTTCATGCATTTTTGCTTTTTTTGTAGTTTTCATATTGGGAACTCTTTTGGTGGCATTTGAAGCAAAAATGTGAAGGAAATGCAATCCGGGCATCGTTTAGGGGTTTCATGTTCTTGGATTGGAACTTGGGTCATATTGTAGAGCATCTTATAAGATTTCCGGAACATCTTGAATCATCCCAATCGGAGTTTGGAGGCAAGAGTTATGGCCCTTTTACCAACGGACATTGAACTTAACTTCACGATTTTGGGTTTCCATTGCACAACTGTCACTTGGATCTCAATTCCAATCTTAATCCATCCATTATTTCTCAATTCTTAAAGAATGAAAGTTATAAAGCTCTTCGATAGTTTCGATTTGACGGGTGGCAGGCCTCGTAACTCCTCCCGGATCAAAAGTTATGGCCGTTCTACCAGAGGTCACTGCAACAGAACTTCTGCGGCGCGGCCGCGCCTGGTTGAAGTGCATTTCCAGTGCGGGCGCGCCAATTGTGACGCCCCCAAATCCACGTTCCTTCGAAACCTCGGATTCGATGCAGTCACGATACTATTATCGCCAAATTATTACATCTTTTATTTATTACTAAAAGAATACAACTTGCTTTATTACAATTTAGAATATAAATTCTATTTATATCCAAGATCTCATCTTTACATCATATTCGATATTACTAAAATGCAGAATAATTTAAACCTTTCAATATCCTTTGAATAAAATCTTTTTATTGATTTCATAACTTTGAATCAATCATAATTTTCCTGAATCAAACTATATCATGATTCACTCTATTCAAATTTCTGTATAATCGCATACACCTTAACTTAATATCCTCTATGTATTATCTAATACATTTTTACAGTACGACAAGCATTAAACCTCGTAAACAAATATCAAGTACAACTACTAGAACCTAAACATGGTTCGAGTAATAATCTAATCAGTATTCTCCGTTGTGATACTATCTATCTTTATCAATCAAGAAGCACGAAGTCTTTATCGTAAGTCCTTAACCTGCAAAAGTGGTTATTTGCAAGAGTGAGCTTGACAGCTCAGCAATTCTAACAGTTTTCATGCATCACATAGCATACAACATTATACTCAGTTCATGCATTTATAAATAATTTATATTTACTACGCATGTTAATTTTCATATAACAAGTATATCATCAAAGATCAACTTTCAATCTCATTTATATCTCATATACAGTTCATATATAAGTTCACATTATCACATCATAATATAATTTAACTAACAGTTATTGAATTCATATATCAAATAGGAACTAAAAAACTTGCCTGATTCGTAGTTTAACAACTACGACTTAACTGCTTAAGAGATTTGCGCTTCGTGTAACCCTACACAGTTATATTAACCATAGAGATCACACTCATCAGTTATATGTATCCACACATTCTCAATGTAATAATAAATGTTACGTTGTTGTCTAACTTGGTTCTTAGAACCTTCGTTTCACTTTCTTATCGTGTTCTTAGAATAACTATGTAAGTATACGTATACTTTAACCATACGTACTTACTAACATTCTTCATATACACATACCTGTCTACCACTAATCTATTTACATATAGCTAGTGTAGTCCATCTTTTGAGTTAATCATTCTCATTTGTCATTACTAACACATAAGACCATAACAAAGCAAATATACGCTATTAACCGTCGAAGTTGGATTCAAGTATTAACATATGGTCCTACATAGCATGTATTCATATTAAAGGATACTTTCATGCTCATTCAACCCTTTTCACGTTCAATTTACACGATATAGGTTCTAAGTCAACATTTCAACAATTTAAGGCCACTCGAGGTCGTGAACATCACAAAGTTTATCATGCTAGTTCTTTAAACATATAAAGTATTCATGTAACTCATGTTGGGCATGTTTATGAATATTCATTCTTCATACATGTAACTATCATAGTTATTAGTTTAAAAACATGCTTCGTTTATCACTTTAAAACATGCTCGAACTCATGCTTGGTTAGTTGTCAATATATCCAATCACATACGAATCATATTTAGAGACGTAATAAACACAAACATGGCATCTTAAATCTTTAGAATCTAGCTACTCATACTTAATGCAACTTGATTTGAAAACATATTCAAGTTCGCCTTTGAAATCATTTTAAACTTGAACGATACAATTCGACACATACAAGACAACTTTAAAGCTCTTATCATATGTAGTTAAAGTATGTTAACATCCTCACATGATCAGAATGTCCACGTCTCACGTATGTGTCAACGTTCATATTTAAAACTAAAAATTTAAGTTTAAAACTATAAGTTTTTCATCAATCGTGTACACTATCATGATTATTAATGCTTATGTCATGTAATGTACTAATATCTATAGTTTGATCATGTTCACATGCTTGTTCCAAGTGAGGCCACATGCTAACACTTAACAGAACTGAAACAGAAACAAAAACCAGAAACTGGGACAGGGGACCGGCGCAGCTGCGCAGCTCCCCAGTTAAAAACTGGCGCAGCTGCGCAGGGCCTTGCCCAACTCAAGTCTGGTACCGGCGCAGCTGCGCCGCTGGCCAGTACAAAACTGACGCAGCTGCGCAGGTGGCCGGCCAGGGGCAGAGACAGCCTGCTTCGGCAGAACTTAGCCCAAACTCAAAATTTTCCACAGCAATTCGATTATGAGCACTCTATATTAGTTCTATCATGCTTATAAGCCCATATAACAACTAAGTAGACATTCCTCAACTCAATTATCATTTATCTCCACCTAATCAAGAATTTAAAATTCAAGAATAAAAAGTTTGACAGAAACGAAATGAAGAATAAGAAGCAACTCGTATACCTTTGCTATATGAAGTTGAACTTGCTGCTATAACAATCTTTAGACTCCTTACTATCATGTTGTATTTTCTCTCAATTTTCACTTAACATAAATCTCAGCAAATGAAAACATGAAGAAGGAGAGCTTCATATTTATAGCCAAATCAATACCCAGACAAATGCAAAATCTCCCAAATCAAACCAATAGATTGTAGAATTATATGGAGGTTAGCAATTAGTTGGTGAGAGATGTTGGAACTCATCATGAATTCCTCAACCTTGCTTATCATTTGCTATGGAATGCTGAGGTTGAGAGCAATAGGGAGTAGACTCGCAATTGAGTTAATCACGTGAGAGGGAAATGTGCCTCTCATTATGGGACAATGCACATACTCAGCATTCTAGCAACACACAACACTTAAATTATTATACACATAACATATACTTAGGTTATAATTTGAGTCACAATGTACTTTCAATATATAACTAATATTACAATGTAGCAAGTAGGGATACATATATTCAATATATAATCCATGTACATCTTATTAACACCGAATATAATTCTATCGGGTATCATCACAGTGTATTGTCTCCTTTATTATTGAATTTAATTTATTCAATAATTATTTGCTATATATTCATGATATGTTATTTTATTGTATACTTAATATATACATTGTCACACCCACATTTCATGTAACTCACATAGTTTAATAAATCTTGATACATGGTCCCTATATATAGTATAGTCACATAATTGTTGCACCACACTATATAATATAATTGCACCACACTTCACACTTCATATAATATATAGTTAGTTACTATACGCTAGAAATTTTATTCGCATGCTTGCACATAGAAGTAAGTAATTTACTTATCTCATCAATTAATTAATAATAATATTTATTAATCCATTTCTCATTAATCAATGGAATTAAAATTTCCATAACAATTAATTAACATTTATATAGTTAATTTTCACAATAAATATAAATCTTATTATATTTATAACAAATATACTTATTATCATGCTATCACTCGCAATAATAATAATTCAACATATTATTATAATAATAATTAATATAGATTAATTGTTTAATTAATAATTCTTATTGTTCAATCAATAATCCTTCCGTCCTTGAATTAATTAATTCATCGACGAATATATTATTGTGCCACACAAGGCCTCTCCCACAAGCTTAATCTTAAGCTTATTATTGCTTCCCTTTCTCAAACATTCTTTCAAAATAATGTTTGTGTGTCTCAAGCATTTAGATGCTAAATTATCTCAATTAATTATACCCTTATAATAAGTATAACCTTAACGCTTATAATAATTAATATATACTCTATTAATTATTCCAATGATAATATTCACGATCAAATAATAACTTAAGTTATTTAATATATTAAAATAACTTAGTTTCCTTTCATTAATTAAACTCCCTTGAAAATACATTACAAATTATGTATTTAGCCATAACATAAAAATATTTTGTTTTCTCCAATAAAGATATTCATTATTAGAAAATACTTTATTTATTGACTCATGATATTATTCTTAATGTAATATCAAATAACTATATGTACGACACATGTACATATATTATATATAGAAAATAGATAATAAGTTTATTATCTATTATAATAAATTGTTTCCATCAATTTAATTACATATAGCAAATACGTTTTAATATATTTACTATATTAACCAATCACACCTCATACAAAAACATATAAGGTAATATTATTATTCAAAAATAACATTTTCCTCCTTTTATTAAAATAATTCAATATTAGAAATTATTTTAATATCCTTTATTAGAAATATATAATAACTATTTCTCTTTCTTTTCTATAAATTGTTCCCAAAACAATTTCTTCAAATATTCATTTAAAGATATAATGATTTCCATCTCCCTTTTAATAACGTATATATATATATTTAACGTTATTCGCACATTAGACTTTCTCACATATTACTATTCTAAGTAATATAAAAGTATCAACTATAATTACATATTCAACACACATATTAATTCACTCATTTACTTAAGTAAATTAAACACTGTACTATATCATCATAGTTAATTAAGGTTCAATACTCTCATTATATTATTTCATAATATAACTCCCAACTTAAATTAACTAATATTTATTCTTATTAGTTAATTCCTTAACTAACTCATGCTTCACTATCCAAACCTATTCACGGATAGCTTAAGTGCTATTAATAACCTATATTATAAACATACTAGTTATTAATACACATACTCAAGAATATGGTGATTATACATTAAGAATATTTAATATCACCAACTTACTATGATAAAATAATTCTATAAATTATTTAATATCGATAGGAATTTATCCACTTCCTTTATCTCAACTGAATCGTCTCTACGCTAAGTAACAAATATACATTAATAGTATATTTATAAATCACAAAACACATATTACATAGTCCATATTACCCTATGTAATATAATACCACATACCTCATATCTCATATATATACTCTTATTCGAACCCATCTCACGGTTTAAGAATTTTATTTATTAAATTCTTATTTAATAATATCTAAAAATTCGGGTTCTTACATCCTCTCCCCCTTATAAGGATTCCGACCTCGGAATCACCGAAACTTCCTCTACTCGGTGCTATTCCGAATATTACATATTCTCTTGAATAATTTTATTCATTCTCTTTTCAGAAGTTTTATTATTACTTGTTCACTTGCATTCTACCACATTCTTTTTTCTAAGGAACATTCTTCTTACTACTTTCATCATTCAGAAGAATAAGAATCTTCCACGATTTTTCAATAATCGGGAAGTAGTATGAATAACTCAGATTCCAAATTATGCTGAGGGGTCATAAGACCGTGAACTTTTCTCTAGGTTTACTAATGCTTCAACACAATTCTTCACACCGCAAACCAGAGTGTTTATCAATCACAAAGACTGAAAACACTCTCCACGCGTACTCTAGGTGGCCAACCTATTGTACCATTACGTTGGGCCGCAAAGTAGTGTTTTGTAACGACTATATGCGTTACGTTCGGAACCATTGTCCCCGAAAACATGTCCCCTTTATAGGGTTGTTCACCTCAGCTTTTCAAAGTCAAAATCTGCGCCAGAGCAATCTGGTTTGGCATACATACACAAGAATACTTGAATTCTATAATCCCTTTCCAACAGTTGCCTAGCCGAATCAAATAGCTTAGACTCTCATCAACAATTCGGACATCAATCGAAATAATTTAGCCAACTTAATTGAACTTCTTTATAATTTACAAGAAAACCAAAAATTCTTTTATGACGTCACGATACCACTCTAGATTAGTAGTACATTGAGGATTCCGCCATTTTATGACTTTGTCATATTACAACATACCATAGTGGGCTGACGATCTTTCGATCACAACCAACACTAGGTTCGATTGCATTGATGACTCCATCGTTTACCATTATACATCATATCAAATGATGCACATGGTTAAAATATATTTTGAAAGATTGTCAAATCATTTTTGTCTTAGCCGAAACAAATAGCGTAGACATACGAATAACGGTGTTGTTTTTAAAACTCATTAGTTTAGTTACCTGACCCAATGTTTTCTCAAGAAAATCGAAGTGCAAACACTAGCACGAAGTCAATAAATATTAAAAATCTAGCGTAGCTAGAGGATTTAGGAAAATCCAATTTCTCCATCGCTTCAATCTCTTACCACCATCAATGCTCACTATTCCAAAACTCTTATATAATATATCTATTCCCAATACAGTTCACCAACTTACCACACCATGGAAGCTCAGGAACCTACCACAATCATATGGGTTGAGGAACTTATCCTAGTCGGACCAAAGTCGTCCATTCGCTGAGGGGTCCCACCATACGATTATGAGTCACGAACTTGTCATAGGCATGAGTTTTAAGAACTCGCACCTAATCTTAATATTATCTAATTATATCTTAGAAACCTCTATCTATCAAAATAAATATGAGAAAAGAATCACCTTTCCACCATATGTATAATGATACCGCGACACTAACATTCCAACGATTATCAATGTGACGCACTCAGTGCAAGCACAAAACTTCTGCCCATACAAAAGTTTGTACAACTAAGCCATCACATGAGTCCTCAATGGAATTCCAACACTTAACTCTATCTTACTCTATCACTTGCTCGTTACGAGCTTTCTACGTTTCATCACATACAACTCCTCATGAGTTCTTCTCGTACTTTTTATAGTACATTCTCTCATAGCATCAAGCTATACACACTTAGTCATTACAGACTATCTATCATTTCACAGTTCAATCTGATCACGTCGTGATCATCGCTATACCTTAGGGTTCTTTCCCTATTATCAACCAAACTCCATCTGAGTTTATTCTCACTATCCTTGTCATATTCATATTATAGACATCGTCTTAACATTTTTATTACCAGAGTTAGGAAACTCCTGTTTCTCATTCTCTAGATATTTCAAGATTCTTCTTTGAATCTTCACGTATATATTTTAATCTTATCTTTCACTCTCTCAGGTTATAGTCTAAGGTACACTTACCTAAGGTTTATAACCTACAGCTCTGATACCAACCTGTGATGCCCCCAAATCCACGTTCCTTCGAAACCTCGGATTCGGTGCAGTCACGATACTATTATCGCCAAATTATTACATCTTTTATTTATTACTAAAAGAATACAACTTGCTTTATTACAATTTAGAATATAAATTCTATTTATATCCAAGATCTCGTCTTTACATCATATTCGATATTACAAAAATGCGGAATAATTTAAACCTTTCAATATCCTTTGAATAAAATCTTTTTATTGATTTCATAACTTTGAATCAATCATAATTTTCCTGAATCAAACTATATCATGATTCACTCTATTTAAATTTTTGTATAATCGCATACACCTTAACTTAATATCCTCTATGTATTATCTAATACATTTTTACAGTACGACAAGCATTAAACCTCGTAAACAAATATCAAGTACAAGTACTAGAACCTAAACATGGTTCGAGTAATAATCTAATCAGTATTCTCCGTTGTGATACTATCTATCTTTATCAATCAAGAAGCACGAAGTCTTTATCGTAAGTCCTTAACCTGCAAAAGTGGTTATTTGCAAGAGTGAGCTTGACAGCTCAGCAATTCTAACAGTTTTTATGCATCACATAGCATACAACATTATACTCAATTCATGCATTTATAAATAATTTATATTTACTACGCATGTTAATTTTCACATAACAAGTATATCATCAAAGATCAACTTTCAATCTCATTTATATCTCATATACAGTTAATATATAAGTTCACATTATCACATCATAATATAATTTAACTAACAGTTATTGAATTCATATATCAAATAGGAACTGAAAGACTTGCCTGATTCGTAGTTTAACAACTACGACTTAACTGCTTAAGAGATTTGCGCTTCGTGTAACCCTACACAGTTATATTAACCATAGAGATCACACTCATCAGTTATATGTATCCACACATTCTCAATGTAATAATAAATATTACATTGTTGTCTAACTTGGTTCTTAGAACCTTCGTTTCACTTTCTTATCGTGTTCTTAGAATAACTATGTAAGTATACGTATACTTTAACCATACATACTTACTAACATTCTTCATATACACATACCTGTCTACCACTAATCTATTTACATATAGCTAGTGTAGTCCATCTTTTGAGTTAATCATTCTCATTTGTCATTACTAACACATAAGACCATAACAAAGCAAATATACGCTATTAACCGTCGAAGTTGGATTCAAGTATTAACATATGGTCCTACATAGCATGTATTCATATTAAAGGATACTTTCATGCTCATTCAACCCTTTTCACGTTCAATTTACACGATATAGGTTCTAAGTCAACATTTCAACAATTTAAGGCCACTCGAGGTCGTGAACATCACAAAGTTTATCATGCTAGTTCTTTAAACATATAAAGTATTCATGTAACTCATGTTGGGCATGTTTATGAATATTCATTCTTCATACATGTAACTATCATAGTTATTAGTTTAAAAACATGCTTCGTTTATCACTTTAAAACATGCTCGAACTCATGCTTGGTTAGTTGTCAATATATCCAATCACATACGAATCATATTTAGAGACGTAATAAACACAAACATGGCATCTTAAATCTTTAGAATCTAGCTACTCATACTTAATGCAACTTGATTTGAAAACATATTCAAGTTCGCCTTTGAAATCATTTTAAACTTGAACGATACAATTCGACACATACAAGACAACTTTAAAGCTCTTATCATGTGTAGTTAAAGTATGTTAACATCCTCACAAGATCAGAATGTCCACGTCTCACGTATGTGTCAACGTTCATATTTAAAACTATAAATTTAAGTTTAAAACTTTAAGTTTTTCATCAATCGTGTACACTATCATGATTATTCATGCTTATGTCATGTAATGTACCAATATCTATAGTTTGATCATGTTCACATGCTTGTTCCAAGTGAGGCCACATGCTAACACTTAACAGAACTGAAACAGAAACCAAAACCAGAAACTGGGACAGGGGACCGGCGCAGCTGCGCAGCTCCCCAGTTCAAAACTGGCGCAGCTGCGCAGGGCCTTGCCCAACTCAAGTCTGGTACCGGCGCAGCTGCGCCGCTGGCCAGTACAAAACTGGCGCAGCTGCGCAGGTGGCCGGCCAGGGGCAGAGACAGCCTGCTTCGGCAGAACTTAGCCCAAACTCAAAATTTTCCACAGCAATTCGATTATGAGCACTATATATTAGTTCTATCATGCTTATAAGCCCATATAACAACTAAGTAGACATTCCTCAACTCAATTATCATTTATCTCCACCTAAACAAGAATTTCAAATTCAAGAATAAGAAGTTTGACAGAAACGAAATGAAGCATAAGAAGCAACTCGTATACCTTTGCTATATGAAGATGAACTTGCTGCTATAACAATCTTTAGACTCCTTACTATCATGTTGTATTTTCTCTCAATTTTCACTTAACATAAATCTCAGCAAATGAAAACATGAAGAATGAGAGCTTCATATTTATAACCAAATCAATACCCAGACAAATGCAAAATCTCCCAAATCAAACCAATAGATTGTAGAATTATATGGAGGTTAGCAATTAGTTGGTGAGAGTTGTTGGAACTCATCATGAATTCCTCAACCTTGCTCATCATTTGCTATGGAATGCTGAGGTTGAGAGCAATAGGGAGTAGACTAGCAATTGAGTTAATCACGTGAGAGGGAAATGTGCCTCTCATTATGGGACAATGCACATACTCAGCATTCTAGCAACACACAACACTTAAATTATTATACACATAACATATACTTAGGTTATAATTTGAGTCACAATGTACTTTCAATAAATAACTAATATTACAATTTAGCAAGTAGGGATACATATATTCAATATATAATCCATGTACATCTTATTAACACCGAATATAATTCTATCGGGTATCATCACAGTATATTGTCTCCTTTATTATTGAATTTCATTAATTCAATAATTATTTGCTATATATTCATGATATATTATTTTATTGTATACTTAATATATACATTGTCACACCCACATTTCATGTAACTCACATAGTTTAATAAATCTTGATACATGGTCCCTATATATAGTATAGTCACATAATTGTTGCACCACACTATATAATATAATTGCACCACACTTCACACTTCATATAATATATAGTTAGTTACTATACGCTAGATATTTTATTCGCATGCTTGCACATAGAAGCAAGTAATTTACTTATCTCATCAATTAATTAATAATAATATTTATTAATCCATTTCTCATTAATCAATGGAATTAAAATTTCCATAACAATTAATTAACATTTATATAGTTAATTTTCACAATAAATATAAATCTTATTATATTTATAACAAATATACTTATTATCATGCTATCACTCGCAATAATAATAATTCAACATATTATTATAATAATAATTAATATAGATTAATTGTTTAATTAATAATTCTTATTGTTCAATCAATAATCCTTCCGTCCTTGAATTAATTAATTCATCGACGAATATATTATTGTGCCACACAAGGCCTCTCCCACAAGCTTAATCTTAAGCTTATTATTGCTTCCCGTTCTCAAACATTCTTTCAAAATAATGTTTGTGTGTCTCAAGCATTTAGATGCTAAATTATCTCAATTAATTATACCCTTATAATAAGTATAACCTTAACGCTTATAATAATTAATATATACTCTATTAATTATTCCAATGATAATATTCACGATCAAATAATAACTTAAGTTATTTAATATATTAAAATAACTTAGTTTCCTTTCATTAATTAAACTCCCTTGAAAATAAATTACAAATTATGTATTTAGCCATAACATAAAAATATTTTATTTTCTCCAATAAAGATATTCATTATTAGAAAATACTTTATTTATTGACTCATGATATTATTCTTAATGTAATATCAAATAACTATATGTACGACACATGTACATATATTATATATAGAAAATAGATAATAAGTTTATTATCTATTATAATAAATTGTTTCCATCAATTTAATTACATATAGCAAATACGTTTTAATATATTTACTATATTAACCAATCACACCTCATACAAAAATATATAAGGTAATATTATTATTCAAAAATAACATTTCCTCCTTTTATTAAAATAATTCAATATTAGAAATTATTTTAATATCCTTTATTAGAAATATATAATAACTATTTCTCTTTCTTTTCTATAAATTGTTCCCAAAACAATTTCTTCAAATATTCATTTAAAGATATAATGATTTCTATCTCCCTTTTAATAACGTGTATATATATATATATATATATATATATATATATATATATATATATATATATATATATATATTTAACGTTATTCGCACATTAGACTTTCTCACATATTACTATTCTAAGTAATATAAAAGTATCAACTATAATTACATATTCAACACACATATTAATTCACTCATTTACTTAAGTAAATTAAACACTGTACTATATCATCATAGTTAATTAAGGTTCAATACTCTAATTATATTATTTCATAATATAACTCCCAACTTAAATTAACTAATATTTATTCTTATTAGTTAATTCCTTAACTAACTCATGCTTCACTATCCAAACCTATTCACGGATAGCTTAAGTGCTATTAATAACCTATATTATAAACATACTAGTTATTAATACACATACTCAAGAATATGGTGATTATACATTAAGGATATTTAATGTCACCAACTTACTATGATAAAATAATTCTATAAATTATTTAATATCGATAGGAATTTATCCACTTCCTTTATCTCAACTGAATCGTCTCTACGCTAAGTAACAAATATACATTACTAGTATATTTATAAATCACAAAACACATATTACATAGTCCATATTATCCTATGTAATATAATACCACATACCTCATATCTCATATATATACTCTTATTCGAACCCATCTCACGGTTTAAGAATTTTATTTATTAAATCCTTATTTAATAATATCTAAAAATTCGGGTTCTTACACCAATGCCCAGGCCAAAAATCTGATATGTGTTTCCAGCGCGCCCGCGCCCAATTCCAGGCCATTCCTAGCGCTGCCGCGCCACTCCTGAACGTGACCAGACTTGACTTTTCATATAAGAGTGAGATTTGAAGCAAATGAAGAGTGACATTCATATTAGGGCTTAAAGATAGAAACATAGGAGTAGATTAAATGGGATTCCACCCTTAGGTTAGATTAGATTATATATTCTCCTCTCTTCTCTTCTTCTCTTGATTAGATTAGGTTAGATTATAGTAGAACCCTAGATTAGATTGGATTTGGGGCTTGAAGCAATTGGAAGACATTGAAGACAAACTTGGAGCAAGAGAACAGGTTTGCATTTCTTATTCATAGTTTCTCTTTGATTCATATTTGTATCTTTCTAATGTTTATTCAAATTGTGGATTGTGGAGTTGATTCATTCATGAGTTAAAGTCTATTTTGAGATTTCAATGGAACCCAACATATAGTTTGTATTGATTTCTCCCTCTTTGCTATTAATTGATTACTTATGAATTGGTTATTATAACTTATGCTTATAGATTAATTGCTTGGCTCGTAATTACCTTGGGAACCTATATGAACTTGACAAATGGATTATAGGTTGAGACCTAGTTATGATATCATGCGAAAATTAAAGATTCTTGTGAGTAGTTTGTGAGATTATGTGACGTGTGTCTTATTCATTATCCTCAAGAATAGATACTTTGATAGTATTTAGGATAGAAATATACCTAAATACCGTATACAACCAAATTGAGAATCTAATCTTAATGACTTCCTTTGTGAAAATTGGTAATTGAAGGAGTAGTTAACGAGAATTTCCCGTGACATGCGTCTTGTTAATTATTCTTGATATTGGTCTCTTGATAGTGTGTAGGATAGACATATATCTACATGCCGCATTAGGAAGATTCATAGTTGTCCATCGATAGAGGCTCTTATGTAATCATGATTTCTAGGTTGTTAATTCTATGTTGTTAATTATTTTAAATGAGAGATTTAAGAGATTCAAATGAAGTGTTGGGGGAAATTATAATCTAAAGTCTTCATTATCTAGTTTTACTCTAGGGTTAATTAGTTTTAATTTACTTGTCTAGTTTTAATTCAAAAGCACGTTATTGCTCGTTTAGATAAGACTGAAATGGTTATGGGCTAGTGGTTTGGTGACGTTTATTAGTTAATTCTCCGTGGGAACGATATCTTACTTACTCTTTATTACTTGTTGACCGCGTATACTTGCGCGTATTTGTCATTATATAAATCGGCGTAACAATAACTTTAACTAAACCTTAGGGTAATGAAGGTGATCAGCCTTTCATACCTGATGAACATATGCAACATGCACTAAGTGCGAATCTGTAATCAATATAGATGTGAATAATCAACAATAATTATTCACTACCATGCTTGAAAAATAATAACTCGAGTTTGAGTTAGAGAACTTGCAATAAATGCGAATATTCAATAATAATCTTAGATGTGGAATAATCAACAATAATTATCCACTACCACGCTTGAAAAATAATAACTCGAGTTTGAGTTAGGGAACTTGCCTGTACCGTCAATTACTGCTACGCAATCTAATTTAATCTCTAATACAAAGACCTATCATTTATATGATTGATCTCTCCATTAGCATAACATACTTTATCTCACAATACTATTACTTTATAAGTAAACTATCTAACATTTAATCATATAGTCAAATATTAGATAATACCTAAACACTATACGTATTTGCAAGTCTAAACCTATCACACATCGAGTCTCTAACAGTATTTAGTATATTATGTTGAGTGGTTTTCCACAAACAACTAACAAATTAGTTTTCGTCTCGTCTACACTGTTTTTACTGCAAGTTAGATCGGTTGCTAATTCGTATATACCTCCGCTCCCTGAAGGAATCGTTTAGCCCAGCTACTATACATCAACCATTAAAGAGTACGATTGTACTACTTTAGATTTAACACTTATTCTTTTATTTATAAGTTCTTATTTATAACTAGTAAATCGTATAACCAATTATAAATAAAACTCCTTATACTATACATGAAATAATTTCAGCATTATAATTTCCTATAGAATGAATATTCATCAACTATATTTAAAATAAATTGAGTATTATAACTGCTTATAAAATGAATATTCGTTTACTATGTTTGAAATAAATTGAGCATTATAACTGCTTTATAAAATGAATATTCGACTATTCTATTTGAGAATATTTCAGCATTATAACAGCTTATAAAATGAATATTCTTACTAAATACTTAAAGAAAATCGGACATAGAAACTACTTATAAAAGTATATTTTTTTTACTTTATAAGAGAAATAAATTGGACATTATAACTGCTTATAAATAAGACTTTGTACTATTTACTTAAAATAATTTGGGCATTTTAACTGCGTATAAAAGTATATTTTTACTAAATATACAAAGAAGAATGAAAATAATAACCACTAGAGTAAATATCTCTTGAAGTTGCAAGCTTTAACTAATCTTTTGCAATCTTGAAACTCACAAAAAAACTTTCCTCTCTCTCAACCGAAATTCTCCTCTCTCTCTCTCTAACTCTATTTTTTTTTTGAAAAAATGAAGAGAAATGGCTCCTATTTATAGGAAAATATAGTTTCGATAATTGCACGTTAGGGGCTCGACTTTTTACAGTTTGCCCCCGACTTATTACAGTTTAGTACCTAAGTTAATTACACTTTAGTACCTCATTAATTATACTTTAGTCCTTCGGTGACATCATCTTTGTGTTTCTTTAATGTTGATGTCATGCTTGTATCATCTATGTTTCTTTAAGGATGATGTCATGCTTGCATCATGCTTGCATCATTTTTTCTCTGATTGGTTGATTTAAGTTCACATGGATTGGAGGGTATTTTGGTCATTTCATAAATAATTTTAACGATAATTTAGTCATTTCACGTATTTTCCTTAAAATAATTTACCCTTTGGGTTTGCTATTTTTAATTCTTTTTGGGTTTTCTAACTAATTGTTTGGGCTAAGGCCCAATGCCTTAATTAGCTTACTAAAGCCCCAAAATATCTTCTCTCCCATTGGGCTAAAGGATTGGACTTTAACTAATTTCTCTTGGGCTTGCAAATTAATCCCTTGGGCCATGAATTCCACATAGTTTCATATCTTTAATTTTTATCTTACCCTATTTATTTAGTTAGGGTTTCCATTCCCCTCCTTTGTAACTTAAATCCTTACTCAAGTATTGTGACGCCCCCCAAATCCGGGTCCTCAGAACCTCGGACCTGGTACGTTACGATACAACATTTCTATAACTATTGCGGAAGATATAAACATAAATTGTTTATACAATAACTTTTACAACATAATTTCCAAGGTCTGTAACCTTAACTTAATATCTGCATTCAATATCCTACACGACATATAATGTCATTTGTATCCTATACTATTACCATTTTAACCGTATAAAACTCCATCCTGGAACTTGTCTTTGCCTTTATCTGTATCCGAAGTTTTGTCTTAATCTGAAAAATTTATCATGATATAGCAAGGGTGAGCAACAAGTTTTCCCAGCAAGTTTAAGTTCAAATGAAGATATATTATGATTGAAAAGAATAATAAGCTGACAAACTTTCAATAATATAAGAATTGTGAAAGAACATGAATCAATAATACTGAATAGCCAACATTGAACATGAATAAATTCACTGAACAATATGGTAATGAAGGTGATCAGCCTTTCATACCTGATGAATATATACAATATGCATAACGTGTGAATCAATAATCAGTATAGATGTGAATAATCAACAATAATTATTCATGAACATGCTTTACAATAACAACTCGAGTTCGAGTTAGGAAACTTGCCTGCACCATTGATTACTACTACACAATATAATTTAATCGCTTTATTGTAAAGACCTATCAGTTATAAGATTGATCTTTCAATTAGCATAACATACCTTATAAGTAAACTATCTAACATTTAAACAAATAGTCAAATATTAGATAACCTTAACACTATACATATACATAAGTCTAAACCTAGCACACATCGAGTTTTTAATAATATTCAATATAGTATACTGAGTGGTTTCCCACAAACAACTAACAAATTAGTTTCCGTCTAGTCTACACTATTTTCACAGTGAGTTAGATCGGTTACTAATTTGTAGATCGCTTCCCCATATGAAGGAGTTGTTTAACCCAGCTACTATACATCAACCATTAAAGGGTACGATTGTACTATCTTAGACTTAACACTACTGTATCATATAACTTGTGAATTAACACTTATAGTCTTTCATTTTAAAAGTCCTTTATAATTTAGTAAGATGAATACCTAATCTAGCAACCTAGATTCAGAATAAATTTTAATTTAGTAAATTATTTTCCAATCCAGCAGACTGGATTCAACTAACCTCCAATCCAGCAAGCCTGGATTCAACTGACCACCAATCCAGCAACCTGGATTATCCAAATAGATCAATCCAGCATTCTGGATTATCCAAATATACAAATCCAGCATCCTAGTGGCCAATCCAGCAAACCAGATTGCAATCCAGCAAACCAGATTCCAATCCAGCAACCTGGATTCCCCTTTTTTTAACCTAATCATCTTATTATTTTTTTATCTTTTGTACACACATAAATACATGTATTCCATACACAAAAATAATTTTTTAGGAATTTTTCAATTTTCTTAAGTATTTTTCAAAAATTCATATCTAGTTAATTCCTTAAGAAACTAACTACCACATGCTTAACTCTAAAAATTCCCAACTCTTTGTGGAATCTTACACATGTTAACGTGAGCCTCCAGTTTAAATTTTGTGGTCATCGGAGTTATAGAACTCTGGTTATAGCGATTTTCGTTGGAAAAACGCAAATATTGAAATAGTCATAACTTGCTCAATTTAAGTCGGAATGAGCTCATTTTTGGACACAAGCTACTTTATAAAATATATTTTAATATCCCAAAATATTGGAATTTATTTTAATTTTTAAGTGGACAAAACCACCCTTACAATATCCGGACAGATTTCATTTTGCCATTTTTAGATTTTATGTCCTTTGCTAAACACTGTCCTGACGGAAATCTACAAAGAATTTTTCAGTGATTCCACTTGGATCTGTTAGAAGACTCATAGATCTAAATCCAAAAATTGACCACACTCAAAAATTCAAAATACAATAGGAGATATGGTCGTTTGAATTTCATGTTACGTTTTCCCCAAAAATAGTTTTTCTAATATTTGTGTTTTCTAAATAATCTTCCTAGATCTCTTGATTAACCAAACATTAAACATCATAACTATTATAATACATACTAATACACCTTAATATCATAGATCTACCATGATCAATGATCTATTACACCAAACATACACTAAATCCAAGCAAAATATAATTTATGTTAAGAAAATCAAGGTTTTCTAACTTTTAAAACATAGTTTATTTTTTCTTGCTTTTGATCTAACTTTTAATCCTTAAAGTAATAGATCTACACATAACACACTTATATATATATAGATCCAAGATTTTGGAATTTTAAAATTTTAGATCCAAGTTTTGATTGAACATAACCCAAAAATAACATAAACAAAAGGTATTTATACCTTTGATCTCCATGATCTCCTTCTTCTTCTTCTTCTTCCTATCTTTGATTAGGAACTATAGAACTACCAAACTTCTCCCTCTCTCTCCTCTCTTTGAGGTGGCCGAACCTCCCTTTCACTCTCTTTCTCTTTCTTTGTTTTAGTTAGCAAAAATGAAAGTAAGAGATGAAAGAGAGTATGCTTCATGTGTTGGCCAAAAAAATAGATAGATATATTATGTATATCTATGCATAATCTCCCAATATCTATTGCTCCTTATCGCTCTCTCATTTAACTTGTAAGCTTGGATAAAAGACTGCTTGCAAGCCTTTCCTTACTTGTTGTAGTGGAGAAATAAGGTGGCTAATTCCATGGAGTGACACCTAAGAGAGTTGTTAGGAGTTAGTAAATCCAATGATTACATACATGAACCTCATTTTCCCTTCCTTGTTGGGCCAAAAATATTGGGCCTTATTCCTCCCCCATTTGGTTTATTTTTATTCTATATTTAGCTTATTAAATGTCTAACATGCCCCTTTTAATTGGGCTAAAATCTTGGGCTACCATTAAAAAGTTTGAGTTAGGACTTAGAAATGCATAAAGTACTGATTAATAAGCCACAGGTTTTAAGCTTACCACACCCTTTCTGAGGTGATTTGTAGACTTTATTCCGGAGATGGACCTAGATAGACCCGGTAGTGCCATCAAGGTCATTTCAGGAGTTAGACGGAGGAGAGCCTCCGATGTCCCTCAGCCACGGCCAGCCTGGCCGCCTCGCAGGTTAGCTGTGTCAGTGATTCGTCCAGCACAAGATGAGCCACCGGTCGATATAGATGACGAGGATGCTCTATTTGCCGCTCCTGCCCCAACTCAGGCTCAATGTACGGAGCTTCCAGGCATTGTTGTGCTAGTCCAGGATCTGCTGGGAGATTTTAGTCGTCATCTCTCAAGGTTCCTCCATGCCAACGAGGTGACTGAAGCTTTTTCTTATTTTTGGATTTTCTTTCTTCCTTTTGCCATTCTCGGGGCACAGGTGTTTGACATGGTTTGGCTTTTGATGCAGGTTCCGGGCTTTACACAGCCTCGAGGGAACTGATTTAACATGTATTCCCTGTACCACACTCTGTACCAGGACTATAGGGACATTGTTGACACTTGGGGGTTTCAGGCATTATTTTCTATTCTTCTTCGCCGTTGCCCCTGGGGTTTTATGAGGGCTTTATCTGAGCGCTGGTTCCACCAGACTTAGTCTCTCCACTTGTTGGACTGTGAGGAGATGATGACCCCTATGGACTGCAGGTTCATCACCGACATAGAGTTCTTAGGGTGAGACAGTACCTGTAGTGGCTGACATTACACCCACTGTCGTTCGGTCCCTGCTGGGACTTCCTGCGACAACGATCAAGGGTCGGACGGTCCGATCTAGTCCCATGAGCGTAGATGCCTAGAGTGGGGCTTTGCTTGAGCCTCTGCCTAATGATCAGAGGGTTAGAGATCGCATCCTGCAGTGATTGTTTCTGGTGATCATCAGGGGTTATTTTCTGGCGGACAACTCTACGACGTTGTCCTTTACCATAGTCAGCGCCACTCGATATGTAGAGCGCCTCAGTGAATTTGATTGGGGTACCTACACCTTTACCTATTTTCTCCGAGGCATGCGCATGCGCTCGAAAGTTATGATAGAGGCTTGGCTAGGGTTCTACCCATTCCTGCTGGTGAGAACATCTTTCTTGTACCTTTTAGATTTATGCATTTACATTTGTCAGTCATGGTCAATGAGGACTTTTTGATAATTACATGGCCAATTCTGGGCATATGAGAGGCTTCCTTGCCTTCGTATCGCTACCACTTTAGATGTGACACCCCCAGAATAGGTCCAATCCAACCAACCCATTTTGGGTCGCCAAATACATAGTACAGAATCCAAATACAACTTTTATATCACACGGTCGTGCAAAATACGACCACACAACTATGAGTGTTAATACAAATATGTAGAAAATATAAACATTCAAACTAAGTCCTCATTATAATTATTATCACACTATTTTATAAAAATAGTGAGGACTACTACTGCTCTAACTCGGACCATCACTCTGTCCCCCGACTAGTCCCTGCGGCATTCTCATTTTCTGAAGAGGACAATAGATGAAAAGGGTGAGCTCAACTAGCCCAGTAAAGAATATTATGACTAAGATAATAAAAAATAATTTATCGTTAGTCTTTAACAAATCAGATAAAATATTATGGACAACAAGTTTTAGATCAACAACTGTAGCGGAAATAACAATGCATCAGAAAAATTAAGTAGAAAATGATGTCTATTATATTCTATGATTTGAAAGTCCATAAGCAATATTTTATCCCTGTAACATCAATCAATATATATCTTGAATTAAATATTCATCTTTACATTACAAGCCAAAGATATTCATTTGTATCATCAGTTGGTCATGTTCATCTCAACACCTGTCCATCTTTGCACTACGGGCCAAAGATATTTATCAGGTAATCATTCATCTTTGCACTACAGGCCAAAGATATTCGTCAAATAATCATCCATCTTTGCACTACAGGCCAAAGATATTTATTTGTATCACCATTTTGGATAGCAGATAATGAAAAATATTTTAAAGAACGAATTCAGTAAAATAAAGGACAAGATTAGGGATTCGTAAATCAGTTTATCCAAGTTCAAAAATACTTCATAACAATCAATTGTGGAGCAAAATTCAAGAATGAAGTTCAAAGCTTGGATCTAATCAAAGATAGGAACCATGACAACCAACTTGGACAAAAAAAAGAAAATTTAATTTTTTTGTGAATAATAACGTATTCGTGAATAGTGCCGTATACGTGAATAGTAACCCCGACATGAAAAAGGTAGAAATTTCATAAGAAAAATCATACTTCGTGAATAGTACTCGTAAATAGTATCGTATTCGTGAATAGTACCGTATACGTGAATAGTTCTATACACGTGAATAGTAACTCCAACGGAAAAGGTAAAAATTTCATAATAAAATTTATACCAATATTTTGATGAAATAATATTGAAAGCAATAACATCATTTACGAAAAAATAACATTCCTTACCTTAAAAGAACAGTACTTCTGACTGGAATATCGGATATAAGGCTGAAGGAAATTTGCACTGATTATCAACTCTCAAAGTATTTAAATACTCATGAAAATACGCTCGATATTATATAGAGAGAAACTTTTAATTCTGGTGTGATTTTTAAATTCTAATTCAGCAACCTATTTATAGGAAAATGCTTAGAACGCCAAAGTAAAAAATTTAACAAAATATTAATTAAATTTTTTCTACGTATGCACTTCTTGAAAATTCATTCCAGCAGAATTTTCAGCATTTACAAAAAGCAAAAAGGACAGTGGGTTCCACTTCATTCTAGAAACCCTCCACCAAAATTTAATTTTAGACCCAAAATTTCGGAACTTCAATAATTCATAATAAATGGCCCTTCATCAGAAAAATACGAATTCAAGATAAAATTTAATTTTTAACAACTTTGTAGAAGAAAGTTTTTCCAAATTCCAAACAGAAAATGTCCGAAATCCACATACGGATGATTTTCCACACCTCCATTCCAACAAAATACTGATAAAAACACATCAGCACTAATTTCTTCATTTATATCCACATAAATAAATATTTCCTTATTATATAAATCAATAATTAATTATTCACAAATAATATTACAGAACTACAATATTGACACCTAGGTCGTTCCCAGAAAAGAGGGGGCCTTTCGATAAGGATTTTTCCCTACTAACGCGCAATTAAATAACCCCTCCTAGATAGTACTTCCTTAGATATTGCCAATAATGCTCTCTAATAATATTATTCAAATAATATAAATTATTGATATGATAATGTGAAATACTGTGCAGTAACAATTATTGAATTAAGAATAATATAAAATACTGTGCAATACCCTGTGCTACTATGCAACAACGCGTATTACTTTACTTTACCCAGCGAGTATTCCAACAGTTTTAACGATAACTGTTATGCCTTTATTATTAGAAAACACATTCGTATCGTTTTTTTCATCCGACAGTTTTCCGTTATGGGGCCCACAAATGGCTGCGTCGTCGTACGAATATTCCCCGACAGCAAGAATATTCCACGACCAAACGAATATTCCCCGACAAAAACCAATATTTTATAACCACTTGCTCATTAAAACTTTGCGCATATTACCCATAACTTTTCACATTATTCAAATTAACCCCCTACTATTTCAAAAATAATATATAGAGGAATTTCAATTTTATTCATAAAAGTTGAGGTCTTACAACTTCCCCTCCTTATGAATTTTGTCCTCAAAATTGACGTACGTACCTAGTATGTTGAAATGGTGAGAATACCTTGTTTTTATTTCTAATTTTAACTCCCAGGTCATTTCTTTGATTCTAACTTTGACTCTCATGGTGCTTCAACCATAATATCTCACAATGGTACCTATCAGTTTGCCATCACACAAAAATGGCGTCCCCTACGGACAGTCTGACTTCGGTGCATCCCACACAAGAAGTCACCCGCGAGAGGCTCGGGGATCTTCACACCTTATGGCTCTTGATGCTTCGAATTGACACGTTAACACGTTAAACTACCTCGAGATAAACTCTACGATCTCTCTCTTCATATTGCTCCACCAAAATGTATGTCAAAGATCACGATACATTTTGGTACTATTACGAACGGTGTGTTGTGTGCTTCCATCATGATTCTATACCTCAAATCAGAGTCGTTTGGAACACAAAGTTTGGAGTTGACTCGAAGTATTCCATTTTCATCGATTTATGCTTGTGGAATAGAATCTTCTTGCACCTAATTCATATTCATCTGCTCGGGGTCTGTTCCTTGAGCAGCTTTAACTTTATCAATTAAAGTTAGTCTACGCGTATACTTGACATCATCACGTGGGTCCTCAAGGTTTTGAGCTCTATCTCCATCCTTTGTAAGTCACACAAAATGGGCCTTTGTGTTGACAGCATCACACTCGTTCCCGCATACGATCTTCTACTCAACGCGTCAGCTACCACATTAGCTTTTCCAGGATGGTATAGGATGGTATGATCGTAATCTTTCAACAGCTCCAACCAACGTCGTTATCGCATGTTGAGTTCGTTCTAAGTAAAGAAATATTAGGATGTCATCAATAATGACAATCACGAAATGATCCAAATATTTCTCAAATATTCAGTTCATCGTGTCCATGAACCCAACACAGACATTGGACAATCCAAAAGATATAGCTAGAAATTCATAATGCGCGTATCGAGTTCTAAAGGCAGTCTTGGAATGTCATCAGTTTTAATATCTAACTGATGATATCTAGAATGGAGATCGATCTTTGAAAATAATTGCGCATCTTGCAACTTGTCAAACAGGTCATCGATACAAGGTAACAGATACCTATTCTTGATGGTGACATAGTTCAACTCCCGATAATCAATACAAAGTCGCATACTATCGTCTTTCTTCTTTACGAATAAAATAGGAGCACCACAATGAGACGTACTAGGTGTTGGGTTTGTATGTAACGCAATCATGCAATCAAATCACATAAATAGGGCGGAAGCGTAAAAACTAGGTTTTCAAAATTTATACAAACCCATAACCATGATCATGCTTTGTGCTTGTTATCAATAACAGAAAAGAGAGAACATGGAATTATACCTTTGAAGATCTAAGCTTCCTCAGGTACAAGTTCTACTCCTTTGATTCCTTTGATTCCTCTGATAGTGGCTCCTTCCCTTGAATAATGTCAGCCACCCAAATGTTTGGCCTCTAACGGTGATCCACCAAGGAAGATGAAGAACTCAAGAAGATGGGTTATTGGCTTAACCCTTGTTTCTATCTCTATAGAATATGTGTACTCCCAACTCTTGGAAAATTTCACATTATACCTTATTTCTGATATAAGACTCTCTTATATAGATATTAGGTTAACCCTCCTAATCCAATTAGAATAGGGTTTTATTTAAATAATTAATTAAATACTTTTAATTAATTTATATCCTAATCTTTATTAGGATTGAGAGAGAGTACTGATATTATATTAATTCCTAAACTCCTTTAGAATTAAAATAATAATAATAATAATAATATTAATAAGACTCCTCTTATTAATTTATATTTAATATTCTAAAATATTAAATAATAAACATTAAGCTATTTAATTTATTCTATCATCATAGATTAAATTAATTATACTTAATGCATTATTACTATCATGCCATTTTCTTCTTAAATAATTCTTCTTCCTTTTATGGTGTGCCCCTTTAGGTTCTCCATATTAAACCGATTGTGAATAAATCAATTAGAACAATTTTAATCTTATTTAAATAAATAAATTAAACTAATAATCTATTTAAATAAATAATATTTATTCTACAATAGGGATAAGCCTCCCTAGCGATCAACGACTTTTCAGATAATATAAATTTCAACATTAATCATAAAAGAACCTGTGAGTTAATAGTTACCGTACAATTCAATCCTTCCACCATACAATGTCCCAATTAAATATAAGACATGGATTTACTGTCAAGTCTTAATTTATTTAATCATATGTATTTCGATTAGAAAATGCACAACTCCAAATAATGCAAATTAGAAACCTCTTTCTAATTTCATTCTACCTTGGCCAAGGATTCCTGGGTTGTCATTTAACGAATCACATAGGACATATCTCCTCTTTTACTAGAGGTGGTAGATTCTTTATTGATCATTCATTATCTCCATATGTAACTCATTACACCCAAGCATACCCTATATATGCCTTAAAAGGCCTTAAGGAATTAGTCAAAGTATAATTTGTTACATACAAGATACTATGATGATCTCAAGTCCAAGGATCACATGTACTACTATCACATTAGGAATTCCTATTGACAGGCGAGTAAAACTCCATTAGGTATTCCATAGCGAGTCACGTTCAGTGAACTTATTCTCCAATAAGCACCTACATACTTGCTTTAGTGTCTCCACACAAATGACCATGAGATCAGTCATCCTCATCCAATGAGCAAGCAACATATGTACCAATCTATCCAGATTTACTAATCCCCTTTTTAGTAATCCCACGATTGGGAACTATTTTAGTTTTAAAGCTTTCTAAGAATTTAGATCTCATTAGCATTATCAACATCATGATTCTAAAAGCATTGCTTAAAACTATGGGTTATTTACATATTATAAAAACAGCACCATGTAGATAATTAAATGCCTTTAATAAATAAATATTTTATTAATAAATAAATAAGATTGTTTACAAAGTATGTGCTTTATCATCATACATGATTGGCTTGTATGCACACTACTATCACTAGGACGCATAAAGTCGATGTCTAACAACTCCTGTAGTTGAACCTTTAACTCCTGAAGTTCAATAGGAGCCATTCGGTATGGGATTTTAGAAATGTGTTTTGTACCGGGTTCAAGGTCAATAAAGAATTTAACTTCACGTTCTGGGGGTAGACCGAAAAGTTCTTCGGGAAATACATCAGAAAACTCATTAACAACAGAAATTTCATTCAAATCTAATATAATTTTATTTAAATCAGTGACATGGGCTAAGAAAGCTTGACATCCGTTTTTCAATAAACGAATAGCTTTATGACTTGAAATGACATGTATTGATTTTAATGGTTTGGTTGTTTGAATGAAAGCTAACAACCTAACGAAACAATCAATTTCGGCATGATGAGTGGTTAACCAATCGATTTAAAAAATCACATCAATTGCAAGTATTTTCAAAGATATAAAATCCACAGGTAGGGTGAGGGTACCAATTTGAATAAAGCAAGATTTGTAAACTATAGATGTAACGAAGGTTTCACCCAACGGAGTTTCAACAGATAAGTCAAAGTCTAATTTCTCATAAGTCAAGTTCAAACGTTGAGCACAAGTAGGTGAAACAAAAAAATGGGTAGCACCGGTATCTAATAAGGTATAAACTTAGCAAGAGTTTATGATTAGCTTACCCGTGATAAATTCGTTAGGGTTCCTCGTATTTTGTGAACTCATAAAAAACGCTCTTCTAGGAACCACCGACTTTGACTTGTCCGGGACAACCTTTGGAATCACCACCCCCGCTGCACTTAGTTTTGCTAAAGGACAGTCTCGAGCTATATGACCTTCCTTTCCACATTTATAACATACCTTAAATTGTTGTGGGTAGGTTGGACTGATGTGTCCCTCTTGCCCGCACTTATAGCATAGGACCGGTGGTCGTTCTCCTCCCCTAAAAACAATTGTTGGTGCAGGTGCTGCTGTCGACGTCTTCACCTTATCATTGTTGTATCTTTACTTTTGAATTCTCCCCCCGACTCGCTTCTTCTATTATTTTTGGCTATGATTACCACCGAAGTGGTTACCATTTCTAGCCTGATAATTCCCTCCTCGCTGGTTATTGTTGTTCCGATGACTGTTGACATCTGTACGACTCTGGTTGTCCCTTGGTTGAACAGACTCATTACCTCGCTCTAATAATTGAACCCTGTTCACAACATCTGAATATAGAGAAAATTTGTGAGAAATGAGGTATTGGCGAATTTTGGGTTTCAAACATCTCAGAAACATCCGCGTCATATATTCCTCATTCTCCACCAAATGAGATGCAAACCGGGATAACTCTGCGAACTTAGCCTCATGCTGGGACACGGTCATGGTATTTTGTTCCAGTTTGATAAACTCTACCACTTTCATATGACGAATACTTTCTGGAAAGTACTTGTCATTAAATAGTTTCTGAAATGCCTCCAAGACATCTTGAGTGCGGCAGGCTGGGTACGCTTCACAGACCCGCACCAGTTATCTGCCTCACCACAGAACATAAAGGTGGTGAATGGAACCTTCTGTTCCTCCGTGCATCCCAAGACATCAAATATCTTGATAATTTGCTTCACCCATATTTTCGCCTTGATCGGATCCGGCTTTCCCAAAAACTCTAGTGGTACCAACTCCTTGAACAACTTGGCAGTGACAAGCTGGGAGTTGCTATCATTTCCACCCGTATTTTGAACACGAGTCTCCCTCGTCTAGTTTTGCATTAACTGCAAAAAATTTTAAACATCCCATCGTCCATCGTTTGATCGATGGTGTTGTTAACAGGAGGAATATTGCCTCCCTGTTGCACATTCTCCTGGTTGGTGATCAAAGGTGTCTCAACGTTCTCATTCACTCCATTGTTTACATTTTCAGCTTCCATTCTCAAATACTATCATAAAATAAGGGTTAAATAAACAAATTAACATATCACATATTAACCCTATGCTCTGACCGACCAATTAAAATATCAAATAAGCTTAGGTAGGATACACTAGCGAAGAATTTACTCGTCTCTCCCCTCCTAGTTCTATTCCCCAATCTCCTCCAAAGATCATATCCCTAAGCTCTGATATCAACTGTGACGCCCCCAGAATAAGTCCAATCCAACTAACTCATTCTGGGTCGCCAAATACATGGTACAGAATCCAAATACAACTTTTATATCACACGGTCGTGCAAAATAGACCACACAACTGTGAGTGTCAATACAAATATGTAAAAAATATAAACATTCAAACTAAGTCCTCATTACAATTATTATCACACTATTTTATAAAATTAGTGAGGACTACTACTGCTCTAACTCGGATGATCACTCTGTCCCCCGACTAGTCCCTGCGACATTCTCATTTTCTGAAGAAGACAATAGATGAAAAGGATGAGCTCAACTACCCCAGTAAAGAATATTATGACTAAGATAATAAAGAATAATTTATCATTAGTTTTCAACATATCAGATAAAATATTATGGACAACAAATTTTAGATCAACAACTGTAACGGAAATAATAAAGCATCAGAAGAATGAAGTAGAAAATGATGTCTACTATATTCTATGATTTCAAAGTCCATAATCAATATTTTATCCCTGTAATATCAATCAATATATATCTTGAATCAAATATTCATCTTTGCACTACAGGCCAAAGATATTCATTTGTATCACCAGTTGGTCATGTTCATCTCAACACCTGTCCATCTTTGCACTACTGGCAAAAAATATTCATCAAGTAATCATTCATCTTTGCACTACAGGCCAAAGATATTCATCAAATAATCATCCATCTTTGCACTACAGGCCAAAGATATTCATTTGTATCACCATTTTGGACTGAAAATGATGAAAAATATTTTAAAGAACAAATCTAGTGAAATAAAGGACAAGATTAGGGATTCGTCAATCAGTTTATCCAAGTTCAAAAATACTCCATAACAATCAATTGTGGAGCAAAATTCAAGATGAAGTTCAAAACTTGGATCCAATCAAAGATAGGAACCATAACAACCAACTTGGACAAAAAAAGAATTTTTTTTTTGTGAATAGTAACGTATTAGTGAATAGTGCCATATACGTGAATAGTAACCCCGACATGAAAAAGGTAGAAATTTCATATGAAAAATCATACTCCGTGAATAGTACTCGTAAATAGTATCGTATTCGTGAATAGTACCGTATACGTGAATAGTTCTATATACGTGAATAGTAACTCCAACAGAAAAGGTTAAAATTTCATAATAAAATTTATATCAATATTTCGATGAAATAATATTGAAAGCAATAACATCATTTACGAAAAAATAACATTCCTTATCTTAAAAGAACAGTACTTCTGACTGGAATATCGGATATAAGGCTGAAGGAAATTTGCACTGATTATCAACTCTCAAAGTATTTAAATACTCATGAAAATACGCTCGATATTATAGAGAGAGAAACTTCTCATTCTAGTGTGATTTTCAAATTCTAATTCAGCAACCTATTTATAGGAAAATGCTTAGAATGTCAAAGCAGAAAATTTAATAAAATATTAATTAAATTTTTTCTACATATGCACTTCTTGAAAATTCATTCCAGCAGAATTTTCAGCATTTACAACAAGCAAAAAGGATAGTGGGTCCCACTCCATTCTAGAAACCCTCCACCAAAATTTAATTGTAGACCCAAAATTCTGGAACTTCAATAATTCATAATAAATGGCCCTTCATCAGAAAAATACGACTCTTATGTCCTTTCTATAGAAAATTTAATTCTCTAGAACTTTGTAGACGAAAGTTTTTCCAAATTCCAAACAGAAAATGTCCGAAATCCACATACGGATGATTTTCCACACCTCTATTCCAACAAAATACTGATAAAAACACATCAGCACTAATTCCTTCATTTATATCCACATAAAATAAATATTTCCTTATTATATAAATTAATAATTTATTATTCACAAATAATATTACAGAACTACAATATTGACACCCAGGTAGTTCCCAAGAAAGAGGGGGCCTTTCGATAAGGATTTCTACATACTGGCGCGCAATTAAATAACCCCTCCTAAACAGAACTTTCTTAGATATTGCCAATAATGCTATCTAATAATATTATTCAAATAATATAAATTATTGAGCTGATAATGTGAAATACTGTGCAGTAACAATTATTAAATTAACAATAATATACAAGACTATGCAATACCGTGTGCTACTGTGCAACAACGCGTATTGCTTTACTTTACCAACCAGATATTCCAACAGTTTTAACAAAAACCGTTATGCCGTTATTATTAGAAAACACATTCGTGTCACTTTCTTTATCGGACAGTTTTCCGTTATGGGGTCCACAAATGGCTGTCCCGTCGTACGATTATTCCCCGACAGCAAAAATATTCCACGACCAAACGAATAGTCCCTGACAAAAAAGAGTATTTTATAACCACTTGCTCATTAAAACTTTGCGCATATTACCCATAACTTTCCACATTATTAAAATTAACCCCCTACTATTTCAAAAATAATATATAGAGGAATTTCAATTTTATTCATAAAAGTTGGGGTCTTACAACCTCCCCTCCTTATGAAATTTTGTCCTCGAAATTGACGTACGTACCTGGTATGTTGAAAAGGTGAGGATACCTCATTTTCATTTCCGATTTTAACTCCCAGGTCATTTCTTCGATTCCAACTGTGACTCTTATGGTGCTTCAACCATAGTACCTCACAATGGTACTTATCAGTTTGCCATCCCACAAAAATGGCGTCCCCTACGGAGAGTCTGGCTTCGGTGCATCCCACACAAGAAGTCACCAGCGAGAGGCTCGGGGCTCTTCACACCTTATGGCTCTTGATGCTTCGAATTGACACGTTAACACGTTAAACACCTCGAGATAAACTCTACGATCTCTCTCTTCATATTGCTCCACCAAAATGTATATCAAAGATCATGATACATTTTGGTACTATTGCGAACGGTGTGTTGTGTGCTTCCATCATGATTCTATACCTCAAATCAGAGTCGTTTGGAACACAAAGTCTGGAGTTAACTCGAAGTATTCCTTTTTTATCGATTCTTGCTTGTGGAATAGAATCTTCTTACACCTTCTTTATATTCATCATCTCGGGCTTTAACTTTATCAATTAAAGCTGGTTTACGCGTATACTTGACATCATCACGTGGGTCCTCGGAGTCTTGAGCTCTATCTCCATCCTGTGTAAGTAACACAAAATGGGCCTTTGTGTTGACAGCATCACACTCATTCCCGCATACGATCTTCTACTCAACGCGTCAGCTACCACATTCGCTTTTCCAAGATGGTATAGGATAGTATGACCGTAATCTTTCAACAGCTCCAACCAACGTCGTTGTCGCATGTTGAGTTCGTTCTAAGTAAAGAAATATTAGGATGTCATCAATAATGACAATCACGAAATGATCCAAATATTTCTCAAATATTCGATTCATCGTGTCCATGAACGCAGCATGGACATTGGTCAATCCGAAAGATATAACTAGAAATTCGTAATACGCATATCGAGTTCTAAAGGCAGTCTTGGAATGTCATCAGTTCTAATCTCTAACTGATGATATCCAGAATGGAGATCGATATTTAAAAAGAATTGTGCGTCTTCCAACTTGTCAAATAGGTCATCGATACGAGGTAACAGATACCTATTCTTTATGGTGACGTGGTTCAACTCCCGATAATCAATACAAAGTCGCATACATCGTCTTTCTTCTTTACTAATAAAATAGAAGCACCCCAAAGAGACGTACTAGGACGAATAAAGTCGATGTCTAACAACTCCTGTGGTTGAACCTTTAACTCCTGAAGTTCAATAGGAGCCATTCGGTATGGGGTTTTAGAAAGGGTTTTGTACCAGGTTCAAGGTCAATAAATAATTTAACTTCACGTTCTGGGGGTAAACCGAGAAGTTCTTAGGGTAATAGAACAGGGAACTCATTAACAACAGAAATATCATTCAAATCTGATGTATTCTGATTTAAATCAGTGACATGGGCTAAGAAAGCTTGACATCCATTTCTCAATAAACGAATAGATTTATGACTTGAAATGACATGTATTGATTTTAATGGTTTGGTTGTTTGAATGAATGCTAACAACCTTACGAAACAATCAATTTTGGCATGATGAGTGGCTAACCAGTCGATTTAAAAAAATCACATCAATTGAAAGTATTTTCAAAGATATAAAATTCACAGGTAGGGTGAGGGTACCAATTTGAATCAATCAAGATTTGTAAACTATAGATGTAACGAAGGTTTCACCCAACGGAGTTTCAATAGATAAGTCAAAGTCTAATTTCTTAGAAGTCAAGTTCAAACGTTAAGCACAAGTAGGTGAAAAAGAAAAAATGGGTAGCACCGGTATCTAATATGGTATAAACTTCGCAAGAGTTTATGATTAGCTTACCCGTGATAAATTTGTTCGGGTTTCTCGTATTTTGCAAAGTCACGACAAACGCTCTTCCAGGAACCACCGACTTTGACTTGTCCAGGACAGCTTTTGGAATCACCACCCCCGCTAAACTTGGTTTCGCTATAGGACAGTCTCGAGCTATATGACCTTCCTCTCCATAGTTATAACATACCTTGAATTGTTGTGGGCAGTTTGGCTTGATGTGTACCTCTCGCCCGCACTTATATCATATGATCGGTGGTCGTTCTTCTCCTCTAAAAACGGTTATTGGTGCTGGTGCTGCTGTCGACGTCTTCACATTATCATTGCTGTATCTTCTCTTTTTGAAATCTCCACCCGATTCGCTTCTTCTATTATTTCGGCCATGATTACCACCGAAATGGTTACCATTTCTAGCCTGATAATTCCCTCCTCACTAGTTATCGTTGTTCCGATGACTGCTACCACCTGTACGACTCTGGTTGTCCCTTGGTTGAACAGACTTATTATCTCGCTCTAATAATTGAGCCCTGATCACAACATCTGAATATAGAGAAAATTTGTGAGAAATGAGGTATTGACAAATTTCGGGTTTCAAACCTCTCAGATACATCCGCGTCATACGTTCCTCATTCTCCACCAAATGAGATGCAATCCAAGATAACTCCGTGAACTTAGCCTCATACTGGGACACGGTCATGGTATTCTGTTCCAGTTTGATAAACTCTACCACTTCCATATGATGAATACTTTTTGGAAAGTACTTGTCATTGAACAGTTTCTGAAACGCCTCCAAGACATCTTGAGTGCGGCAGGCTGGGTACGCTTCATAGACCCCCACCAGTAATCTGCCTCACCACAGAACATAAAGGTGGCGAATGGAACCTTCTGTTCCCCCGTGCATCCCAAGACATCAAATATCTTGGTAATTTGCTTAACCCACGTTTCCGCCTTGATCGGATGCGGCTTTCCCAAAAACTCTGGTGGTCCCAACTCCTTAAACAGCTTGACAGTGACAAGCTGCTAGTTGTTATCATTTCCACCCGTATTTTGAACACGAGTCTCCCTCGCCTGGTTTTGTATTAACTGCAAAAAGTTTCTAAACATCCTATCGTCCATCGTTTGATCGGTGGTGTCGTTAACAGGAGGAATATTGCCTTCCTGTTGCACGTTCTCCTGTTTGGTGATAAAAGGTCTCTCAACTGTCTCATTCACTCTATTGTTAACATTTTTAGCTGCCATTCTCAAATACTATCATAAAACAAGGGTTAATTAAATAAATTAACATATCACATATTAACCATATGCTCCGACCGACCAATTAAATTATCAAATAAGCTTAGGTTGGACACACTAGCGAAGGATTTACTCGTCTCTCCCATCCTAGTTCTATTCCCCGATCTCTGCCAGAGATCATATCCCTAAGCTCTGATACCAACTGTGACGCCCCCAGAATAGGTCCAATCCAACCAACTCATTCTAGGTCCCCAAATACATGGTACAGAATCCAAATACAACTTTTATATCACACGATCTTGCAAAATACGACCACACAACTGTGAGTGTCAATACAAATATGTAGAAAATATAAACATTCAAACTAAGTCCTTATTACAATTATTATCACACTATTTTATAAAAATAGTGAGGACTACTACTGCTCTAACTCGGATGATCACTCTGTCCCCCGACTAGTCCTTGCGGCATTCTCATTTCTTGAAGAGGACAATAGATGAAAAGGGTGAGCTCAACTAGCCCAGTAAATAATATTATGACTAAGATAATAAAGAATAATTTATCGTTAGTCTTCAATAAATTAGATAAAATATTATGGACAACAAGTTTTAGATCAACAACTGCAACGAAAATGACAATGCATCAGAAGAATTAACTAGAAAATGATGTCTACTATATTCTATGATTTGAAAGTCTATAATCTATATTTTATCCTTGTAACATCAATCAATATATATCTTGAATCAAATATTCATCTTTGCACTACAGGCCAAAGATATTCATTTGTATCACTAGTTGGTCATGTTCATCTCAGCACCTGTCCATCTTTGCACTACGGGCCAAAGATATTCATCAGGTAATCATTCATCTTTGCACTACATGCTAAAGATATTCGTTAAATAATCATCCATCTTTGCACTACAGGCCAAAGATATTCATTTGTATCACCATTTTGGACTGAAGATGATGAAAAATATTTTAAAGAACAAATCTAGTGAAATAAAGGACAAGATTAGGGATTCGTAAATCAGTTTATCCAAGTTCAAAAATTCTCCATAACAATCAATTGTGGAGCAAAAATTCAAGATGAAGTTCAAAACATGGATCCAATCAAAGATAGGAACTATAACAATCAACTTGGACAAAAAAAATTAATTTTTTTGTGAATAGTAACGTATTTGTGAATAGTGTCATATACGTGAATAGTGACCCTGACATGAAAAAGGTAGAAATTTCATAAGAAAAATCATACTTCGTGAATAATACTCATAAATAGTACCGTATTCGTGAATAGTACCGTATACGTGAATAGTTCTGTATACGTGAATAATAACCCCAACGGAAAAGGTAAAAATTTTATAATAAAATTTATACCAATATTTCAATGAAATGATATTGAAAGCAATAATATCATTTACGAAAAAATAACATCCCTTGCCTCAAAAGAACCGTACTTCTGACTGAAATATCGGATATAAGGCTGAAGGAAATTTGCACTGATTATCAACTCTCAAAGTATTTAAATACTCACAAAAATACGCTCGATATTATAGAGAGAGAAACTTCTGATTCTGGTGTGATTTTCAAATTCTAATTCAGCACCCTAGTTATAGGAATATGCTTAGAACGCCGAAGTAGAAAATTTAATAAAATATTAATTAAATTTTTTCTACGCATGCACTTCTTAAAAATTCATTCCAGCAGAATTTTAAGCATTTACAACAAGCAAAAAGGACAGTGGGTCCCACTCCATTCTAGAAACCCTCCACTAAAATTTAATTTTAGACCCAAAATTTTGGAACTTCAATAATTCATAATAAATGGCCTTTTATCAGAAAAATACAAATCTTATGTCCTTTCCATAGAAAATTTAATTCTCTACAACTTTGTAGAAGAAAGTTTTTCTAAATTCCAAACAAAAAATGTCCGAAATTCACATACGGATGATTTTCCACACCTCCATTCCAACAAAATCCTGATAAAAACACATCAGCACTAATTCCTTCATTTATATCCACATAAAATAAATATTTCCTTATCATTTAAATTAATAATTAATTATTCACAAATAATATTACAGAACTACAATATTGACAACCAAGTCGTTCCTAGGAAAGAGAGGGTCTTCCGATAAGGATTTCTCCCTACTGGCGCAATTAAATAACCCCTCCTAGACAGAACTTTTTTAGACATTGCCAATAATGCACTCTAATAATATTATTCAAATAATATAAATTATTGATCTGATAATGTGAAATATTGTGCAGTAATAATTACTAAATTAACAATAATATAAAATATTGTGCAATACCTTGTGCTACTGTGCAACAACGCATATTACTTTACTTTACCCACCAAGTATTCCAACAGTTTTAACGATAACTGTTATGCCGTTATTATTAGAAAAAATATTCGTATCGTTTTCTTCATCCGAAAGTTTTCCTTTATGGGTCCACAAATGGCTATGCAGTCGTACGAATATTCCCCGATAGCAAGAATATTCCACGACCAAACGAATATTCCCCGACAAAAATGAGTATTTTATAACCACTTGCTCATTAAAACTTTGCGCATATTACCCATAACTTTCTACATTATTCAAATTAACCTCCTACTATTTCAAAAATAATATATAGAGGAGTTTCAATTTTATTCATAAAAGTTGGGGTCTTACAACCTCCCCTCCTTATGAAATTTTGTCTTCGAAATTGACGTACGTACATGGTATGTTGAAAACGAGAGGATACCTAGTTTTCATTTCCGATTTTAACTCCTAAGTCATTTCTTCAATTCCAACTGTGACTCTCATGGTGCTTCAACCATAGTACCATCACAATGGTACCTATCAGTTTGCCATCACACAAAAATGGCGTCCCCTACGGAGAGTCTAGCTTCGGTGCATCCCACACAAGAAGTCACCAGCGGAGGCTCGGGGCTCTTCACACCTTATGGCTCTTGATGCTTCGCGTTGACACATTGACACGTCAAACACCTTGAGATAAACTCCGCGATCTCTCTCTTCATATTGCTCCACCAAAATGTATGTCAAAGATCACGATACATTTTTGGTACTATTGCGAACGGTGTGTTGTGTCCTTTCATCATGATTCTATACCTCAAATCAGAGTCGTTTGGAACACAAAGTCTAGAGTTAACTCGAAGTATTCCCTTTTTATCGATTCTTGCTTGTGGAATAGAATCTTCTTACACCTTCTTCATATTCATCAGCTCGGGGTCTGTAGCTTGAGCAGATTTAACTTTATCAATTAAAGCTGGTCTACGCGTATACTTGACATCATCACGTGGGTCCAAGGAGTCTTGAGCTCTATCTCCATCCTTTGTAAGAAACACAAAATGGGCCTTTGTGTTGACAGCATCGCACTCGTTCTCGCATACGATCTTCTACTCAACGCGTCAGCTACCACATTCGCTTTTTCAGGATGGTATAGGATGGTATGATCGTAATCTTTTAATAGCTCCAACCAACGTCGCTGTCATATGATGAGTTTGTTCTAAGTAAAGAAATATTAGGATGTCATCAATAATGATAATCACGAAATGATCCAAATATTTCTCAAATATTCGGTTCATTGTGTCCATGAACGCAGCATGGACATTGGTTAATCTGAAAGATATAACTAGAAATTCGTAATGCGCGTATCGAGTTCTAAAGGCAGTCTTGGATTGTCATCAGTTCTAATCTCTAACTGATGATATCCGGAATAGAGATCGATCTTTGAAAAGAATTGTGCATCTTGTAACATGTCGAACAGGTTATCGATACAAGGTAACGGATACCTATTCTTGATGGTGACGTGGTTCAACTCTCGATAATCAATACAAAGTCACATACTATCGTCTTTCCTCTTTACGAATAAAATAGGAGCACCCCAAGGAGACGTACTTGATAGTAGTGTGCATACAAGCCAATTATGTATGATGATAAAGCACATACTTTGTAAACAATCTTTTTTATTTATTAATAAAATATTCATTTATTAAAGGCTTTTGATTATCTATATGGTGCTGTTTTTATAATATGTAAATAACCCATAGTTTTAAGCAATGCTTTTAGAATCATGATGTTGATCATGCTAATGAGATCTAAATTCTTAGAAAGCTTTAAAACTAAAATAGTTCCCAATCGTGGGATTACTAAAAAGGGGATTAGTAAATCCGGATAGATTGGTACATATGTTGCTTGCTCATTGGATGAGGATGATTGATCTCATGATCATTTGTGTGGAGACACTAAAGCAAGTATGTAGGTGCTTATTGGAGAATAAGTTCACTGAACGTGACTCGCTATGGAATACCTAATGGATTTTTACTCGCCTGTCAATAGGAATTCCTAATGTGAAAGTAGTACAAGTGATCCTTGGACTTGAGATCATCATAGTATCTTGTATGTAACAAATTATACTTTGACTTATTCCTTAAGACCTTTTAAGGCATATATAGGGTATGCTTGGGTATAATGAGTTACATATGGAGATAATGAATGATCAATAAAGAATCTACCACCTCTAGTAAAAAAGGAGATGTGTCCTATGTGATTCGTTAAATGACAACCCAAGAATCCTTGGCCAAGGTGGAATGAAATTAGAAAGAGGTTTCTAATTTGCATTAATCGGAGTTGTGCATTTTCTAATCGAAATACATATAATTAAATAAAATAAGACTTGACAGTAAATTCATGTCTTATATTTAATTGGGACATTGTATGGTGGAAGGATTGAATTGTATGGTAACTATTTACTCACAGGTTCTTTTATGATTATTGTTGAAATCTATATTATCTGGAAAGTCGTTGATCGCTAGGGAGGCTTATCCCTATTGTAGAATAAATATTATTTATTTAAATAGATTATTAGTTTAATTTATTTATTTAAATAACATTAGAATTGTTCTAATTAATTTATTCACAACCGGTTTAATATAGAGAACCTAAAGGGTCACACCATAAAAGGAAGAATAATTATTTAAGAAGGTAATGGCATAATCGTAATAATGCATTAAGTATAATTAATTTAATCTATAGTGATAGAATAAATTAAATAGCTTAATGTTTATTATTTAATATTTTAGAAATATTAAATATAAATTAATAAGAGGAGTCTTATTAATATTATTACAATTATTATTATTTAAATTTCTAAAGGAGTTTAGTAATTAATTTAATATTAGTACTCTCATTTATTCCTAATAAGATTAGGAGACAAATTAATTAAATAAATTTAATTAATTATTCCCATGTGGTGGGAAGCCTAAATTAATTAAAGGAGTTTAATTAATTAAAAGAAATCCCATGTCTAATATGATTAGAAGGGTTGACCAATATCTATATAAGAGAAGTCTTATAATAGATATTGATTGATGAAATTCCAATTGTTGGAGAGTACTCCTTTTCTATAGAGGATAGAAAACTAAGGTTTAGCCAAACACCCTCCTTCTTGATAATTCCTGTAAGAACCCGAATTTTCAGATATTATTAAATGAGGATTTAATAAATAAAATTCTTAAACTGTGAGATGGGTTCGAATAAAATATATATATGTGATATGAGGTATGTGGTATTATATTACATAGGGTAATATGGACTATGTAAAATGTGTTTTTGTGATTTATAAATATATTATTAATATATATTTGTTACTTAGCGTAGAGACGATCCAGTTGAGATAAAGGAGGTGGATAAATTCCTATCGATATTAAATAATTTATAGAATTATTTTATCATAGCAAGTTGGTGACATTAAATATCCTTAATGTATAATCACCATATTCTTGAGTATGTGTATTAATAACAAGTATGTTTATAATATAGGTTATTAATAGCACTTAAGCTATCCGTGAATAGGTTTGGATAGTGAAGCATGAGTTAGTTAAGGAATTAACTAATAAGAATAAATATTAGTTAATTTAAGTTGGGAGTTATATTATGGAATAATATAATGAGAGTATTGAATCTTAATTAACTATGATGATATAGTACAGTGTTTAATTTACTTAAGTAAATGAGTGAATTAATATGTGTGTTGAATATGTAATTATAGTTGGTACTTTTATATATATTACTTAGAATAGTAATATGTGAGAAAGTCTAATGTGCGAATAACGTTAAATATATATACGTTATTAAAGGGAGATGGAAATCATTATATGATTAAATGAATATTTGAAGAAATTGTTTTGGGAACAATTTATAGAAAAGAAAGAGAAATAGTTATTATATATTTCTAATAAGGGATATTAAAATAGTTTCTAATGTTGAATTATTTTAATAAAAGAGGGAATGTTATTTTTGAATAATAATATTACCTTATATATTTTTGTATGAGGTAATGGGTATGATTAATTAATATGGTAAATATATTAAAACGTATTTGCTATATGTAATTAAATTGATAGAAACAATTTATTATAATAGAAAATAAACTTATTATCTATTTTCTATATATAATATATGTACATGTGTCGTACATATAGTTATTTGATATTATATTAAAAATAATATCATGAGACAATAAGTAAATTATTTTCTAATAACGAATGTGCTTATTTGGAGAAAACATAATATTTTATGATATGGCTAAATACATAATTTTAAATGTATTTTCAAGGGAGTTTAATTAATGAAAGGAAACTAAGTTATTTTAATATATTAAATAACTTAAGTTATTATTTGATCGTGAATATTATTATTGGAATAATTAATAGAGTATATATTAATTATTATAAGCGTAAAGGTTATACTTATTATAAGTATAATTAATTGAAGTAATTTAACATTTTAATAGCTTGAGTTATTATATTTTCGTAAAGGTTATATATAATATTTGAATATTCGATTTGTAAACTATTTATATGTGGACCTTGGATTTAATAGTTCTAATTTAATTGAACAGGTTATAAGTAGTAATGTGGTGAGAAATGAGTAAGTGATGAGAATAATGATAAGCTTAAGATTGAGCTTGTGAGAGATGCCTTGTGTGGCACAATAATAGATTCAGTAATGAATTGACTAATTTAATGATGGAGGAATTATTAATTAAACAATTAATCTAAATTAATTGTTAATTGTTATTATGATAGTATGTTAAATTATTATGGCTAGTGATAGTATAATAATAAGGAAATCGATTATAAGTATAATCGGATTTGTGATGAGATAAATGGTCTTCTAATATTAATTATTGTTATGAACAATATACTATTATCAAGTAATTATTTGATAATATGATTAATGAGTAAATGATTTATAAATATAAAAAGATTTATATTTATTTAACGTGATAATAAATCATATAAAGTGTTAATCAATTAGCGTGGGAATTATAATTCCATGGATTAATGAGAAATGGATTAATTAATATTACTATTAATTAATTGATAAGATAAGTAATTTATTAATTTCTATGTGCAACCATGCGATATTAAAGTATAACGTATGATAGTTAACTATATGTTATGCGAAGTATAAAGTGCAATGCGACTATGTTATATATGAATATAAACTATATAGTAAAGTTTATTAAGTTGTAAGAGGTACATGACATGTGGGTGTGACAATGTGTATATTAAGTATACAATAAAATAATATATCATAGATATATAGTAAACAATTATTGAAATTTAATAATAAAGGAGACAATACACTGTGATGATACCCGATAGAATTATATCCGGTAGAATTGAAATGTACATGAATTTATATGTGCAAGTTAAAATTTACTACACGATAGTATTATTGGGACTACGTTATGACACATTAATTTATAACTTATGTTATATAAAAGGGAATGTGTATAACTTAAATATATATGGAATAAATATATATAGCCTAATTATATACTATATGTATACATATATAACATTAGTATGTGGGAAAACAAGTTGCTGAGTTCTCTCCTTGTCCCTAATTAAGTGACCCAATTCCTTCTCACGTGTATAACTCATGAAGCCTAAGCCTATTTCTATCAAACTCAGCAACATTAGCTTCATAGTAATAATGATAAGGGAGTGGGGATCATGATGGATTTCAACAACTACTCCAACTACTCTCTATGAACCAATGTGCTCTTCTCATTTCTGTTGGTTTGAATTGGTGGAGAAAACCATTGTCTGTGTAAAAGAGTTTCTATAAATAGAACACTTCTCCTTCTCATTTCATTTGCTGGAAGTTTTCTGTTAACCAAGAATTTAGAGGGAGTATATCATTTTGGTAAAAATCTGAGAATTAAGGGAAATTGTAGCATCAAGCTTAGCAAGCCACCTTAACAGAGGTATAATACCTATTGTTGTCCTTCATGCTCTTCATTTCTTATTCTCTGTAAAATTCCCATTCATGCTCTACATTGTCAACTTCTTGATTATGCTATCTAGATGTTAATTGAATTATGGAGTATGTCTGTTAAGTATTAGTCGAGTTAGTAGGCATGTTAGAACTGTTTTATGGCTGGAACATGAACGAAGTTCGTAATTAATTTGTGAGTTGGGTTGCAGTCTGCCGAGCAGAAAGCTGCTCTGTTTCTGGCCGACCAACTGCGCAGCTGCGCCAGTTTTGTACTGGCCAGCGGCGCAGCTGCGCCGGTACCAGACTTGGGTTGGGCAAGGCCCTGCGCAGCTGCGCCAGTTTTGAACTGGGGCTCTGCGCAGCTGCGCCGGTTCCTGATCCCAGTTTCTGCAGATTTTGTTCCTGCTTGATGTCTGCTAAGTGATAGATATTGAAAGAAATTAGGACAAGCATGCTGGTATGATTAATACATATATATGGACTTGTTAAACTAGTATGTGCATATTATATTCGGATCGCTTACGTGAACGATGAAGTTATAGTTTTGAAAATAAACTTAAGGTTTTATAAACGAATTTTGGCGTATATAAGTCATGTTTATATTCTGATTTTGTGAACCCGATAGTATGGTTTATATTGACATTAAATACATGTTTCAGGTGTTATTCACACTACCATACATTATTGATAGAAAAGACTTGTAGTTTGAAAATAGACTTAAAGTTTTATAAACGAACCTTGACATATACATATGATGTGTATGTTCTGATTTTTAAGGATGATTGTATGACCTAGTTATGCATGGAAATAGGTATGTCATGTGGTTTCAAACCCCTTTGAATACCATGAACCTCTTGGTCACTTTAGTGTGCGGTTCTAGAGAAAACTTGAAGCCTTGAAATTAAACTTAAAGGAACTTGTGTACTTAAAGTTCTAAATATGATAAACATAATGACCTTGCATGCCTAGTTTAAAATATGACAGGGATTTTGAAAGGTGAAACTTAGAAAAGTTTGAATGTAATGGTTTCGATAAGGTTTGAGAAACATGAAAGCAATATAGATCATGTATCTATGAGCTCTAAATACGTGTCGAACACAGATCGAGTCGAGTAAAGGTGTATGAATGTTGATATTAAAAGTATACCTATACTAGCTATTATAGGAGTATGTTAAGAAAGTGAAACGAATGTTCTAAGAACCAAGTTAGACAACAATGTAACATTTATTATTACATTGAGAATGTGTGGATACATATAACTGATGAGTGTGATCTCTATGGTTAATATAACTGTGTAGGGTTACACGAAGCGCAAATATCTTAAGCAGTTAAGTCGTAATTGTTAAACTATGAATCAGACAAGTCTTTCAGTTCCTATTTGATATATGAATTCAATAACTGTTAGTTGAATTATATTATGCTGTAATAATGTGAACTTATATATGAACTGTATATGAGATATAAATGAGATTGAAAGTTGATCTTTGATGATATACTTGTTATGTGAAAAGTAACATGCGTAGTAAATATAAACTATTTATAAATGTATGAACTGAGTATGATGTTATATGCTATGTGATGCATGAGGACTGTTAGAATTGCTGAGCTGTCGAGCTCACTCTTGCAAATAACCACTTTTGCAGGTTGAGGATTCACGGTAAAGATTTCGTGCTTCTTGATTGATAAAGATAGATAGTATCGTATTGAAAAATATTACTTAGATTATTGTCTGGACCATATTTAGATTCTAGATGATGTACTCGATAGTTGCTTAAACTGTTTAATACTTGTTGTATTGTAAGAATGTATTAATTAATACATAGAGGATATCGAGTTGAGTTGTAAATGTTTATACGATAACTCAGATAAGAAGGAATCATATTATATAGTTGATTCAAGATTTGTAATCGGTATCAAAGTTATGGAATCAATAAAAGAATTTATTCAAAGGATATTGAAAAGTTTAAATTATTCCGCATTTTAGTAACATCGAATATGATGTAAAGATGAGATCTTGGATATAAATAGAATTTATATTCTAAATTGTAATTAGTAAAGTTGTATTCTTTTAGTAATGAATAAAAGATATAATAATTTGGCGATAATAGTATCGTGACTGCACCGAATCCGAGGTTTCGAAGGAACGTGGATTTGGGGGCGTCACAATTCCTCTTCCTTGGTGGATCACCTCTAGAGGCCAAACACTTGGGTGGCTAACGTTGATCAAAGGAAGGAATCTAACCCGAAAATTCAAGGAGATCACGAAGAACAAGGAGTTGAACTAGTACCTGTGGAAGCTTCGTTCTACAAGGGTATGATTCCATAACTTCTTATTTATCGTTTTAAATTAATAATTTGCATAAAGGATGATCCGGGTAATGGTTTTATAGAAATTTTTTAAACTCTGATATATCATGCTTCCGCTAATTTTTGCAATTTGATTGCATCACGATTTCGTACAAACCCAACAGTGGCATCAGAGCCAAACCTTTATGCAATTATTAATTTATTTTTGATTTCATATACATATGGGTATGTATTTAAAAATAATTTATTGGGCATAATTTTATTGTATAAAATTATTTTTTTTAAGAAAAAAAAATGACGTTTTTTTTTTTGGGACGAATCACAATTTTTTTTTTGGGGTGCTAATCTTGAATTCTTCAAGGAAAAGGTGTTGTCTCTTTCTTACTCCAAAAAGAAGGTGACCCATCAGAAAAAGACTCTTTTAATAAACCTACAGGACTCTTTTAATAAAAAAGGTGACTTCTTTTTAAAAAATAAATGTGAATTTATATTATATATATATATATATAACCTGATTCGTTATATAAATATATATAATATATACGGTAATATCAAATATATATATATATATATATATATATATGATATATTTATATATTATATTCTAAATAATTTTATAATTAAAATAAAGAGTTCATTTTAATCTTGAAATTGGATTTCATGCAATTTAAAATTGCTCATTAAATGATACTCATATATATATGGAATGTTTTAATTCATGAGATGAATATTTATTTATTGATATATATGGTGATATGTATGATAATAAATGGGGATTGATTATGGACTATTTGACCAATGTGATTGGATTTTATTTTAGTTGAATGCTTGAATGAATGAGTTTTATTAAATGGGGTCTGTGTACCTCGTCTTCTCTAATTTTTTTTTTTGATGTAAAATTCTATCTCCCTCCTATGTACTTTCTCTTGACTGCTGATCAAGGTTTCTATTTAAATTAAATAGTTTAATGTAGTAGAAATAGTTAGAATTATCTTGAAGAAATTGGAGACCAAGGAGCAAGGAGCGCGTGAAGACCCGTTTGTATGGAGCCCGGGTTTAAATGTAATAGTTATATTTAAATTTAAATTCTTGCACTCCTAGGTTTGACCTTTTGGTTCACTTGGTGGCTTCTAGTGAACCAAACTAGAATAAAAGTCCATAATCAATCCGGGTAGAATATAATATTCTATATTGCATGCTAAATATTATATATATTATATTTTATGCAAACATGCTTCGCAGGTTTAATAAAATGACGCGTATTTTATATATATATGTTCATGTGCGCTAAACAAGATGAGACAAATAATAACAAACCCCTCAAAGAAATAATATTAAGTCTGAAGCGTTCAAATGATATTTGGAATATCGAACGTCGCCTTCTAGCATGATAAATTAATAGAGTATTAAATATTTAATATGAGCTTGTTGTGCTATCCACAAGGCGAGTATTGCGTATTTAAGATGTTAATTAATCACATTTGATGCTTATCAAGAAAATTGAACGATCTAGTCTTGTTGTGCTATCCACAAGGACGAACATTTTTCTTTTTTGAATTTATGGAAGTGCTAGGCTGGACTTAACTTAAATCATTTTAGTTCGGATGTGCACACACTTGACCATTATGATTTAAGAGGCAAAATAAAAGGAGTTATATAGTGATGTAATTGACAAGAGTTGTCTACCTATTTATTTGTATATCGCTTGTTGTGCTATCCACAAGGTTATATATATTTGAAATGGGATCCTTATCCTTACTAGCAAATCTTTAATTAGATGTTACCGAACTATATAAGTGAGGGTAATATAGTTTGATAAAAATAGTGGGAGACACCAATTTAAAATAAAGACCTAAATTTATTTTGTTATGTAAAATTAATAAAATGAATGTTTGCTAAAATGTTGTTTTTCACATGCAGAATTTTAAAAATGTCAAAATCACTAATTTCACTGCGAAGCATACTTGATGCTAATAAGCTTACCGGGCCGAATTATACGGACTGGCTAAGAAATCTGAGAATAGTTCTCACTGCTGAAAAGATTTCTTATGTCCTAAACTCACCTGTCCCTGGAACTGTTCCAGAAACAGCCTCTGAGGAAGAGATTGCCACCATTGTAAAGTGGCAAGATGATGCATCTGTGGCTCAATGCATCATGCTCGCATCCATGAATAACGAGCTTCAGCATCAGCACGAAAATATGGATGCTCCTACTATGTTGATTCACCTCAAGGAGTTGTATGGTGAACAAAGTAGGACTACTAGATATGAGATATTTAAGGAGCTCTTCCGATCTCGGATGACCAAGGGCAAAGTGAACATAAAGGAACAAAAGAAATCTGATCCAGCTAGCAAAGGAATGTTCTTCCATTACAACAAGCCGGGTCATTGGAAGAGGAACTGCAAGAAGTTTCTGGCAAAGAAGAAGCTTGGAGAAGCTTCGACTTCCAATCAAGGTTTGTTCATGATTGAAATTAATTTTTCAGAAAGTCAAAATTCTACTTGGGTATTGGATACCGGCTGTGGTTCTCACATATGTAATAATGTGAAGGGACTGGTCAGAAATAGAAAGCTGAGCAATGATTAGGTCATCCTACGAGTGGGGAATGGAGCAAAGGTTGCTGTATTAGCTGTAGGGACTTATTATTTAGTAATGCCTTTGGGCAAGTCCATTTATCTTAATAATTGTTATTATGTTCCGAATATTATTAAAAACATTATTTCAATTTCTGTATTGGATATGGAAGGATTTAACGTTGTTATAAAGAACAATAGTTGTTCTATTTATAAAGACGATGTTTTATATGGTATTGAAAATTTGCGAAATGGACTTTATACACTTGACTTACAAGAAAATATTTTTCAAATTGAACAAACTAAGATAAGGAAAAGAGATGATATTAATTATACTTACATGTGGCACTGTAGACTCGGTCATATCAATGAAACAAGATTATTCAAGTTGCATAAAGATGGGCTCCTTGAGTTATCTGATTATGAATCATATCCAACTTGTGAATCTTGTTTCATGGGTAAAATGACTAAATCTCCTTTTAGTGGAAAAGGAGAAAGAGTTACAGAGTTGTTGGCATTGATTCACACAGACGTTTGTGGACCTATGACAACAAATGCATGGGGTGGATATTCTTATTTTATTACTTTCACTGATGATCACTCAAGATTTGGATATGTGTATTTAATGAAATACAAGTCAGAATCATTTGAAAAGTTCAAAGAGTTCAGAAGTGAAGTAGAGAAACAAACGAGCAAGAGTATAAAGATACTCCGATCAGATTGAGGTGGAGAATACTTAAGCGGTGAGTTTCTCAATTGTCTCAAAGAAAATGGTATAATCTCACAATGGACTACTCCAGGTACACCACAGTTAAATGGAGTATCTGAAAGGAGAAATCGAACACTGTTGGACATGGTTCGATCCATGATGAGTTTTATCGACCTTCCAATTTCTTTCTGTGGATATGCCCTAGAAACGGCTGCATACCTACTTAACAAGGTACCTACCAAATCCGCCCCAAAGACTCCATATGAGATGTGGAAGGGGAGGAAACCAAATCTTAAGCATGTTAAGACTTGGGGTTGCCCAGCTTATGTCAAAAAGTTTGAAAATGATAAGCTACAGACTAAATCCGATAAGTGTATATTTGTGGGATACCCTAAAGAAACTTTAGGGTATTATTTCTATCATCCAACTGATCAAAAGGTGTTTGTTCGAAACATGCTGCCTTTTTGGAAAAGGAGTTTATCCATGAAGGGGTCAGTGGGAGTAAGATATATCTTGAAGAAGTTCAAGAACCACAAATTATCACGGATCAAAGTCAGGTACCTGACCAAGTAGAAGAACCTACTATAATACACCCTGTTCGTAAATCTGGAAGAGTACCGAAGATACCTGAGAGGTATGGATTCGTTATAGAGGATGACGATGAGGTACACATCAGGAATGATGATGATCCATTGAATTACGAACAGGCTATGAGTAATAAAGACTCAGGGAAATGGCTCCATGAAATCCGAAATGGACTCCATGTATGAAAATAAAGTATGGACTTGGGTTTCACCACCTGAAGGCATTAAGCTTATTGGGTGTAAATGGGTCTTTAAAAGAATGACTGGAGCGGACGGTAAGGTAGAGACCTATAAGGCCCGACTGGTTGCAAAAGGTTTCAAACAAAGACAAGGAATTGACTATGATGAAACCTTTTCACTAGTAGCTATGCTCAAGTCCATTTAAATTTTGCTTGCGATTGCAGCTTATAACGACTATGAGATCTGGTAGATGGACGTGAAAACGGCCTTCCTCAATGAGAAACTTAAGGAGGATGTGTATATGACACAGCCAGATGGATTTGTTTTAAAGGTTGGAACAAATCAAGTCTGTAAGCTGCAACGATCCATTTATGGATTGAAGCAAGCTTCTCGTAGATGGAACATTCGTTTTGATGAGACAATCAAAGAGTTTGATTTTATCAAAAATGACGATGAACCATGTGTGTACAAGAAGGTTAGTGGGAGCGCAATTTCATTCCTTGTATTATATGTTGATGATATATTACTGATAGGGAATGACATTCCTATGCTATAATCGATTAAAATCTGGTTATCTAAACACTTCTCCATGAAGGACTTGGGAGAAACATCCTATATTTTGGGGATAAAGTTCTATAGAGATAGATCTAAAAGGATGCTTGGTTTATCCCAAGGAACGTACATTGAAGCAATGCTAAAGAGATTTAGCATGGAAGATTCCAAAAGAGGTCTCATGCCGATGAGCCATGGAATACATCTCTCCAAGAAACAGGCCCCAAAGACACCTGAGGAGAGAGACCGTATGAGTAAGATCCCTTATGCTTCTGCAATAGGATCTATCATATACGGTATGATATGTACTAGACCGGATGTTGCTCATGCACTTAGTGTAACGAGCAGATACCAGTCGAATCCAGGAGAAGAGCACTGAAAGGCAGTGAAGAATATCCTAAAATATTTGAGAAGGACTAAGGATATTTTTCTTGTCTACGGTGGGTCTGAATTAAAACTCGAAGGCTTCACAGACTCAAGTTTTCAAACGGAACAAGATGACAGTAAATCTATTTTGGGGTATGTTTTTACCTTAAACGGAGGCGCAGTGAGTTGGAAGAGTTCCAAGCAGCAAACAGTTGCTGATTCAGTGACAGAGGCAGAGTATATAGCTGCAAGTGAAGCTACAAAGGAAGCTGTTTGGATGAAGAAGTTCATAACTAAACTTGGTGTGGTTCCTAGCATTGGAGAAGCAGTTCCCGTTTACTGTGATAACACATGAGCAGTTGCACAAGCTAAGGAACCGAGGTCTCATCAAAAATCTAAACACGTGTTGCGGCGATTTCACTTGATCAGGGAGATCATTGAAAGAGGAGACGTCACCTTGGAGCGTGTAGACTCTCAAGACAACATTGCAGATCCATTTACTAAAGCTTTAACACAACAGCAGTTTGATCGTCACTTAGAGAAGATGGGTATGAGATACCATGGCGATTGGCTTTAGTGCAAGTGGGAGATTGATAGTAGTGTGCATACAAGCCAATCATGTATTATGATAAAGCACATACTTTGTAAACAATCTTATTTATTTATTAATAAAATATTTATTTATTAAAGGCATTTGATTATCTACATGGTGCTATTTTTATAATATGTAAATAACTCATAGTTTTAAGCAATGTTTTTAGAATCATGATGTTGATCATGCTAATGAGATCTAAATTCTTAGAAAGCTTTAAAACTAAAATAGTTCCCAATCGTGGGATTACTAAAAAGGGGATTAGTAAATCCGGATAGATTGGTACATATGTTGCTTGCTCATTGGATGAGGATGATTGATCTCATGATCATTTGTGTGGAGACACTAAAGCAAGTATGTAGGTGCTTATTGGAGAATAAGTTCACTGAACGTGACTCGCTATGGAATACCTAATGGATTTTTACTCGCCTGTCAATAGGAATTCCTAATGTGAAAGTAGTACAAGTGATCCTTGGACTTGAGATCATTATAGTATCTTGTATGTAACAAATTATACTTTGACTTATTCCTTAAGACCTTTTAAGGCATATATAGGGTATGCTTGGGTATAATGAGTTACATATGGAGATAATGAATGATCAATAAAGAATCTACCACCTCTAGTAAAAGAGGAGATATGTCCTATGTGATTCGTTAAATGACAACCCAAGAATCCTTGGCCAAGGTGGAATGAAATTAGAAAGAGGTTTCTAATTTGCATTAATCGGAGTTGTGCATTTTCTAATCGAAATACATATAATTAAATAAAATAAGACTTGACAGTAAATTCATGTCTTATATTTAATTGGGACATTGTATGGTGGAAGGATTGAATTGTATGGTAACTATTTACTCACAGGTTCTTTTATGATTAATGTTGAAATCTATATTATCTGGAAAGTCGTTGATCGCTAGGGAGGCTTATCCCTATTGTAGAATAAATATTATTTATTTAAATAAATTATTAGTTTTATTTATTTATTTAAATAAGATTAGAATTGTTCTAATTGATTTATTCACAACCGGTTTAATATAGAGAACCTAAAGGGTCACACCATAAAAGGAAGAATAATTATTTACGAAGGTAATGGCATAATCGTAATAATGCATTAAGTATAATTAATTTAATCTATAGTGATAGAATAAATTAAATAGCTTAATGTTTATTATTTAATATTTTAAAAATATTAAATATAAATTAATAAGAGGAGTCTTATTAATATTATCACAATTATTATTATTTAAATTTCTAAAGGAGTTTAGTAATTAATTTAATATTAGTACTCTCATTTATTCTTAATAAGATTAGGAGACAAATTAATTAAATGAATTTAATTAATTATTCCCATGTGGTGGGAAGCCTAAATTAATTAAAGGAGTTTAATTAATTAAAAGAAATCCCATGTCTAATAGGATTAGAAGGGTTGACCACTATCTATATAAGAAAAGTCTTATAATAGATATTGATTGATGAAATTCCAATTGTTGGATAGTACTCCTTTTCTATAGAGGATAGAAAACTAAGGTTTTGCCAAACACCCTCCTTCTTGATAATTCCTCTTCCTTGGTGGATCATCTCTAGAGGCCAAACACTTGGGTGGCTAACGTTGATCAAAGGAAGGAATCTAACCCGGAAATTCAAGGAGATCACGAAGAACAAGGAGTTGAACTAGTACCTGTGGAAGCTTCGTTCTACAATGGTATGATTCCATAACTTCTTATTTATCGTTTTAAATTAATAATTTGCATAAAGGATGATTCGGGTAATGGTTTTGTAGAAATATTTTAAACTCTGATATACCATGCTTCCGCTAATTTTTGCAATTTGATTGCATCACGATTTCGTACAAACCCAACAGTACTTGGACGAATAAAGTCGATGTCTAACAACCCCTATAGTTAAACATTTAACTCCTAAAGTTCAACAGGAGCCATTCGGTATGGGATTTTAGAAAGGGTTTTGTACCGGGTTCATGGTCAAAAAAGAATTTAACTTCACGTTCTGGGGGTAGACCGGAAAGTTCTTCAGGAAATACATCAGAAAACTCATTAAAATAGAAATTTAATTTAAATTTTATGTATTCTGATTTAAATCAGTGACATGGGCTAAGAAAGCTTGGCATCCGTTTTTTAATAAACGAATAGCTTTATGACTTGAAATGATATGTATTGATTTTAATAGTTTGGTTGTTTGAATGAAAGCTAACAACATTATGAAACAATCAATTTTGGCATGATGAGTGGTTAACCAGTCGATTTAAAAAAATCACATCAATTGCAAGTATTTTCGAAGGTATAAAATCCACAGGTAGGGTGAGGGTACCAATTTGAATCAAGCAAGATTTGTAAACTATAGATGTAACAAAGGTTTCACCCAACGGAGTTTCAACAGATAAGTCAAAGTCTAATTTATCAGAATTCAAGTTCAAACGTTGAGCACAAGCAGGTGAAAAAAAATGGGTAGCACCGGTATCTAATAAGGTATAAATTTTGCAAGAGTTTAGGATTAGCTTACCCGTGATAAATTTGTTCGAGTTCATCGTATTTTGCGAAGTCATGACAAACGCTCTTCCATGTACCACCGACTTTAACTTGTCCAGGACAGCCTTTGGAATCACCACCCCTGCTGGACTTGGTTTTGCTACAGGACAGTCTCGAGCTATATGACCTTCCTTTCCACAGTTATAACATACCTTGAATTATTGTGGGTAGTTTGGACTGATGTGTCCCTCTCGCCCGCACTTATAGCATACGACCGGTGATCGTTCTTCTCCCCTAAAAACGGTTATTGGTGCTGGTTCTGCTGTCGACGTCTTCACGTTATTATTGTTGTATCTTCTCTTTTTAAAATCTCCCACCGACTCGCTTCTTTTATTATTTTGGCCATGATTACCACCGAAGTGGTTACCATTTCTAGCCTGATAATTCCCTCCTCGCTGGTTATCGTTGTTCTGATGACTGCTGCCACCTGTACGACTCTGGTTGTCCCTTCGTTGAACATACTCATTATCTCGCTCTAATAATTGAGCCCTGTTCACAACATCTGAATATAGAGAAAATTTGTGAGAAATGAGGTATTGACGAATTTCGGGTTTTAAACCTCTCAGAAACATCCGCGTCATACGTTCTTCATTTTCCACCAAATGAAATGCAAACCGGGATAACTTTGAGAACTTAGCCTCATACTGGGACATAGTTATGGTATTCTGTTCCAGTTTGATAAACTCTACCTCTTTCATATGACGAATACTTTTTGGAAAGTACTTGTCATTGAACAGTTTCTGAAACGCCTCCAAGACATCTTGAGTGCGGCAGGCTGGGTACGCTTCACAGACCCCCACCAGTAATCTGCCTCACCACATAACATAAAGGTGGCGAATGGAACCTTCTGTTCCTCCGTGCATCCTAAGACATTAAATAGCTTGGTAATTTGCTTAACCCACATTTCCGCCTGGATCGGATCCGGCTTTCCCAAAAACTCTGGTGGTCCAAATTCCTTGAACTGCTTGGCAGTGACAAGCTTCGAGTTGCTATCATTTCCACCCGTATTTTGAACACAAGTCTCCCTCGTCTGGTTTTGCATTAACTGCAAAAAGTTTCTAAACATCCCATCGTCCATCTTTTGATCGGTGGTGTCGTTAACAGGAGGAATATTGCCTTCCTGTTGCACGTTCTCTTGGTTGGTGATCAAAGGTGTCTCAACGGTCTCATTCACTCCAATGTTAATATTTTTAGCTGCCATTCTCAAATACTATCATAAAACAAGGGTTAATTAAACAAATTAACATATCACATATTAACCCTATGCTCCGAATGACTAATTAAATTATCAAATAAGCTTAGGTAGGACACACTAGCGAAGGATTTACTCGTCTCTCCCCTCCCAGTTCTATTCTTCGATCTCCGCTAGAGATCACATCCCTAAGCTCTGATACCAACTGTGATGCCTTCAGAATAGGTCCAATCCAACCAACCCATTCTGGGTCGCCAAATACATGGCACATAATCCAAATACAACTTTTATATCACACAGTCGTACAAAATACGACCACACAACTGTGAGTGTCAATACAAATATGTAGAAAATATAAACATTTAAACTAAGTTCTCATTACAATTATTATCACACCATTTTATAAAAATAGTGAGGACTACTACTGCTCTAACTCAGACCATCACTCTGTCCCCCGACTAGTCTCTGCGGCATTCTCATTTCCTGAAAAGGACAATAGATGAAAAGGGTGAGCGCAACTAGCCAGTAAAGAATATTATGACTAAGATAATAAAGAATAATTTATCGTTAGTCTTAAACAAATCAGATAAAATATTATGGACAACAAGTTTTAGATCAACAACTACAACGGAAATAACAATGCATCAGAAAATTAAGTAGAAAATGATGTCTACTATATTCTATAATTTAAAAGTCCATAATCAATATTTTATCCCTGTAACATCAATCAATATATATATCTTGAATCAAATATTCATCTTTGCACTACAGGCCAAAGATATTCATTTGTATCACCAGTTGGTCATGTCATCCCAACACCTGTCCATCTTTACACTACGGGCCAAAGATATTCATTAGGTAATCATTCATCTTTGCATTACAGGCCAACGATATTCATCAAATAATCATCCATCTTTGCACTACAGGCCAAAGATATTCATTTGTATCACCATTTTGGACTGAAGATGATGAAAAATATTTTAAAGAACGAATCCAGTGAAATAAAAGACAAGATTAGGGATTCGTAAATCAGCTTATCCAAGTTCAAAAATACTTCATAACAATCAATTGTGTAGCAAAATTCAAAACTGAAGTTCAAAACTTGGATCTAATCAAAGATAGGAACCATAACAGCTAACTTGGACAAAGAAAAGAAATTTTTATTTTTTTGTGAATAGTAACGTATTCGTGAATAATGTCGTATACGTGAATAGTGCTGTATACTTGAATAGTAACCCCGACATGAAAAAGGTAGAAATTTTATAAGAAAAATCATTCTTCGTGAATAGTACTCGTAAATAGTACCATATTCATGAATAGTACCGTATACGTATTCATGAATAGAAGAGCATGCTATCAGGAGGATCATGAGGCAGATCTGCATTCCCATTGTTCCTCTTGCTTGGCATCATTAGCCACTAGTTCATCCACTCACAGACATTCCGATGGATGGCATAGATGGCTTTACCATGTCAGAGGGTCCATACAACCAGGAGGCATTCAGCAGCTGGTGGAGTCCTCGTACTATTGGGGCTCAGACTCGTGCCACCCAGTTCATGGCAGACATGGTGCCAGGGTCTGTGATGATGACAGACTAGATAGGTTGCCTCAGGGAGCCTACTCACTTGGACCAGATTACAGGACTGACCTAGGAGTTAGGGAGAGCTCATTTGTTCATCAGGCATCTTGGCCGAGATCCCTCAGAGGCATCTTCTTTTGATCTATCTAGCTCCAAATTGGGCCTTCCACAGGTCCATTTTGCAGCAGTTATACAGGGGCTGATCCTCCTTTGTACCGCCCTGACATTCCTGATGGCCTAGACTTTGTGTCCACGGAGGAGATGGAGCAAGTTAACCACCTGAGTGTAGATATTTTGGATCTTTTTGGATAGCTATTATAGCTATATCTTTTGGTCAGCCACTATTTTGGTTGTTGGGCGGCTGTGCCCCATTTTGATAGGCCACTGTTAGTAATTGGGGGGTTGTGCCCTATATCCCTGTACTTTTTATTTTGTACATTATTAGCAGACAGTGATGATGCTTGCAGTAGATAGTTTATTGTAGATATGCATGATATTTCCTATCTATTACATCATGTTTATCATTGTCATTATGTATGTATTATGTCAAGTATATGTATATAGACAGATGAGTTCAGATTTAACCCCTGGATGGTCTTGTGATATGGTGATACAGATGTCGTCGTCCACCATCAGCCGTACTGAGCACTCGCCACCGTCCTAGGTGGCATCTTCATTGCAGTCGTGGTATGATAGTCTGCCCCTTACAACTAGAGGGACAGTAGACCAGAGGCTAGGACATTCTCTGGCCCTTTTAACCTTCGACGTTCCGTATGGGTATGTGGATGGCATCTTATCATGCTGGATACCTAATCGATAGGTTTTCCAATTTGGGCTTCACGAGTTGACTCCTACCTTATAGGAGTATGAGCGTCTTACAGGCTTGGCATTAGATCTGCCTTGCGCTTGTACAGCCATCAGTGATATGTGGAGACCATTTATGCCTATGTCGGGTCTGAGACGCCGAGTTATCACTGAGGAGATTTTTGCCGGACATGTGATATCCATAGACTTTTTGATTGATCGCTTCGACCGGCTAGACAGCTACGAGCGGTATTCTGGGGATTTTATCACTTCGGTAGATGAGTGGCAGCTCTCCCGTGCAGACGTCTTGTTGATGTGTATCGTGGCCTACGTTTATATGCCACTACCCTTAGATCACTTAGACGTCGAATTGATGGTCGTGGTTTGGGCCCTTTAGATAGGGTTGCACCATCCTGCAGATGATATTGGCTGAGACACTGAGGTCAGCTACCTATTGATGTTCCCATACAGAGGGGTTTTTTAGAGGTAGCTTTGTCTTGTTGTATGTGTGGCTCATGTCCCACTTGCTCCTAATTGGCTTCTTCAGACATCAGAGGAATTATTTTACCCATGAGATAGCCATGTCATACTACTTCCAGCCGATAAAGTGTTCGGATGTAGAGACATGGTCAGCTTTTCTATCTGATATTGTGCATCCTTTTTCGATTCTACCTTGCTCAGGGCTAATCTCCCCCTATAGCTTTATCACCCATATATCTGGCATGGATTACCTGCCCTTAGAGGGATTAAGGGGAAGACCACTTATCATCCTCTAGCAGTTATGGGTTAGTTTGATCAGTTCCAGAGCCTGAACCATTTTGAGGGGGCCATTGATCAGCGGATGTCAGCTTCTTCTATGTTGTCAGCCAACCTGATCAGGATTTATGAGTGTTGGACTCATAGGGAGAGGGATAATTTCTCCACTAGCCATCTAGATCGTTCTCCAGAGTATTCGGTATGGTTAGAGGCCGATATAGCTTCAGCTACATTTATCCAGTCAGCTCCTATTGTGGATTCAGATGAGGAGGAGCCTATGGAGGATCCTGATTCTCCTATGGAGGATGATTTGTTCATGGATCTGACAGTAGCACTAGTTAGTGATCAGCCGATCATTCCTGCTGGGACAGATCCAACTTTGGCAGACTCACTAGCTATGATGACCTTTGAGAGAGATCAGGTTAGGGTGCTGATGTTGACTTCCCTGTCTGGCAGAGACATAGCTTTTGCTGCGAGAGATGAGGCTCGAGCCACTCGAGATACGATATTGGTTGAAAGAGACGAGGCTCGATCTTCTCGAGATGCAACTTTTGTCAAGATTGAGGAGACCCTGATTGCCAGAGACGCTGCTTTTATAGCGAGGGATGAGATCTGATCTGCCAGAGATGGCGCCTTTGAGGAGATTGAGGAGGTTTTGATGGCCAGGGATGCTATTTTTTTAGAGAGGGATGAGGCCATAGCTTCCCGGGATTTCCACATTGCCGACAGTACTTCTCTCCGATCATATACTCATGGTCTGGTTGCCGAGATGAGTGTTTACATTGATGATCACAGTGCCACTATGCAGATGGCTGTGGATGTTTTGACCTGTATGGAGGCCGAGGGCATTGCACTTGCAGCGGCTCCTCCATCTTCAGATAGAGATGCCATGTTGGCACTGCTGTCCCATTTATCTTTGGGTCCATAGACTAGCTTTATTTTTCTTGCACATACTAGATCAACCATTTTTGTCATGTACAGGACATAGTGTATATATCAAACAGTATTATATATCAAAGAAATATATTTTGATTCACTTCCCTGTTTGGAGATGTATTGTCATTGCTGAGTGATTACCACTTCTTTCATTACTTGCTGTTGTTGATGTATCACGAGCTTCTCCTTGATGGATTGACAGTGAAATGTCAGAGCATATCTCGGACGAACTCGTTGACCAGTGAGGCTTGATAAAATTTAGGCTTTATATGGTTTCGGTGTCTTGGGACTGGTTTTTTATTGGTTTTTTATTTTTCTTTGAAGGTCAAACCGCACCGTGAATGGCTGCCTACGTACTCCCGGGCTGAAGGAGATCAGGTCATTCGTAGTTCAATTTTGTATGAGAGAGGCTTGAGAAGTGTCTCTTTTGAGTTTGGTTTGATGAGTTTTTGAATTTTTCTTTGGTTTGACCGCACCAGAAATGGTTGCCTACGTACTCTTGGGTTGGGGGAAATCTGGTCATTCGTAGTTCAGGTTTCTAGTGAAAACCAAACTAATTTGATTGACTTGCAGGGCCAAGATGCGGATATGCATGTGTTTCAGACATAGTACCTTTTCAATGCGTCTGAATTGATGAGTTGGGGAAATTCAATCCCATCCATCTCTTGCAGTCTAATAGCTCCTCCTGTCAACACTTCTTTGACAATGAAAGGGCCTTCCCAATTTGGGGAGAACTTTCCTTTGGCTTTGTCTTGATTGGCCAAGACTTTCTTTAGAACCAAGTTATTTTCTTTTAATTGCCGGATTCGGACTTTCTTGTTATAGGATCGAGCAATCCTTTGCTGATATAACTGCCCATGGAAAATGGTTGTAGCCCTCTTTTCATCTATCAGGGATAAATGATGGTACCGATATAGCAACCACTAATCTTCGTCCATCTGAGCGTCTATTAATACTCGTAAGGACTCTATCTCCACTTTTATGGGAAGGACGGCTTCCATGCCATAGACCAATAAATAGAGGGTAGCCCCAGTAGAAGTGCGCATTGACGTCCTGTATGCTAACAGGGTTAGAGGCAACAGGTCAGGACATTATTTGTGAATGACAGACATTTTCTATATGATTTTCTTGATGTTCTTGTTGGCCGCTTCGACAGCACCATTCACCTTGGCCCGATAGATGACGAAATTGAGATGCTTGATGTGGAACTTGTTGCACAGTTCTCTCATCATCTAATTGTTTAGATTCTTGGTGTTGTCAGATACGATCACCCCCAGTTGTCCATATCGATAGATGACATTATTTCTGATGAAACCAATGATGACCTCTTTGGTGACTTTGGGAAAAGAGGTTTCTTCAACCCACTTGGTGAATTAATCGATCATGGAAAAGATGAAGCGATGTCCATTGCTGGCTTTGGGTTCAACTGGCCCAATCACATCCATTCCCCACATAGAGAAAGGTCATGGGGAACTCATATTGTGTAGCACATTTAGAGGAGCGTGGATGGCATTTCCATATACTTGACATTGGTAGCATCTCTTGATGTGGTCGTCGCAGTCAGCTTTGAGAGAGATCCAATAATGCCCTGTTCTCAATATTTTCTTGGCTAGCAGATGATCGCTCATGTGTGGACTGCAGATTCTGCCATGGACTTCATCCATCAATGTCTGGGCTTGCTCTTTATCGAGGCATCGTAACAGGCCTATTCCAACATCCCTTTTGTAGAGTACGTCTCCGCTCAGATAGAACTTCATGGCCATCTTGTGAATCCGCTTTCGTTTGGAGTGGTTTACCCCAGCAGGTGTAGATCCATCTCGGATATACTTCTTAAAGTTCTTATACCAAGGCTGTTTGATAGGAGGTATTTCATCTGATACTTCTCCAATGTAATTCCCGTATATCGGGGCCTTCTGGCTTGTGAATTTGATGTCGGGAATCCCACTCCTATCGGTTATGCATATTAAGGAAGCCAATATCGCCAATGCATCAGCGAAGTTATTCCTACCCCGAGGTATATAGATGAAGGTTATGTCTTCAAATTCCATGGATATTTTGACGACCTGCCAATGATAGAGTAGCAAATAAAGTTCTTTGGTGTGATATGCCCCAGTGGATTGTCTGTTAACCAATCCAGAGTCTCCAAAGACCAATGAATGTTTAACACCCATAGACTGAGCTAATTTCAGCCCCATTATGCAGCCTTCATACTCAGCCGTGTTGTTGGTGTTGACAAAATACAGCTTGGTAGCCACAGGATACTGTTCTCCTGTACCAGAGATAAGGACTGCCCCAGCTCCGACACCTTCTATGTTTACAGCTCTATCGAAATACATTTTCCATGGTTGGACTATATTTTCTTGAAGACCTTGCTGAATTATCATGATACCATCATCCGAAAAATAAGTCTCTAGAGGTTCAAACCCTCCTGACGGTGCTTCGACTAGTTGATCTGTAATGCCTTGACCTTTGATGGACTTCTGAGTCACGTAGACAATGTCGAACTACTATAGGATCAAATGCCATTTGGACAATCGATAATTCAACATTGGCTTGTTGAATACGTATTTTATCGGATCCATGCGGGATATGAGGTAGGTCGTGTGTCCATGCAGATAATGTTGTAACCTCATGGCAGCCCATGCTAACGCACAAAAGGTTTTCTTGATCAGGGTGTATTTCTGTTCACCGATGCTGAATCTTTTCCTAATGTAGTAGATAGCTGTCTCCTTGATACTTCATCCTTTTGTCATATCATGCAGCCAATTGCATTGGCATTGACGGACAAGTAAATAAACAGTGGAACTCCATCCCTTGGGGGTACCAATACTGGTGCTTCGATCAGCTGCTTCTTGATGGCAAGGAAGGCTTTCTGACAATCCTCATTCCATTTGTTGGAGGAATTCTTCCTTATTAGGTTGAAAATGGGTTCGCAAGTTGCTGTGAGCTGGGAAATGAATCGGCTTATGAAATTGATCCTTCCTAGGAACCTGCGTATCTCATTCTCTATTCGAGGTACTGGTATCTCAGTGATGGCTTTTATCTTGGCAGGATCTAACTCAGTGCCTCTATTTCTCACTAGGAATCCCAACAACTTGCTTGACTTGATGCCAAAAGCACATTTGGCTGGATTCAGCTTGAGGTTGTACTTGTGCAACCTGTTGAACAGCTTCCTGAGATGGTCGATGTGATCGTCTTCCTTCGGGATTTGACAATAATGTCATCCACATAAACCTCTATCTCCTTATGCATCATGTCATAAAATAGGGCCATCTTGGCTCGCTGATATGTAGCTTCGGCATTGATGAGGCCGAAGCATAGTCGTCTGTAGCAGAAGGTTCCCCAGGGAGTGATGAAAGCTGTTTTCTCATTGTCTTCCTTAGCAACTGTTGGTCCGATTTAGATGACACAATTAACGTGCAAGTATACGCGGCCAACAAGTAATAAAGTGTAAGTACAGATATCGTCCCATAGAGAATTAATGGATAAAAGACATCAAACCACTAGCACATAATCATCTCAGTCTTATTTAAACGGATGGTAAAGAGAATGAATTAAAACTAAGTTAAACTAGGCAAGCAATTAACTTAAAATAATTAATTCTAGAGTTAAAATCAGATAATGAAGACAAGAGATTACAATTTCCCCTAATGATTCGTCTAAATCGACATACTTCCAATTAGGTCAAATTAATAGTCAAGATAGTTAGCCGAGAACACGAACGTGAGAGAAGGCCATCTTTCGATGCACCTACTCCATATCACGTGCAATCCACAGATGATAGAATGCACTTGAACACCCACATTATCTAAACTCCTATATGTCTATGGTGTTTACAAATAAATAGGGTTTAAGGTCAAGTCCTATATTGACTACGGACGGTGCTTCGGTATATGTCTATCTTAAGCACAAATCATACATCCAATGCCATGTGAATGCACAATCACCCGTTACTACAATTAGATCTAAACCTACACTTTGTCTTTCAAGTCCACATAGGTTATCACAGTAATTGTTTACGAATCAATTAAGCAATGCAAGCACGAATCGTAATAGACAGTCATATAACAATTAAAGAGACAAGCATGGAAGCATATCAAAGTAAACTAATCTAAATATAATAACATCATCTAAATATACAATGTAATAGAAAAGAGAGATTAAGGATAGAGATTTTAAATATTTCTCCAAGCTTGGACCCTTGATGTCAATCCTCTTGCTTCAATCTTCAATACAAATCAAACCCTAGAATCTAACTACTTTAAACTAATCTAACGCTAATCTTTAACCTAATCTACTCCTAGATAAGGAATTGAAAGAGAAGGAAGAGGAAAATCAAAGGCTTAAGGCCAATACATGTATATATGATCCTCTTTCTTTCCCAAAACGAGCCCCCATCTATCCCACTCAAAAGCCAAGTCCTGTTCAATTGAAAAGTCAAGTCTAGCATAGCTGGGGACTGGCGCGGCCACACCCAAAAATGCACTAGAATCTGCGCGCCCGCGCCAAGGCTTTTCTACTACAGATTCCTCTGGTAAAATGGTCATAACTTTTGATCCGGGAGGAGTTACGAGGCCTTCCACCTGTCAAATTGAAGCTGTCGAAGAGCTCTACAACTTTCGTTCTTTGAGCATTGAAAAATAATGGATGGATGAAGGTTGAAATTGAGCTCCAAGTGACAGCTATGCAATAGAAACCAAAAACCATGGAGTTTAACGTCCGTTGGTATACGGGGCAAAACTCTCGCCTCCGAACTTCGATTGGGATGATTCAAGATGTTCCGAAAAGCTTAGAAGATGCTCTACAATATGAACTAAGCTCCAATCTAAGAACATGAAATGAACATAAACCCCCCAAACGATGTCCGGATTGCATTTCCTTCCCATTTTTACTTCAAAGGCCATTCTTGCTCCTTTTGGCCTCTAGACTCGTGGCATCACCTTCATTGCTTCCTCACCCATGCTATCTTCATGCTTTAAGCCCATTTCAGTGCTTTGCCCCATTTAAGCGTTCTTTTGCCCTTTTAAGCTCAATTTGCACCCGGAGAGTTTTTAAATCTAAAAATCACAAAACAAAGCAAACACACATAAAACGCACAACGATACTTGAGTTTAAGCAACAGAATTAGTTGGTTACTATTCGAATAAGTGGTATTAAAAGCCACTTATCAGCAACCATGATTTGATGGTAACCAGCAAAGCAATCCACACAAGAATACATACCGTACTGCGCCATGTTGTCTATCAGGATGTGGATGAAAGGTATCGGGAAATTATCCTTTAAGAAGGCTTTGTTCAAATCCCTGTAATCCACACATACTCGTACCTTCCCTCCGGGCTTAGGCACGTGGAAAATATTTGACAGCCACTCCGGGTATGTGAATACCATGATGATGCTAGCCATGACTTATTTAATGGCCTCTTCTTTGACTTTTAGACTCTATTCAGGTTTCAATCGCCTAAGCTTTTTCTTGACTGGCTTGAATCCATCTTTGATGGGCATTCAATGGATGACAATATCAGTAGACAGGCCAATCATGTCTTCGTGTGACCATGCAAACACATCCTGGAACTGTGTTAGGAGTTCTATCAGATCATTCTTTTTATCTTGGGTGAGGTATATGCCTATCTGGATTTCTTTGAGGTTTTTTGAGGTTTCGATATTGATAGTTGTGGTTTGGTTGAGGTTCAGTTTTTGACTTCGACACATTCTTTGATCTCCTCAGGAACCTCATAGTCATCTTCCTCTTCTTGATTAACTTCCATCAAGTCGAAGTTGAGTTCTACATCAAAGTTGTAGTCACTATGATAGGTTGGCATCTCATCAGCAGGGACAAACAAATCCAATCTTGGAGTCCTGAAAACTAAATGGTTTTACTTTAATATATACAACTGTTTAAACATACAAAGCATTTGGCAAAGCATGAAAAAAGTTACTACTATAGTTGTGCAATAAAATAAGCAATAAAAGGAAACCATGTTACAGGGCAGATGAATTCTCTACCCCTTTACCCTTTTTGAGTGAGGCAATGGAAGCTACTCCAGTTATCCAGGTTCAGATCCTTATGAATAGGGAGGATCAAGGAATTGTGCTCATCTGCCTCATCTCGAATGATGACTAAGACATCGTTCAAAATAGGATCGTAGCTTTTCTTTGAACTGACTCCATTCTCTTTCTTGATGCGAGGACTCTAAATCTGATCCTCCTCATCACTGTTTGGGATATCATCTTTCATAACCTCGTAGTGTATGAGAACCCGTATGTTAGCAAATGGGTCTCGTCCTTCGTATTGGAACTTTTTTTTCCCTTTTTGCTATCCCCCTCAGGCTTTGGGGTCTTTCTTTCACATACCGGTATGATTGAAGGAAACAACATGGCTGATACCACAGCAGGAATCTTCCTCATTGGTTTCATAAATCCAACATCAGTGAGGTTTGGCAATAATATGGTGGAAGCATGTGCCTTAGGATTCTTATGTGGGTTTCGGTGGTTTGACCCGGATGAATAACCCAATCCAGCTCTCCCCGACTGGCTCGGGATCTGAACTAGACTTTTAATTCCTTGTTGAGTCTTTCCTAACCCTTCTCCAGGTTGGAAACCCAAAGATACCATCTCCTGGCCCACTGTTATCACTTCGGGGGAGACTTTAGGCTTCAAGGCTGGTGTCCCAACTGGTAGGTACTGAGTATCGCTCACCTCCAAGGCTTGAAAACTAGCAGGTTCAATCCCTGTATCTAGGCTGATCACCTACATGTCTCCCTATATGCAGACATGGTATTCTGGTTCATCATTTACCATGATTAGGTTTCCGTTGATAATGTATTTGAGTTACTGAAGGAGGGTGGATGGCGCTGCCCCTGTCATATAGATCCATGGCCTTCCCATTAATGAGTTGCATCCTGTGGTGATGTTCAGTACTTGGAAGGACACATAGAAAGTGTGCAAACCAATCTCCAAAGGAAGTTCAATCTAAAACTCGGATGACCACATGACTGATTTTGATCCGGTTCAGGTTAATCTTCATTTTCTCCAAGGTGTTGTAGGGACAGATGTTTAAGGATGATCCTCCATCTATCAGCACACCTCCAATCACATATCCGAATGACATTACAGCTCTGTACAGTGACTTGCGATGACCCGTCCCCTCTGCAGGTATATCATTATCAGTGAAAGATATCACATTATTGTTAAAAATGTGTTCTACCATGTGACGGAATTTCTCGGCATCCACGGTATGTGGCAAATGGGCTTCTTCCAGTACTTTCACCAGAATGTTGCGATGATCCACTGATGATAAGACCAGATCTAGGATGGACATCTTCTTGGGTGCATCTTTTAAGCTTTGCACTACCTTGATTTTATTGTGTCCCATTTTATCGAGGAACTCTTCAATTTTCTCTTCGACCACCTTTTCCTTGGCCTTAATGACTGATTTGATCACCCGCTGAGGCAGGTACAATGGATTCTCCTTTGGCACAATGGCAATATTGTTGGAGGTGGAACCTTCATCATTCCCGTAGTTTCATGGGACTCTCTTAAGACAGATCACTAGATACTGGGGTCTGAATGGTAGGACTAAAGGCTCGGGTGCGGCCAACTTTATAGTATTTTGTATTTCTTGAACCCTTTTCCCTTGTAGTATTAGGGGTGTGACGACTGGCTCCATATCGCATAAAATAACAGCCATGGTATCCTAACTTCATGCAATGGGAATAAAGAGAGTTTCTTCATCTGGGAGGCTATAATCCCGATTCCCTTTTATCAGTTCACCACTTTCAATCATGTTCTGAATTAAATGACGAAGTGCCCAGCAGTCCTCAGTATCAATATCGGGTGCATTAGAGTGGTACTAGCAGATTCGATCAGGTTTGAATTTCCTGGATCGTGAATTTATCGGGGGTAATAAGTCTGACACTATTCCCTCATTGATTAACATCTGGAGGATTTCCTTCATCAACTGATTTAGGTTGGTGAAATTCCTCTGGAAAGCGAATTCTTTATTAGCCTGGAACTTCGATTCCTTGGCCATCTTGTCGGTCCAGGGTTCATGCTGATGAAAATGATAATGGTCTCTCATAAGAATGGGACTGATTTATGGTGTGGAAGGATTTGCATCAAACTGGTTGGTCTGGTTTATCAGCTGTCGGGTGACCTGATGTTGGTATACGACCAGCTCTACTAATTGTCCCAGCTATTCCTTGATAGACTTGATCTCCTGTTCTATCAGGAATCGCCTTTCTAAGACTTCCCAACTATCTGGGCTGGATTGAGTTGATTCTCCGATGTATCGGAGGTATTTGGATCCTTCTCCATTTTGCGTGCTAATCATGTTGACACCTTCCTCTTTGTGATGAGGGAGGGGATTACCCTGCACGTGCGGTTGCTCGGGTTTCATCACCACAATCTCTTCATTGTCAATCAAGTCTTAAATTTTTTTCTCGAGAGACCAAAGTCTTGTGTATCATGTCCCGGAGATCCGGAATGGTAGGCACACTTTTTACTTGGGTAAAATTTCGTCTACCGGTATTGGTGGGTGGAAGGAGTTGAATGATCTTTTTCTGTGCTGTCAACAGTTTCAACACGTTCTTAAGTAAATCCCCTAACGGGATGAACGTTCTCCGACGTTTGGGCTCCAAATTTTTCTGGAATGGCTGGTTTGAAGGTTGTGCTGAGGCTTGAGAAGGGGAATAGTTCCTCCTCTGAATGGGCATGTTGCTTGACTCACTCCTTTGATTTTGTCCTTGCAGTACAATGGAAACTTCTTCGTCTTTCTTCTTGTGTGTCCTCTGGGGATTACTCCCATAATTCTCAGACTGGATATGTCTGGCAACAGCTTCTAAGGTGATCAGATCCTTTATCTTTCCAGATTTGAGCCCCATTTCGCCGTGCTTGATTATATCTGAGAATGGCTTTCCTATGCCTTCTAGGACCCTTTCATAATACGGGGCTTCTTGAATGTCTATGAAAGTCATGACTATCTCGGACTCATTCATAGGTGGAGTGACTTGTGCGGCCATTCGTCTCCAGCGTTGAGCATATTCTCTGAAGGACTTAGTACTTTGTTTCTTGATTTTGCTTATTTGATATCTGTCCGGAGCCAATTGAGACTGGAAACTTTATTGACTGAGGAAAGCATGTGACAATTCTTCCTAGCTATGAATTTTAGAGTTGTCTAGACGGGCGTACCATGCTCTAGCCTCTTCGGTCAGACTTTTTTGGAATAACTGCATTCGAAGCTTCTCGTCCTCTACATAGGATCCGAGTTCTCCAATGAAGACCTTTACGTGAGTGTAGGGGTCTCCCAATCCATCGTATTTCTCAAAATCAGGAGTTCTAAATTTTTTGGGATAACGAGCCTTAGGGAAATGCATAAGTCAGAATAAGTGACACTGATAAATGCCCCAGTCCCTTTGATAGACCGGTTGGTTTCTTCCATCTGTTGGACTTTCTTTAGAATGTCACCAGCTTCCTGCTCTTTGTTAAGGACGGTGATTTCAGTGGTTTTGTTGGTTGTATCCTAATTATGTGTCTCATGACCTTGAGTATCCTTTTTCCTGGTATCTTAACCACCAACGGGTGTTCCTGGTTCTGTGTGACTCTGTGCTTGCTTCCCTTTAAGAGCTTTACTTTGCTCTCTCAAGAAAAGAGCCAATTCAGCTATCTGGTTCTTCAGTCCTTCAAATTCTTCCCAAGAGACAGGGGTTGATTCTGGCTGAGCACTGGAAGCCATGTCCCGAGATTGACTTAGTGTTTTCTTAGACTTAGATCTAGTGACAGGACGAATCTTTCACCTACGACAAAACGTAGGCGTGTCAATTTCAGAGGCGGGTAAGGATAGGATGCATGCCCTGATGTGTTGTTGAAGTTTTTTAATCTTATCCTATAAAACAGAGGTCAATTGTTTTGATGACAGGATAACATGACAGGCTTTACAAAACATGGAATGTATATTTACATTTTTTACACTATGCCATTTACGTTGGAATTTATAAAACTTGATATTGAATTGAAAGAGGATGGCATGAAGAGCCTTTCAATCGGATTTGGTTAATCAGAGTCTGACCTATCTTAGGTTATTCTCGCTGCTTTTTCGGCATTACGGTCCCCAGATCATCGCAATCTACTAGAGGGGAAATTAATCCGATCTTTCAACTAGAGCGAATCTGAGTGGTGCTTTTTGATGAGCCCCGAAGACTTAACCGTCCTCGAAGACATTACTCAGTCACCGACGGGTTTGCCTCTTGGTGGAGGAATCACACAACATACATTCACATACATCACGTCATCCCGTATGCATACAATGACATTGATGCGAAGCACTAATATGGGTGCGAACCACTAATAAAGTAGGAAAACATTCATTCGCATTTATTCAATGTAAAGACGCAACATTCACGCATTCATTCAATGTAAAGACGCATCATTCACACATACGCATATATGAAAGGGAAATTTTTGAAAAGATTTGAACGCGGCCTAAGCCCTCTACTATCCCCAGAAGAGTCGCCACCTGTCGACGTCGGTGGAAAAATTTGGATCAGGTCAAACCCAGATCTTTCTCTCTTCCTAAGTTTTGTCTACCCTTATTCTTTTTATTGTGAAAAAGGTTTTGAAGGGTTTTTAAGAAAAAGGCCAACATGTATCATGTTGACGATTTGAACGTTTTTCAGAGTCACCAGTTGGTAGATTTGAAATAGTTGTACCAACTTAACCGAGTTTTGTTTTAAAAAGGCCCAATTGTTGGACACTGTCGAAACTTGATCTTTGAAATCGAAGTTTTGAGTTCGGGGGCTTGGTTAATTGTGGGGAAGGTGTTAGGCACCCCACAACTCCCGTGTAAACACGGTACCACATCTTTTCAATATTTGAAAGAAGGTTTTCAAATCCTTACGCTAACATAGGAATTGAAGTATGTCAATACTTCAGTTTTATCTTCTCAGCCTTAAGGCTTAATTTGAATGGTGATTGTCGGGCTGCAAAACATCCTCGACCACAACATATATACAAGTGTCGGTCTCCTCATGGGCATAATAGCCATCGGAGGGACTCTGACATGACACACCATATTCTCATTATGTATAGACCTTAAACCTAGATAACTGTTTTAAGGTCTTTCGAATGTACATTTTACAGAAAAACTGGCAGTGTACATCTGTAAAGTGGAGTTTGTCCATCGTTGGAATCAGATTCTGATCAGTTTGATCATTAATCCCACGATTCCTAGGCTAAAAAAGAAAAGCCAATAAAACTTGAACATCTCAAATATGTACAGAAATATATATTTACATCCAGATGTCGCTAGAACCAAGGATTCATCAGTAAATCCTAGTTCACGTGTAACTGAAGTGTCTCGTTCTCATTAGATAGCGATCTAAGGGCCGCGAGGTAGCTTTCATACCAAAACTAGAAAAATGCTAGATTTAAGTAAATCTCTGCCATTCTAGCTTCCCGGTTCTGTCTAGACCTATTTTGAACCGTTTCAAAGCTAAAGTTGGCGAGATTTAAAGAAATCTAGTTCGCCCGCAGAAATGTCAGTGCCGATTCATATCAAATGAATATTTAAAGTAATAATTTAATCAAATTGAGTAAAGCATTATATATATATATATAAGTATATATACAAAAGCTGTAAAGGGCGATGGATTTTCACTGCGGTGCCCGAACTAGAATGTAAATATATATATATATATTTATAAAAGCTATAAAAAGCCACGGAGTAATCCAAGCTTGACAGAATGGAAATATATATATATATATATAAACTATAAAGTGCGATGAGTTTTCACTCCAATGCCTAGACTAGAATGAAAAAATATATATATATATACATATATATATATATAAAAGTTTTATAAAAGTCACGGAATGATCCAGGCTTGACAGAATTGAAATATATATATGGGCGGTGGGTTTTCACTCCGAGGCCCGAACTGGAATGGAAATATATATATATATATATATATATATATATATATATATTTATATATATATATATATATCAAAGCTGTACAAAAGCCATGGAATGATCCAGGCTAGACAGAATGTAAATATATATATATATATAAAAGCGGTAAAGGATGACGAACATTCTATCCTTTACCAAGATAGAAATATAAATATATATATATATATATATGTATAAAAGTAATAAAAAGGCCACAGAATGATCCAGGCCAAACTGGAATGTAAATAATAATATATATAGTTAATATATATATATATTAAAGCAATCAAAAAGGCCACGAAATATAAATCCAGGCCCAAATAAGTCAGAAAAATTATATATATATATATATATATAGTTATATATATAAAAGCAATAAACTACCTCGGATTTGACATCCATCCGAGCTTGACAGAATTGAAAAGTTAGTATATATACAGTTAAATATACATAATAAAAAGCCAAACCCGGACTGGAAAGATAACCCAGTCCTATGAAGTTGCTAGAAACGAAGATATATGTATACAAATATTTTAGAAGCGACGGATCGACGATCCGAGTTGTAGAAATGCCAGAAAATGCGTTTATGTACTACAATATACAAAATGTATGCAAAAACAGACGCAGAACTGAGTTCCGGGCAAATTTAGAAAGTGAAACTTAACGTGCAAGTGTATAAAAGTGCAATAAAGTAATATAAACTTGCTGATCGTAAAAATACTCACAATGGACTGCTACATGGGCTTTTTGCCAAATCGTAGGCTTCAAATGTCCGTTTCTACCGGTTAATTTTTGATATGTGGTAGTATGTGGGTATATCTACGTGTTAGAGTGAAACAATTTGGGTTTGGATGACAAGAATATGGCTGAGAAACCAAATGGGCATGGGTTCAGAGTGTTTTTATTTTTTTCAAATGAGTTGGGGGTCACCTCATATATATAGACCCAGGAGAAGCAGCTCTACCTGCGGCAGCTGCAGGTAGAGGTGCGGCTCACGTGGCAGGGCCCACATAGAGGCTTCCATTGCATCAAAGTACGTGCAATCCGAGTAATACGATATGAGATTCAAAACTTTCTAACTTTTGATCGGAGAGTCTGTTTGAGGCGTGTTGTACCTTTCCGGAAAGCCCTCACTGAGAGTGTCTCAATGACAAGGGAGAAAACCTTTTTTGAGTCCAAAAAGATATGTTCATAACCAGGTCTTTGATTCCTCGTAGTTTGTCCGTTGAGCTATTTTGTGCTAATTCCACTCGAGATCATTGTTATAGTTCGTTCTTACATTAGTGGCATCAATTCGGCTCAAGTTTAATCGAATTGGCTTTAAGTTGGTAAAATAACCATTTTACCCCTCCCAGGGTTTCCTTCAGAGTAGGCATGGCCTCCGGCTGACTTCCCAGAGTTGTCTCCGAGGTTTGGATTCCAGCCGATCCTGTTTGTCCTCGAGGTTGTCTCCGAGGCTGACTTGGCGCTTCCAGGTTTGTCTTTGGATATGATATAAAGCTTCAAGATTGTTTTCGAAGTTGACCTGACCTCCCGGGTTAAGACCGGGGCTGACCTGTACTTCCCAGGTTGAGATCGGGGCTGACAAGTACCTCTAGAGTTGTGACTGGGGCTAACCTGTACCTTCCGGGTAGAGACCGGGGTTGACCTGTACCTCCTGGGTTAAGATCGGGGCTGGCCTGTACCTCCCTGGTTGAGACCGGGGCTGACCAGTACCTCCTGGGTTGAGACCAGGGTTGACCTGTACCTCCCAGGTTAAGACTGGGACTGACCTGTACCTCCTGAGTTGAGATCGGGGCAGACCTGTACCTCCCGAGTTGAGACCGAGGCTGATTAGTACCTCCCGGGTTGAGATCGGGGCAGACCTATACCTCCCGAGTTGAGATCGGGGCTGACCTGTACCTCCCGGGTTAAGATCGAGGCTAACCTGTACCTCCCTGGTTGAGACCGGGGCAGACATGTACCTCCCAGGTTTAGACCGGGGCTGTCCTGTACCTCCCAGGTTGGGACCGGGGCTGATCTGTACCTCTCGGGTCGAGACTGGGGCTGTCCTGTTGTAAGACCCCGAATTTTATAAATAAAGATTTAATTCTCTTTAAATATTATTTCTAAACAGTAAGGTGTTGATTTGATAAATGTGAAAAGTTATGGGTGAAATGTGTAAATATTTCAAAATGAGCTAGTGGTTATAAAATATTCATTGTTTTTGGAAAATATTCATTTGGTCGTGGAATATTCTTGTTGTCGGGGAATATTCGTATGACGGCGCAGCTATTTGTGGGCCCCACAACGGAATAACTGTTGGATATTGAAAGCGGCAGAAATAACCTTTTTATAAATAACGGTAAAACTGTTACGGTTAAACTGTTGAAATACCCGGTGATAAAAATACAGTAATACGCGTTGTGCATAGTAGCACACGGTATTGCACAATATTTCGAATTATTGGTTCTTATGTAAGAAGTCACTTACTCAATAATTGTTACAGTAATTACTGTTCAATATTTTATATTATTGATTCAATAATTGCATGATATTTTATTGGTTCAATAATTGCTACATTGATATTTTATATCAATAATTGCTATGTTGCTATTTTATATTATTGATTCAATAATTGCTACCATTGATATTTTCTATTATTGATTCAATAATTGTCACTGCACAGTATTTCACATTATCAACTCAATAATTCATATTATTTGAATAATATTATTACATAGCATTATTGACAATGTCTAAGGAATTTCTGTCTGGGAGGGGTTATTTAATTGCGCGCCAGTAAGGAGAAATCCTTATCGGAAGGCCCCCTCTTTTCTGGGAACAACCTGGTTGTCAATATTGTAGTTGTATAATATTATTTGTGAATAATTAATTATTGATTTATATGATAAGAAAATACTTATTTTGTGGATATAAAAGAAGGAATTAGTGGTGAGGTATTTTTATCAGTATTTTGGTGTGGAAAATCATCCGTTTGTGGATTTAAGCTATTTTCGGTTGGGATTTTTAAAAAAACGTCCTTCTACAAAGTTGTAGAGAATTAAATTTCCTATAAAAAAGACATAGAATTTGTATTTTTCTGACAAAAGGGCTATTTATTATGAATTATTGAACTTTCAAAAATAAATATTTTTTATTAAAAACATGGGTGGGCCCCACTTTTGTTTTTATGGCTTGTAAATGCTAAATTTTCAAATCTCACGAGGTGTGCTGGGTGAAAGTCGTCGGCGCAAAAGTCTACTTTGGCATCCTAAGCTTTTCCTATAAATAGGGTGCTTAGGTTAGAATTGAAAATCACACCAGAATCAGAAGTTTTCTCTCTCTATAATATCGAGCGTATTTTTGTGAGTATTTAGATACTTTGAGTGTTGCTATTCAGTGCAAGTTTTCTTCAGCCTTATATCCGATATTCTAGTCAGAAGTACTATTCTTTTGAGGTAAGGGATGTTATTTTCTTTCGTAAATGATGTTATTCTTTTCAATATCATTATACCAAAATATTGGCATAGATTGTATTATAAAATTCTTACTTTTTTCGTCGGAATTACTATCCACGTATACAGCACTATTCACGTATACGGCACTATTCACGAAAAAATTAAATTTTCTTCTATATGTCCAAGTTGCTTGTTAAGGTTCCTATCTTTGATTGGATCTAAGTTTTGAGCTTTATTCTTGAATTTTGCTCCACAATTGATTATTACGAAGTATTTTTGAATTGAATAAACTAAAATACGAATCCTTAATTTTTGTCTTTTATCTCACTAGATTCGTTCTTTAAAATATTTTTCATTATCCTAATTCCTAAATGGTGATATAACTGAATATTTTTGGCCTGTAGAGCAAAGATAAATGATTACCTGATGAATAGATGAACAGGTGTTGAGATGAACATAACCAACTGGTGATACAAATGAATATCTTTGGCCCGTAGTACAAAGATGAATATTTGATTTGAGATGTATATTGATTGATGTTACAGGGATAAAATATTGATGATGGACTTTTAAATCATAGAAGATAGTATACTTCATTCTCTACTTAACTCTTCTAATGATTTGTTATTTTCGCTGCGAATATTGATCTAAAACTTGTTGTCAATAATATTTTATCTAAATTGTTGAAGACTAACGATAATTTATTTTCCATTATCTTAGTCATAATATTCTTTACTGGGCTAGTTGAGCTCACCCTTTTCATCTATTGTCCTCTTCGGGAAATGAGAATGTTGCAGGAACTAGTCGGGGGAAAGAGTGATGGTCCGAGTTAGAGCAGTAGTAGTCCTCACTATTTCTGATAAATAGTGTGATAATAATTGTAATGAGGACTTAGTTTGAATGTTAATATTTTTTACATATTTGTATTGACACTCACAGTTATGTGGTCGTATTTTGCACGACCATGTGATATAAAAGTTTCTATTTGAATTCTGTACCATGTATTTGGCGACTCAGAATGGGTTGGGTTGACTGGGCCTATTCTGGGGGCGTCACAGTTGGTATCAGAGCTTAGGGATATGATCTCTGGCGGAGATCGGGGAATAGAACTAGGAGGGGAGAGATGAGTAAATCCTTCACTAGTATGTCCTACCTAAGCTTATGTGGTATTTAATTGGTCAGTCAAAGCATAGGGTTATTATGTGATATGTTAATTTATTTAATTAACCCTTGTTTTATGACAGTATTTGAGAATGGCAGCTGAGAATGTTAACAATGAAGTGAATGAGACTGTGGAGACACCTTTAATCACCAACCAGGAGAACGTGCAACAAGAAGGCAATGTTCATCCTGAAAACAATGCTGATCAGACGATAAATGATGAGATGTTTATAAGTTTTTTTGCAGTTCATGCAAAACCAGATGAGGGAAACTCGTGTGCAAAATACAGGTGGAGATAATAACAACACGCGAATTGTCACTGCCAAGCAGTTCAAAGAGTTGGGACCACCAGAATTTTAGGAAAAGCCAGATCCAATCAAGGCGGAGACGTGGGTTAAGCAAATTACCAAGATATTTAATGTCTTGGGATGCACGGAGGAACAGAAGGTTCCATTCGCCACCTTTATGTTTCGTGGAGAGGCAGATTACTGGTGGAAGTCTGTGAAGCGTACCCAGCCTGCCGCACTCAAGATATCTTGGGAAACGTTCCTGAAACTGTTCAATGACAAGTACTTTCCTGAAAGTATTCGTCATATGAAGGAGGTAGAGTTTATCAGACTAGAAAAAAATAACATGACTGTGTCCCAGTACCAGGCTAAGTTCGCGGAGTTGTCCAGGTTTGCACCCCATTTGGTGGAGAATGAGGAACGTATGACGCGGATGTTTCTGAGAGGTTTAAAACCCGAAATACGTCAATACCTCATTTCTCAGAAATTTTCTCTATATTCGGATGTAGTGAACAGGGCTCAGTTGTTAGAACGAGATAGTGATTATAATCAACCAAGGGACAACAACCAAGGTCGTACCGGTGGCAGCAGTCATCAGAGCAATGACAACCAGCGGGGAGGAAAGTATGACAGAAGCGGTAACCACTCCGGTGGTAATCATGGCCATGATAGTAGAAAAAGTGAATCGGGAGGAGATTTCAAGAAGAGAAGGTACAACAATGAGAACGTGAAGACGTCAACATCAGCACCAGCATCAACTGTTTCTAGGGGAGGAGAACGACCACCGGTCGTATGCTATAAATGCGGAAAAGACGGACACATCAGCCCAAACTGCCCACAATAATTCAAAGCATGCTATAACTATGGAAAAGAAGGACATATAGCTCGAGATTGTCCTATAGCGAAACCAAGTCCAGCGGGGATGGTGATTCCAAAGGCGGTTTTGGACAAGTCAAAGTCGGTGATTCCTGGAAGAGCGTTTGTCGTGATAGCCCAAAATGCGAGGAACCCACACGAGGTGATTACGAGTAAGCTAATCATAAACTCTTGCGAAGTTTACACCTTGTTAGATACCGGTGCTACCTATTCCTTTATTTCACCTGCTTGTGCTCAACGTTTGAACTTGACTTCTGATAAATTAGACTTTGACTTATCTGTTAAAACTCCGTTGGTAGAAACCTTTGTTACATCCATAGTTTACAAATCTTGCTTGATTCAGATTGGTACCCTTACCTTACCTGTTGATCTTATATCTTTGAAAATACTTGCATTTGACGTGATTTTAAGAATTGACTGGTTAACCACTTACCATGCCAAAATTGATTGTTTTCATAAGGTTGTTAGTCTTCATATTCCTAATCAACCTATTGTGCGAATCCAAGCCACCAAACCACTAAAATCAGTCAATATCATTTCAAGTCACAAAGCTATTCGTTTATTGAAAAATGGATGTCAAGCTTTCTTAGCACATGTCACTGATCTAAACCAGAATACGTTAGGCTTGAATGATATTTTCGTTGTTAATGAGTTTCCTGTTGTATTTCCCGAAGAACTTCCTGGTCTACCCCCAGAACGTGAAGTTGAATTCTTTATTGACCTTGAACCCGGTACAAAACTCATTTCTAAAACCCCATATCGAATAGCTCCTACTGAACTTCAGGAGTTAAAGGTCCAATTACAGGAATTGTTAGACATCGATTTTATTTGTCCTAGTACGTCTCCTTGGGGTGCTCCTGTTTATTCGTAAAGAAGACAGACGGGAGTATGCGACTTTGTATTGACTATCGGGAGTTGAACCATGTCACCATCAAGAATAGGTATCCGCTACCTCGTATTGATGACCTATTCGACCAGTTGCAAGGAGCACAATTCTTTTCAAAGATTGATCTTCGTTCTGGATATCATCAGCTGAAGATTAAAACTGAGGATATTCTGAAGACTGCCTTCAGAACTCGATACGGGCATTATGAGTTCTTAGTCATGTCTTTTGGATTGACTAATGCTCTTGCTGCTTTCATGGATATGATGAACCGAGTATTTAAAAAATATTTGGATCAGTTCGTTGTTATCTTTATTGATGACATCCTCATCTATTCTAAAAGCCGTGAAGATCATGAGCACCACTTGAAGTTAGTACTTCAAAAGCTTCATGAGAACAAGCTATATGCCAAGCTAAAGAAGTGCGAGTTCTGGCTTGAGGAAGTAGCATTCCTTGGGCACGTGGTATCGAAACGTGGAGTATCTGTTGACCCGGCGAAAATTGAAGCAATACAAAGTTGGGAGCAACCTAAGTTGGTGACCAAAGTGCGAAGATTTTTGGGCTTAGCTGGTTATTATCGGAGGTTCGTAGAGGGATTTACTCGAATTGCTATTCCATTAACTAAGTTGACTCAGAAATATATAAAATTCGTTTGGAGTGAGGAATGCGAGAAGAGCTTCCAAGAGCTCAAGAGAAGACTTATCTCGGCACCTGTTCTGACAATACCATCTGGTTCGGATGAATTTGTTATCTACAGCGATGCTTCGAGCAAAGGGTTAGGATGTGTTCTCATGAAACATGGGAAAGTCATAGCCTATGCCTCGCAACAACTCAAAGAATATGAGAGGAATTATCCTACTCATGATCTAGAGTTGGCAGCTGTCGTTTTCGTGTTGAAGATCTGGAGACATTATCTATACGGGGAGAAAGTGGATATTTATACGGATCATAAGAGCCTTAAATATTTCTTCACTCAAAAGGAACTCAACATGCAGCAACGACGTTGGCTTGAGCTGTTGAAAGATTACGATCATACCATCCAATACCATCCTGGAAAAGCGAACGTGGTAGCTGACGCGTTGAGTAGAAGATCATATGCGGGAACGAGTGAGATGATGTCAAGTATAAGCGTAGAACCAGCTTTTATTGATAAAGTTAAAGCTGCTCAAGCTACGGATCCGGAGCTGAAGAAGATGAAGAAGAAAGTGCAAGAAGGTGCCATTCCAGAAGCAAGAATCGATGAAGAGGGAATACTTTGAATCAACTCCAGACTTTGTGTTCCTAACGATTCCGACTTGAAGCATAGAATCATGATGGAGGCACACAACACACCGTTTGCAATCCATCCTGGGAGTACCAAAATGTATCGTGATCTTCGACATACATTTTGGTGGAGCAATATGAAAAGAGAGATAGCAGAGTTTATTTCGAGATGTTTAATTTGTCAACGTGTAAAGGCGGAGCATCAAGTGCCGAAGGGTCCATTGCAACCATTGGAGATTCCAAAATGGAAGTGGGAACACATTACGATGGATTTTGTTACGGGTCTTCCCAAGGTTTCTCAAGGCATAGATGCGATTTGGGTTATTATTGATAGATTAACCAAGTCTACTCATTTCTTGCCGATACGAGAGACTTATTCCCATGAACGTCTTGCTCGTATGTACATGAATGAGATTGTGAGATTGCATGGCATGCCAGTATCCATAGTTTTTGATCGTGAGCCTAGATTTACTTCACGATTTTGGATCAGTTTGCAAAAAGCTATGGGCACGGATTTACGATTCAGTTCGGCTTATCATCCTCAAATAGATGGACAATCGGAAAGGACTATTCAAACTCTTGAAGATCTATTGAGACTCTGTGTTCTAGACTTCAAAGGGAGTTGGGAAAAGTACTTACCATTGGTGGAATTCTCCTACAACAACATTTATCAGGCAAGTATAGGCATGGCTCCATTCAAAGCGTTTTATGGGAGAAAGTATCATTCTCCAGTATGCTTGGATGAGGTGGGTGAAGCAAAATTGTTGGGACCAGAGTTAGTACGTATGACTACAAAAAAGATCCAAATGATCCGGCAACGGATACAAATAGGACAAGATTGACAAAAGAGTTATGCGGATCTTCATCGAAAGGATGTGGAATTTAATGTTGGGGATCATGTATTGTTACGTGTTGCTCCATGGAAAGGAGTTACGAGATTCGGGAATAGAGGAAAGCTCAACCCACGATTCATTGGTCCATTTGAGATCCTTGACTGAGTAGGAAAGGTGGCCTATAGACTTGCTTTACCTCCAAGCATGTCTCGTGTTCATAATATTTTTCACATATCCGTACTTCGCAAATATGTGAAAGACCCAAACCATATTATTGAGTTAGAACTAGACAAGATAGCCGAAGATTTAACGTACGAGGAGGTACCTGTCAAGATCTTGGATAGGAAGGAGCATGTCCTACGCTCGAAAATTATACCTCAAGTTAAAGTTTTGTGGAGAAACCATGAAATTGAGGAAATGACCTGGGAGTTGGAATCGGAAATGAAAGCGAGGTATCCTCACCTTTTCGACATACCAGGTACGTACGTCAATTTTGAGGACGAAATTTTATAAGGAGGGGAGGATGTAAGACCCCGAATTTTATAAATAAAGATTTAATTTTCTTTATATATTATTTCGAAATAGTAAGGTGTTGATTTGATAAATGTGAAAAGTTATGGGTGAAATGTGTAAATATTTCAAAATGAGCAAGTGGTTATAAAATATTCATTATTATTGGGGAATATTCGTTTGGTCGTAGAATATTCTTGTTGTCGGGAAATATTCGTACAACGACGCAGCTATTTGTGGGACCTACAACGGAATAACTGTTGGATATAGAAAGCGACAGAAAAAACCTTTTTATAAATAACGGTAAAACTGTTACGGTTAAACTGTTGAAATATCAGGTAATAAAAATACAGTAATACGCGTTGTGCACATGGTATTGCAGAGTATTTTGAATTATTGGTTCTTACGTAAGAAGTCACTTACTCAATAATTGCTACAGTAATTACTGTTCAATATTTTATATTATTGATTCAATAATTGCATGATATTTTATTGGTTCAATAATTGCTACATTGATATTTTATATCAATAATTGCTACGTTGCTATTTTATATGATTGATTCAATAATTGCTACCATTGATATTTTGTATTATTGATTCAATAATTGTCACTGCACAGTATTTCACATTATCAACTCAATAATTCATATTATTTGAATAATATTATTAGATAGCATTATTGACAATGTCTAAGGAAGTTCTGTCTAGGAGGGGTTATTTAATTGCGCGCCAGTAAGGAGAAATCCTTATCGGAAGGCCCCCTCTTTCCTTGGAACGACTTGGTTGTCAATATTGTAGTTCTATAATATTATTTGTGAATAATTAATTATAAATTTATATGATAAGAAAATACTTATTTTGTGGATATAAAAGAAGAAATTAGTGCTGAGGTGTTTTTATCAGTATTTTGGTGTGGAAAATCATCCGTTTGTGGATTTCAGCTATTTTCGGTTGGGATTTTCGTAAACCTTCCTTCTACAAAGTTGTAGAGAATTAAATTTCCTATAGAAAAGACATACAATTTGTATTTTTCTGACAAAAGGGCTATTTATTATGAATTATTGAAGTTTCAAAAAATAAATATTTTTATTAAAAACATGGGTGGGCCCCACTTTTGTTTTTATGGCTTGAAAATGCTGAATTTTCAAATCTCACGAGGTGTGCTGGGTGAAAGCCGTCGGCGCAAAAGTCTACTTTGGCATCCTAAGTTTTTTCTGTAAATAGGGTGCTTAGGTTAGAATTGAAAATCACACCAGAATCAAAAGTTTTCTCTCTCTATAATATCGAGCGTATTTTTGTGAGTATTTAGGTACTTTGAGTGTTGCTATTCAGTGCAAGTTTTCTTCAGCCTTATATCCGATATTCCAGTCAGAAGTATTATTCTTTTGAGGTAAGGCATGTTATTTTCTTTCGTAAATGATGTTATTCTTTTCAATATCATTATACCAAAATATTAGCATGGATTGTATTATAAAATTCTTACTTTTTTCGTCGGGATTACTATTCACGTATACGGCACTATTCACGTATAAGGCACTATTCACGAAAAAATTAAATTTTCTTCTATATGTCCAAGTTGGTTGTTAAGGTTCCTATCTTTGATTGGATCTAAGTTTTGAGCTTTATTCTTGAATTTTGCTCCACAATTGATTATTACGAAGTATTTTTGAAGTGGATAAACTAAAATACGAATCCTTAATTTTTGTCCTTTATCTCACTGGATTCGTTCTTTAAAATGTTTTTCATTATCCTCAGTCCTAAATGGTGATATAACTGAATATCTTTGGCCTGTAGAGCAAAGATAAATATTTACCTGATAAATATCTTTGGCCGTAGTGCAAAGATGAACAGGTGTTGAGATGAACATGACCAACTGGTGATACAAATGAATATCTTTGGCCCGTAGTACAAAGATGAATATTTGATTTGAGATGTATATTGATTGATGTTACAGGGATAAAATATTGATGATGGACTTTTAAATCATAGAAGATAGTAGACTTCATTCTCTACTTAACTCTTCTAATGATTTGTTATTTCCGCTACGAATATTGATCTAAAACTTGTTGTCAATAATATTTTATCTAAATTATTGAAGACTAATGATAATTTATTTTCCATTATCTTAGTCATAATATTCTTTACTGGGCTAGTTGAGTTCACCCTTTTCATCTATTGTCCTCTTCAGGAAATGAGAATGTCGCAGGAACTAGTCAGGGGACAGAGTGATGGTCCGAGTTAGAGCAGTAGTAGTCCTCGCTATTTCTGATAAATAGTGTGATAGTAATTATAATGAGGACTTAGTTTGAATGTTAATATTTTCTAAATATTTGTATTGACACTCACAGTTGTGTGGTCGTATTTTGCACGACCGTGTGATATAAAAGTTTGTATTAGAATTTTGTACCATGTATTTGGCGACTCAGAATGGGTTGGGTTGACTGGACCTATTCTGGGGGCGTCACACCTGTACCTCCTGAGTTGATATCGGGACGGACTTGTACCTCCCAGGTTGAGACCGGGGCAGACCTGTACCTCCCGGGTTGAGAAAGTGGCTGACCTGTACCTCCCTGGTTGAGACCGGGGCTGATCTATACCTCTCAGGTTGAGACCGGGGCTGACTTGTACCTCCCGAGTTGAGACAAAGGTTGACCCATACCTCCCAGGTTAAGATCGGGGCTGACCTGTACCTCCTAGATTAAGACAAGGGCTAAACTGTACCTCCCGGGTAAAGACCAGGGCAAACCTGTACCTCCTGGGTTTTGACCGGGGCTGACTAGTACCTCCCGAATTAAGATCAGGGCTGACCTGTACCTCCCGAGTTGAGACCGGGGCTGACCTGTACCTCTTGAGATGAGACCGGGGACTAATCTGTACCTCTCGGGTTGAGACTAGGGCAGACCTTTACCTCCCATATTAAGACCGGGGCTGACTTGTACTTCCCAAGTTGAGTCCGGGGCTGACTTGTACCTCCCGTGTTGAGACCGGGACTGACCTGTACCCCTCGGGTTAAGACCGGGGCTAACCTATACCTCCCGAGTTGAGACTGGGGCATATCTCTACCTCCTGGATTAAGACCGGGGCTGACCTGTACTTTTTGGGTTGAGATCGGGGCTGACCAGTACCTCTCGAGTTGAGACCGGGGCTGACCTGTACCTCCTGGGTTGAGACTGGGGCTGACTTGTACCTTCTAGATTGAGACCGGGGATGACCTGTACCTACCAAGTTGAGATCAGGGCTGACCGGTACCACTCGGGTTGAGACCGGGGCTGATCTGTACCTCTCGGGTTAAAACTAGGGCTAACCTGTACCTCCCGAGTTGAGATCGGGGATGACCTGTACCTCCCAGGTTAAGACCGGGGCTGACTAGTACCTCTCGGGTTGAGATCGGGGCTGACCTGCACCTCCCGAGTTGAAACGGGGACTGACCGGTACCTCCCGGGTTAAGACAAGGGCTGTCCTGTACCTCTTGGGTTGAGACTGGGGATGACCTGTACCTCTTGGGTTGAGACTGAGGCTAACCTGTACCTCCCGGGTTGAGACCGGGGCTAACCTGTACCTCCCGGGTTGAGATCGGGGCTAACCTCTACCTCCAGTGTAAAGACCAGGGCTAACCTGTACCTCTTAGGTTTTGACCGAGGCTGACCAGTACCTCCTGGATTGAGATCGGGGCTGACCTATACCTCCCGAGTTGAGACCGGGGCTGACCTGTACGTCCCGGGTTGAGACCGGGGCTAACCTGTACCTCTTGGGTTGAGAACGGGGCAGACGTTTTACTCCCGTGTTAAGACTGGGGCTGACCTGTACTTCCCGAGTTGAGACCGGAGATGACCTGTACCTCCCGAGTTGAGACCGGGGCTGAGCTGTACCCCTCGGGTTAAGATCGGGGCTAACCTGTACCTCCCGAGTTGAGACCGGGGCAGATCTCTACCTCCTGGGTTAAGATCAGGGCTGACCTGTACTTCCCGAGTTAAGACGGGGGCTGACCTGTACCTCCCGGGTTAAGATCGGGGATGACTTGTACCTTTTAAACTAAGAATGAGGCTGATCTGTACCTCCCGAGTTGAGATCGGGGCTGACCTGTAACACCCGGGTTGAGACCGGGGCTGATCTGTACCTCCCGGGTTGAGACCGGGGCTAACCTGTACCTCCCGGGTAAAAATCGGGGCTAACCTGTACCTCCTGGGTTTTGATCGGGGCTGACCAGTACCTTTTGGATTGAGATCGGGGCTGACCTGTACGTCCCAAGTTGAGATCGGAGCTGACCTGTACCTCCCGAGTTGAGATAAGGCCTAACCTGTACCTCCTGGGTTTAGATCGGGGCAGACTTTTACCTCCCGTGTTAAGACTGGGGCTGACCTATACTTCTCGAGTTGAGACCGGAGATGAGCTGTACCTCCCGAGTTGAGACCGGGGCTGACCTGTACCCCTCGGGTTAAGACCGGGGCTAACCTGTACCTCTCGAGTTGAGACGGAGGCAGATCTCTACCTCCTGGGTTAAGACCGGGGCTGACTTGTACTTTTCGGGTTGAGACTGTAGCTGACCTATACCTCACGAGTTGAGACAGGGGTTGACCTTTACCTCTTGGGTTAAGATCGGGGCTGATTTGTACATTTTAAATTAAGAACGGGGCTGACCTGTACCTCATAGGTTGAGATAGGGGCTGACCTGTACCACCCGGGTTGAGACCAGGGCTGATCTGTACCTCTCGGGTTGAGACTAGGGCTGACCTGTACCTCCTGAGTTGAGACCGGGGTTGACCTGTACCTCTCGGGTTGAGATCGGGGCTGACCAGTACCTCCCGGGTTAAGACCAGGGCTGACCTGTACCTCTCGAGTTGAGACGGGGACTGACCGGTACCTCTTGGGTTAAGACAAAGGTTGTCCTATACCTCCCGAGTTGAGACCGGGGTTGACCTGTACCTCTCGGGTTGAGACCGAGGCTAACCTATACCTCCCGGGTTGAGATCGGGGCTGACCTGTACCTCGCGAGTTGAGACCGGGGCTGACCTGTACCTTTTAAGTTGAGACCGGTCTCTAACCTGTACCTCCCGAGTTGAGATCGAGCTGATCTGTACCTCCAGGGTTAAGATCGAGGCTAACCTGTACCTCCAGGGTTGAGACCGGGGCAGACCTGTACCTCCCGGGTTGAGATCGATGCTGTCCTGTACCACCCGGGTTGAGAACGATATTGATTTGTATCTTTCGGGTTGAGACTGGGGCTGACCTGTACCTTTCGAGTTGAGATCGGGACTGACCTGTACCTCCCGGGTTGAGACCGGGGTAGACCTGTACCTCCCGGGTTGAGACCGAGGCTGACCTGTACCTCCCGGGTTGAGATTGGGGCTGATCTGTACCTCTCGGGTCGAGACCGGGGCTGACCTGTACCTCTCGAGTTGAGATCGGGGCTGACCTGTACTTCCCGTGTTAAGACCGGGGCTGACCTGTACCTCCTAGGTTAAGATCGGGGCTAACCTGTACCTCCCGGGTAATGACCGGGGTTAACCTGTACCTTCTAGGTTGAGACCGGGGCTGACCAGTACCTCCCGGGTTGAGATCGGGGCTGACCTGTACCTTCCGAGTTAAGACCGGGGCTGACCTGTACCTCTTGGGTTAAAACCGAGCTAACCTGTACATTTTGGGTTGAGACCGGGGCAGACTTTTACCTCTCAGGTTAAGACCGGGGCTGACCTGTACTTCCCGAATTGAGATCGGGGTTGACCTGTACCTCCAGAGTTGAGATCGGAGCTGACCTGTACCCCTCGAGTGAAGACCGGGACTAACCTGTACATCCTGGGTTGAGACCGGGGCAGATCTATACCTCCTAGGTTAAGACCGGGGCTGACCTGTACTTCCCGGGTTGAGACCAGGGCTGCCTTTACCTCCCGAGTTGAGACCGGGGCTGACCTGTACCTCCCGGGTTAAGACCAGGGCTGACCCATACCTTCCAGATTAAGATCAGGGCTGACCTGTACCTCCCGTGTTGAGATCGGGGCTGACCTGTACCTCCCGAGATGAGACCGGACTGATCTGTACCTCTCAGGTTGAGACCGGGGCTGACCTGTACCTCCCGAGTTAAGACCGGGGTTGACCTGTACCTCCCGGGTTGAGACCGGGGTTGACCAGTACCTCCCGGGTTGAGATTGGGGCTGACATGTACCTCCCAAGTTGAGATCGGGGCTGACCTGTATCTCCCGGGTTAAGATTGGGGCTGTCGTGTACCTCCTGGATTGAGACCGGGGATGCCCTATACCTCCCAGGTTGAGACCGAGGCTAACTTGTATCTCCTGGGTTGAGATCGGGGCTGACCTTTACCTCCCGGGTTAAGACCGGAGCTGACATGTACCTTTCGGGTTGAGACCAATCTCTGACCTGTACCTCCCGGGTTGAGACTGGGGCTGACCTGTACCTCTTGGGTTTAGACTGGTGCTAACTTGTACCTCCCAAGTTGAGACCGGGACTGAGTTGAATGGTCCGGTATTGAGACCGGGGTTGAGTTGATGGCCCGATATTGAGACCGGGGATGATTTGATGGCCCGGTATTGAGACTGGGGTTGATTTAATGGATCGGTATTGAGAACGGGGTTAATTTGATGGCCTGGTACTGAGATCGGGGTTGATTTAATGGCTCGATATTGAGACTGAGGTTGAGTTGATGGCCCAGTATTGAGACCGGGGTTGATTTGATAGTCCGGTATTGAGATCAAGTTTGAGTTGTTGGCCCGGTATTGATACCGGGGTTGAGTTAATGGTCCGATATTGAGACCGGGGTTGAGTTGATGGCCCGTTATTGAGACTGGGATTGATTTGATTGCCCGGTATTCAGACCGGAGTTGATTTGATGGCTCGATATTAATATCAGGGTTGATTTGATGACCCGGTATTGAGACCGAGGTTGAGTTGATGGCCCGGTATTGAGATCGGGGTTGATTTGATGGTCCGGTATTGAGATCAAGGTTGAGTTGTTGGCCCGGTATTGATACCGGGGTTGAGTTGATGGTCCGATATTGAGACCGGGGTTGAGTTGATGGCCCGTTATTGAGATTGGGATTGATTTGATGGCTCGGTATTGAGACCGGGGTTGATTTGATGGCTCGATATTGATATCTGGGTTGATTTGATGGCCCGGTATTGAGACCAGGGTTGGTTTGATGACCTGGTATTGAGACCGAGGTTGAGTTGATAAGATAGTTTTGCCCTCCTACAGGGTTAGTAACAGGGAAACAAAATTTTGAGTGTCTACGCCAATCAATAATATGAATTCTTATGTATTGTTTGATTCGGGTGCTACATGTTCCTTCGTGTCTGAAGATTTTGCTAGTCGATTCTGCTAGTTCCCAAAGGGCACACAATAGATATAGAAGGGGCGATTGAGATTGGGGCTGACCTATGCTTCCCGAGTTGAGATCGGGGCTGACCTAGTACCTCCCGGATTAAGACCGAGGCTAACCTGTACCTCCCGGGTTGAGATCGGGACAGACATGTACCTCCCGGGTTTAGACCGGGGCTGTCTTGTACCTCCCAGGTTGAGATCGGGGCTGATTTGTACCTCTCGGGTTTAGACTGGGGGCTGACCTGTACCTGCTGAGTTGAGATCGGGACGGACCTGTACCTCCCGGGTTGAGACGGGGGCAGACCTGTACCTCATAGGTTGAGAAAGAGGCTGACCTGTACCTCCCGGGTTGAGACCGGGGCTGATCTATACCTCTCGAGTTGAGACCGGGGCTGACCTGTACCTCTCGAGTTGAGACAGGGTTGACCCGTACCTCCCGGGTTAAGATCGGGGCTGACCTGTACCTCCTAGATTAAGATCGGGGCTAACCTGTACCTCCTGTGTAAAGACCGGGGCTAACTTGTACCTCCTGGGTTTTGACTGGGGCTGACCAGTACCTCCCGGATTGCGATCAGGGCTGAACTATACCTCCCGAGTTGAGACCGGGGCTGACCTGTGCCTCCCGGGATGAGACTAGGGCTAACCTATACCTCCCGGGTTGAGACCGGGACAGACCTTTACCTCTCGTGGTAAGACCGGGGCTGACCTGTACTTTCCAAGTTGAGATCGGGGCTGACCTGTACCTCCCGAGTTGAGACCGGGACTGACATGTACCCCCGAGTTAAGACCGGGGCTAACCTGTACCTCCCGAGTTGAGACTGGGGAGGATCTTTACCTCCTGGGTTATAACCGGGGCTAACCTGTACTTCTTGGGTTGAGACCGGGGCAGACTTGTACATCCCGAGTTGAGATCGGGGCTGACCTGTACCTCCCGGGCTGAGACTGGGATGACCTGTACCTTCCAAATTAAGACCGGGGCTGACCTGTACCACCTAGGTTGAGATCGGGGCATACCTGTACCACCCCCTCGGGGGGGGGGGGTGTTTTCAACACTCCCGAAGCGGGAATAGTCGGTCGGGTAAGTAAGAAGTGGACGTTACCCCCTCCTTCCTCCCCTCGGGGGAGGTTGGGCTCAGATGAGGTCTTCCCTTATTCTTTTTCCTGAGAGGAAAAAGTCTGGAACCCTTTCGTGCAGGGAAGCTCTTTCTCTCTCCGACCCGACTATTTCCTCCGAGGAAATAGAGTAAGATCTGTACCTCCCTAGTTGAGACCGGGGTTGACCTGTACCTCCCGGGTTGAGACCGGAGCTAACCTGTACCTCCTGGGTTGAGATCGGGGCAGACCTTTACCTCCCATGTTAAGACTGGGCTGACCTGTACTTCTTGAGTTGAGACCGGAGATGACCTGTACCTCTCGAGTTGAGACCGGGGCTGACCTGTACCCATCGGGTTAAGACCGGGGCTAACTTGTACCTCCCGAGTTGAGACCGGGGCAGATCTCTACCTCTTAGGTTAAGATCGGGGCTGACCTGTACTTCTCGGGTAGAGACTGGGCTTACCTGTACCTCCCGAGTTGAGACGGGGGCTGACCTGTACCTCCCGGGTTGAGATCGGGGCTAACTTGTACCTTCTAAATTGATACAGGGGCTGACCTGTACCTCTCGGGTTGAGATCGGGGCTGACCTGTACCACCCGGGTTGAGACCGTAGCTGATCTGTACCTCTCGGGTTGAGACCAGGGCTGACCTGTACCCTCCCGAGTTGAGATCGGGGTTGACCTGTACCTCGCGAGTTGAGACCGGGGCTGACCAGTACCTCCTGGGTTGAGACCGGGGCTGACCTATACCTCCCGAGTTGAGACGGGGACTGACCGGTACCTCTCGGGTTAAGACAAAGGCTGTCCTGTACCTCCTGAGTTGAAACGGGGACTGACCGGTACCTCCCTGGTTAAGACAAAGGTTGTCCTGTACCTCCCGAGTTGAGACCGGGGATGATCAGTACCTCTCGGGTTGAGACCGAGGCTAACCCGTACCTCCCGGGTTGAGATTGGGGCTGACCTGTACCTCCCGAGTTGAGACCGGGGCTGATCTATACCTTTCGGGTTAAGACCAGTTTTTGACTTGTACTTCCCGAGTTGAGACCGGGGCTGACCTGTACCTCCCGGGTTAAGACCCAGGCTAACTTGTACCTCCAAGGTTGAGATCAGGGCAGACTATACCTCCCGAATTGAGATCGGGGCTGTCCTGTACCACCAGGGTTGAGATCGGGACTGATCTGTATCTCTCGGGTTGAGACTGGGCTGACCTGTATCTTCTGAGTTAAGATCGGGACGGACCTGTACCTCCCGGGTTGAGACCGGGGCAGACCTGTACCTCCCGGGTTGAGATTGAGGCTGACCAGTACCTCCCGGGTTGAGACTGGGGCTGATCTCTATCTCTCGAGTTGAGACCGGAGCTGACCTGTACCTCCCGAGTTAAGACCGAGGTTGACCTGTACCTCCCGTGTTAAGATCGGGGCTATTCTGTACCTCTTGGGTTAAGACGGGGGCTAACCTGTACCACCCGGGTAAAGCGGAGTTAACCTGTACCTCCTAGATTAAGACCGGGGTTGACCAGTACCTCCTAGGTTGAGATCGGGGCTGACCTGTACCTCCCGAGTTGAGACCGGGGCTGACCTGTACCTCCCGATTTAAAATCGGAGCTAACCTGTACCTTCCAGGGTTGAGACCGGGGCAGATCTTTACCTCCCGAGTTAAGATCGGGGCTTACCTGTACTTCCAGGGTTGAGACCGGGGCTGACTTGTACATCCCGAGTTGAAATCGAAGCTGACCTGTAACCCCAGGGTGAAGACCGGGACTAACCTGTACCTCTTGGTTTGAGACCGGGGCAGATAAATACCTCCTAGGTTAAGATCGGGGCTTACCTGAACTTCCCAGGTTGAGACCGGGGCTGACCTGTACCTCTTGAGTTGAGACCGGGGCTGACCTGTACCTCATGGGTTGAGACTAGGGCTGACCTATACCTTCCAGAATGATATCGTGGCTGACCTGTACCTCCCGTGTTGAGATCGGGGCAGACCTGTACCTCCCGGGTTGAGACCGGGCTGATCTGTACCTCTCGGGTTTAGACCGGGGCTGACTTGTACCTCCCGAGTTGAGATCGGGGTTGACCTGTACCTCCCGGGTTGAGACCGAGGCTGACCAGTACCTCTCGGGTTGAGATCGGGGCTGACCTGTACCTCCCGAGTTGAGACCGGGGTTGACCTGTATGTCCCGGGTTAAGACCGGGGCTGTCCTGCACCTCCCGGGTTGAGACCGGGGCTGACCTGTACCTCCTAGGATGAGACCGGGGCTAACCTATACCTCCCGGGTTGAGATCGGGGGAGACCTTTACCTCCCGTGTTAAGATCGGGGCTGACCTGTACTTCCCAAGTTGAGACCGGGGCTGACCTGTACCTCCCGAGTTGAGACCGGGACTGACCTGTACCCCTCGGGTTAAGACCGGGGCTAACCTGTACTTCCTGGGTTGAGACCGGGGCTGACCTGTACCTCCTGAGTTGAGATCGGGGCTGACCTATACCTCCCTGGTTGAGACTGGGGCTGACCTGTACCTTCTAGATTAAGACCGGAGCTAACTTGTACGTCCCAGGTTGAGATCGGGGCATACCTGAACCACCCGGGTTGAGACCGGGGCTGATCTGTACCTCTTGGGTTGAGACCAGGGCTGACCTGTACCTCCCGAGTTGAGACCGGGGTTTACCTGTACCTCGCAGGTTGAGACCGGGGCTGACCGGTACCTCCCGGGTTGAGACCGGGGCTGACCTGTACCTCCCAAGTTGAGACGGGGACTGACCGGTACCTCTTGGGTTAAAACAAAGGCTGTCCTGTACCTCCCGAGTTGAGACCGGGCATAACCTGTACCTCTCGGGTTGAGACTGAGGCTAACCTGTACCTCCCGGGTTGAGATCGGGGCTGACCTGTACCTGCCGGGTTGAGACCGGGGCTGACCCGTACCTTTCGGGTTGAGACCGGGGCTGACCCGTACCTTTCGGGTTGAGACCAGTCTTTGACCTATACCTCCCGAGTTGAGACCGGGGCAGACCTGTACCTCTTGGGTTAAGACCGAGGCTAACTTGTACCTCCAGGGTTTAGACCGTGGCAGACCTGTACCTCGTGTGTTGAGATCGGGGCTGTCTTGTACCACCCGGGGTTGAGACCGGTACTGATCTGTATCTCTCGGGTTGAGACTTGGGCTGAAAAATACCTTTCGAGTTGAGATCGGGACTAACCTGTACCTCCCGGGTTGAGACCGGGGCAGACTTGTATCTCCCAGGTTGAGACCGAGGCTGACCTGTACCTCCCGGGTTGAGACTGGGGTTGATCTATAACTCTCGGGCTGAGACGGGGGCTGACCTGTACCTCCCGAGTTGAGACGGGGGCTAACCTGTACCTCCCGTTTTAAGATCGGGGCTGACCTGTACCTCTTGGGTTAAGACCGGGGCTAACCTGTACCTCCCGGGTAACTACCGAGGTTAACCTATACCTCCTAGGTTGAGACCAGGGCTGACCAGTACCTCCCGGGTTGAGACCGGGGCTGACCTGTACCTCCCGAGTTGAGATCGGGGCTGATCTGTACCTCCCGGTTTAAAACCGGAGCTAACATGTACCTTCCGGGTTGAGACTGGGGCAGACCTTTACCTCCCGGGTTAAGACCGGGGCTGATCTGTACTTCTCGGGTTGAGACTAGGGCTGACCTGTACATCCCGAGTTGAGACCGGATCTGACCTGTACCCCTTGGGTGAAGACCGAGACTAACCTGTACCTCCTGGGTTGAGACCGGGGCAGATCAATACCTCCTAGGTTAAGATCGGGGCTTACCTGAACTTCCCAAGTTGAGACCGGGGCTGACCTGTACCTCCTGAGTTGAGACCGGGGCTGACCTGTACCTCATGGGTTGAGACCAGGGCTGACCTATACCTTCCAGATTGATACCGTGGCTGACCTGTACCTCCCGTGTTGAGATCGGGGCTGACCTGTACCTCCCGGGTTGAGACCGGGCTGATCTGTACCTCTCGGGTTGAGACCGGGGCTGACTTGTACCTCCCGAGTTGATATCGGGGTTGACCTGTACCTCCCGGGTTAAGACCGAGGCTGACCAGTACCTCCCGGGTTGAGATCGGGGCTGACCTGTACCTCCCGAGTTGAGACCGGGGCTGACCTGTATCTCCCGGGTTAAGACCGGGGTTGTGTTGTACCTCCCGGGTTGAGACCGGGGATGACCTTTACCTCTCAGGTTGAGATCGAGGCTAACTTGTACCTCCTAGGTTGAGATCGGGGCTGACCTTTTCCTGCTGGGTGAATACCGGGGCTGACCTATACCTTTCGGGTTGAGACCGGTCGCTGACCTGTACCTCCCGGGTTGAGGCTGGGGCTGACCTGTACCTCCCAGGTTTAGACTGGTGCTAACTTTCCCGAGTTGAGACCGGGGCTGAGTTGATGGCCCGGTATTGAGACCGGGGTTGAGTTGATGGCCCGGTATTGAGATCGGGGTTGATTTGATGGCCCGGTATTGAGACTGGGGTTGATTTAATGGCCCAATATTGAGACCGGGGTTAATTTGATGGCCTGGTATTGAGACCGGGGTTAATTTGATTGCTCAATTTTGAGACTGAGGTTGAGTTGATGGCCAGGTATTGAGACCAGGGTTTATTTGATGGTCTGGTATTGAGATTGAGGTTGAGTTGTTGGCCCGGTATTGACATCGGGGTTGAGTTGATGGTCCGATATTGAGACCGGGGTTGAGTTGATGGCCCGGTATTGAGACTGGGATTGATTTGGTGGCCCGGTATTGAGACCGGGTTTGATTTGATGGCTCGGTATTGATATCTGGGTTGATTTGATGGCCCGGTATTGAGACCAGGGTTGATTTGATGACCTGGTATTGAGACCGGGGTTGAGTTGATAAGATAGTTTTGCCCTCCTACAGGGTTAGTAACAGGGAAACAAAATTTTGAGTGTCTACACCAATCAATAATATGAATGCTTATGTATTGTTTGATTCGGGTGCTACATGTTCCTTCGTGTCTGAAGATTTTGCTAGTCGATTCTGTTAGTTCCGAAAGGGCACACAATAGATATAGAATGGGGGAATGAATAGATCCTTTTTAATTTCAAAAACCTTTTACATTTTATTTTGTATTGCTAAGTAATTAGCATTTAACAAACATAAGAATCAATTTAAGCACAGCGGAATAAGTTAAAGATCCCTTCAAAGATATCTTGAAAAGCATTGTTCTAGAGTTAGTTTAGTTGTAAGTGGTTGTTACAGTAATAGCAGTTATATTTACAAAAGGTAAATGACTGAAAGTAAATGACACAAGGGATTTTAAGTGGTTCAGAGACTCAAGCTCCTAATCCATTCTTTTGCTTCAACACGCAGGGATTCCACTGAGGAAATGGGTTACTCTTAAATCACAAAGATTCCTTTAAGGCCAGCAGCCTTGGAACTTCAGTTCACTAAGAACTCTTTAAGTCCAACAGACTTGGAAACTTTTGTACCCTCTGGTACAGCAATTCCAGCAGACTTGACTTTGATTTATTCCATCGAAAAAGGACCCCTCAAGCCCTGGCTACTTGTTGATGTTGTTGTTGGTGCTGAGCTACTAAGATGACTTAAAGCTTGTTCATCCTTTGGTACTTAGCAGCTTGGTGTGATCCTCCTTGGATTCTGCATTAAGACTGGATCACCTATGATGAACTGCTATGATGTTCATGAAGCTTAACATCTTTGAGTACTTAGCAGTCTATCACTTCTTCTTTGGTGCAGCTGATCTTGTGGGTGAGGCTTGTCTTCATCTGATTAAAGCTTTGCACATATTCACCACTTGGGGTCTGCTAAGTCTTTGCACTTCTGGTAAACTCCATCTGGTACTTAGCATCCCTTGAACATAGGTTGACTTGTGTGCAGATCTGGTTCTGCAACTATTTCTCTTCAGCTCAGGTTGTTCATGGTGAATCGTCGAGCGGCCCTTTGGATTTGCTTTCTGGTCTGCAACTCTTCTCCTTATCTTCTTGGCCTTCTCGGCTCTCAGCTCAGATGCCAATCTGTTTGGCATTCTAACTTTTGGTGAATGAAGCCTTCATCAGTTAAAGCTCTTCTTCAAATGTGATTCAGTTCTACTCTCGTAGTCTCACTGCCACTAAGACATGTTCAGTTAAGCTCTGTAGAATTCGTAGAGTCAACAACCCTTCATCTTTGAAGCTTCAGCTGTTATATACTCTTCCATAAGCTTCCTCTTGGAATATAGCCGTTGGAAGCTATTTGAATTGCCTCAAAGATCCTAAGTTATTTGGTGCAAACTGCTGTCTTGACGTGACATCACCTTTTTGTCTTTTCTGACACAGCAGTTTACTATTTCATCTACCACTTCAGAGGTATCACTTTCATGTGTCAGGCTGGTAGTCACCTTTATATCTTCTTTCTGATTCCTGGATTAGAACCACAGGAGTTGTCCTTCTGCATCGATGCTCTCAATCAGCAATGTTCGAATGTCAGTCTTTATATTGAGACGTTGCCAATGCTTCAATAATTAGATTACCGAACTCCACGATTCTGATGCAGATATCCATGATCTTAATCGTAGTTTGTCTGTTGGATGTTTCTCATTGACTAGTTGAGACAACACTACGATTCTGAGAGTGTTCTTTGGATTGGCAATGTAGAACCTCTCTTCCTTCACTCGTGCAATACTCCAATACTTTTGCTTGCCTTGACTTGCATTAGGAACTGACAACTTGTCTGAAGGCTTTGGCCCTTTTGGTTTGCAAAACTCTTCTGATTAGTCATGCTCAGCTCTCTCTACATTCTGCCCTGTGATCTCCCGTTCACTTTACATGATGAAGTTGAGCCATTGACAATCCTTTTCGTCTGTTCTATATATTGGCCAGTTCCACTGTATGTGCTTCATCAGTTCTTGCTGCTCATCTGGCAAGCACCACGATCATAGTTGCCACTAAAATCGTGGTCTTTTGTTGGCTTGATAGACACTGCAATCGTTGTCTTCCTTTTGATAGTCACTTCATTCATTGTCTTCTAGAAGACACATGTGGAAGACTTCTCCTGAATGGCTTCACTTCTCAATAAGTTTAGCTGATAGAGTTGGTGCTTCGTTCTTCTGTTTGCTTCCAGGACATTCAGTGAGTGCTCTCTGGCATTCTTCAGGTAGATTGCATCTTTACTTCTCTGACCAGAGGCTACATTCTTTGGATACTTCTGGAGTGCTCATTTGATGAGAACTATTTTGTCTCTACTATTCTTCCTCAGCATTGTGAGCACCTGACGTACTTTATCTGAGCCTTTGTTCTGCAGACTATGATCTTGCTTTGGTTTTGCAGACACCACGACTCAGAGAGCAGATCATATAACAGACTACGATTTCTGCCTTAACACTACTGTCCCTTGACTGGTCTGCTCAACTACGATTTCTGCCTCTGTTATGATCTGTAGGCTCCTCGACTTCAAGTGAGGCCTATAATTATTGACTTGGCTCGGCAGACGATCGGCAGGCGCTTCGACAGGCTGTCTTCACGATTCTGAACATGACTTCATTGACTGACTACGGCTTCGAGAAAGTCCTTCTCGACACACCACGATCCTACCTTGTCTCTCTTGGCAGATTATGAATTTCGAGAGCTACTATCCTTACAGACTACGATTTTGCCTTGATAGTCTCCGAGTCTTCCTTGTCTCTTCTGGCAGACTACGAAGGCTGGTGCAGTGCTCGACGATCAGACAGGCCTATCTATTACATTACATAAGATCAACCTAACAAGCTTAATCTTTCTATATTTAGTCCTTGTACATCATAATCTTTTAAAGGAATTTACAAAGCTGTTTTGTTCATGTAGGATCAACCTAACATATTTGATCATTTAATTCTAAGTCCTTGTACATATATGCCTATTATCTACTTAAGGACTTTACAGCTTTCATCAATACAGACATATTTACATATTCATTCATTAAGATCATAATCAAATCTTATATAAATAGGAATAGCATTCTCATGCATATTCCTAGCAATCTCCCCCTATTTGATTATGACAAAAATAATAAGTGCATATGTATGAGATGAATGAATCTTAATATATAATGAGCAACTGTATTACTAAAAACAAATAATCATGAATGTCATTGATGAGAATTTTAAAATTACATATTATATGACACTCTACATCCTGGATCCAGAACATACCTATACATCTAGAAATGTACCTTCTCTGCTTCATGTATGGCTGCTTCATTGTCTGCTTCATGTATGTCTCCAGGATGTCTTCTGATCAGCTACTCATTTTTCTTTTCTTCCTCAGTTTGCTCCCCCTCAGGTGCATGCTCCATTGCTTTGTCTTCATCTTGCTCTAGCTCCTCCTCAGACTTTGTCTCCATAGGGTCATCATCCTTTGGCTCCCCCTCAGATGATGACACAATTGCTGTTGCTGCTACTTTGTTCTTCTTCTTCCTCTTCTTGTCTTTCTTTGCTTTTCTGCTGCTCTTGCTCTTGCTCTTCTCTTCTGCCTTTATTCTTCTCTCCTGGTGCTTCCTTGAATGCCCTTTTTTCTTCCCCTTTTTGTCATTAATCACTTGAGAGAGCTGCTGGACATTTGTCATAAGCTGCTCCATTAGGTAAGATGAGTTGGCAACCTCAAGCTTGAGTTCATGTTGGCTTATCTCCAACTGTAGGGAGAGAGACTGATTCAAAGAGTCAATCTTGTCAGAGAGAGACAATATTTGTTCTGCACTTTCTTTTTGAGCTTGCAGGGCTTCTTCCTTCTGATCATTTATAGACTTCAGATAAATTTGATCTCTCACTCTTGGAGCTTGAGTGATATATCTGATATTGTGGCCTAAAGTCTGTTGTGAAGCTCACTGTCTCCTTCTCTTGACAAGATCTTGGCTTCTGCAGCAATGAAATAGAACTTCTCAACCAATTCTTTAAAGTTCTTCAGTAACTCTTGCTCTTGAAGAGTTTGGACATTTGGTTGAGCAGCCTCCTGGTGAACAGCTGGTTGGATTCCACGATTCTCACTCTTTGACAGGCTTTCAAAAGTAGTGAGAATCTTATAGATAGTTGAGTACCAATCGATGTTGGAAGACGAAGGAATATCAAATAGTACTGCTGGGGCAGAATAAAACTTCTTAGTCTGAGCTTGATCATCTCTAATGGTAGAGTGAAAGGACTCCATGATCAAGGGCTTGGTTATGATCCTTCTGCCATCTGAACCTACTCGACAATCATATGGAATGTAGATGTTTCTGGCATATCGATAGACCCTGAAGTGAGACTGGTCTTTGATCAGCTGTGTTGCATACTTCCTTATTCATGGAAAGTTTTGTGCCACCAGCTTCAAGTTGGGAAAGTATAAGAATCACCATTTTAAGTAGCTTCTATCATAAGTGATGGATGCTTTTACCCATGGCATTGAAGGATAAAACCACCTTATCAGATGATTCTTGGTTTCAGGCTCATACAGCATAATTGAGATGTCCAGCTCCAAATCATTGATATTGTTGAGCAGATATGCTGTGGACATTCTCATTACATTTAGCCTTTCATTTCCATGGTTAATCCAATCGACTGGAATCACATTTTGTTGTTCATCATGAACTTCCACCACTATTCTTTTCTTGAGAAGAGCAGGAGAAGGAACATGATAATCTTTTGGCTCCTCATCCTCAGAACTGGAATCTTCTCCATTTTTTTCATGACCTGACCTGGAGTCAGACTGGTGCATACTTTCTTTAACTGACTCATTACTAGATTCTTGCATTCGATCATCATTCCCAATATCTTCAGTAGAGCTAGCCTTCGAAGACTCACTGGCCATTTCCTGCTCTGCATTCTTCAGTCTCTTACTGCTTGATTTAATGGACATTTTCCTTCTTTTTCCCATAACATCTTCTTCCTTCGACTCAGCCTCATCATCGCTGAGTTCAATTATCTTTGAAGACGATTCTCCTTTCTTCTCAGAAACTGATTTAGTAATCAGTCTGTTGCTCTTCCTTCTTCTTGGGGGTTCAACAGCAGATGGTGCAGATATTTCTTCTTCAGACATTGAGTCCTTTGAAATAGCAGAAGGACTCCTTGGTACTTCAGTAATGGGAGTTCCAAGTGCTTTAGATTTTGGTTCTTCCTTATCAGCAAAATGGCTACTTTGAGGCTCAACCATAGGACTTACATTTCCTTCTTCATCTCCAGACTTTGCTTCCTCTTTTTCAGATCCTGATTCCTCCTTATCAGTGGACTGGCTGCTTGAGGATTCATCCATAAAGCTTTCAGTTCCTTTTTCTTCTTCTAACTCTTCTCTTTCATCTTAGTAGAAAGACTTCTTTGGTGAACTTTTTGTGACTTCTTCATAACCTTAGCTTTCTTCTTGGATGGCCTTACAGACTTGGACTCTGGAATGATGGAATCCTCAGAGTGTGATTATCTCCTCCTCCACATCACTTGCCTTCATCTTCTTCGTAGTGCTCTTGCTGCTGCTGCCATATGTCATCAGTCTGTTGTTTTCCATTAGATTCTTCGTCCAGTTTACAAACAGCTTTGGAGACTACACCTTTTGACTATTTAGGGTTTCACCCTCATCACCCTTAATTTTATTCTTCAGCTTCTTCTTTAGAATGATGCTCAAGAATCTCCCATGAAAAACCTTTGTGAGCGGTTTCTCTGTTGACTTTTTCTTTTATGCCTTGTCCAGCCACTTGGACATTAAGTCGAACAGGATAGGTCCAAAGTTGATTCATTTCTTTAGTACTATAGAAGACATGATTCTTAACTTGTTGATCGCTCATAGTGTCATGTACAGTATCCTTTCTTAGTATACAATTCCCTACAATCTCAGCAAGAAAGTCGAACTCTTTAGGGAACTCCTTTTTCTTCATATCTTTTAGACTAGGGTTTCTCTTGTAATACATAATCCTTTTCGCTTCTTCAGTGTCTACTTCTTCAAGACTCTTCAGACCTAGGTCAGGGAAACATAAGCATTGATTGATGTATGTAGGTTTTAACTTTAGATTCTAACCTTTGACCTTTGTTGACAGAAGTCCAGAGCTTGTCGTTGCAGTAGAGTAGAACTCTTTTACTAAGTTGACATAGATAAGAGTGTTCGACTCAAGGCATTCAGAGAACCCAGCCTTCATAAGTTCGAGAATGTCTCAGAACTTCTTCTCATATTTGTTGAATCGCTTGGTGCCGAGTTGAATACCCGAGATTACATGCCAGTCTTCCATTTGAAGAGTTAGGAGTTTCTGGGTTTATGACTTTATGAGAATATTATGAGATATCAGGGGGCGATTTGAGGATGGATAGCTGTTTGAGAGGATTTGACTGTTTGAAGGTGATTAGGTTTTCTGTTTGAGTGAGAGAGTGTATGGATTGGACAGACTTGCAGCTTTTGATGAACTCTCAAAAATGTAACTGCCACTGATTTGAATTTTCCCTCTTATAACTGTTCCCTCTATGTTTTAGTGGGACAGTTGTAAGAGTCTGATAGGTCACAATCTGTAACTTCTTCTAACATATCAGTTTATCAGATTTTTCTTTCCTTCAGTTGACTATTGACTTCTTCAGTTCGTGGAATGGCCTTATGACTTAGCTTAGTACTCCAGGATTTCTTCGACTGATCTACAAACTCTGCATCTTCTTTGATGATCGTAGTCTGTAGCTATGCTTCAATAGATAACTTCTTCATTAGTCTTCAAGAGAGTGGAAAAACTCATTTGTAGCTTGTAATCTTCTGAGGAGTTACTGCTTGCTTCATCAGAGATTCTTGTGATGCAATCAATATCTGCACTTCTTCTGGGTTAAGGTTGCTCAGGAAGAGCCAACCTCTTAGTCCAAAACTAAGGGCCATGTTTGTCCCTGAGGCGCTTATCAGATGAAGAGCTTTATAGACATGGTGGCAACAATGACATCACATTGGGCTTCTCTGCTGGGCAGTTTAATTACTAACTCTCGATATTCTTTGATGTTGGTATTTGTATAGGCTGCAATCGTAGTGTCATCATGCTCTTACACTACAATCAGGTGTTTGATCATAGGGACTCCACGATTAAGGTGGGTGGATGATATGGTTATCAGTAGCATGTTTTAGGACATTACTACTGATTATGGATCTTCATTTGGTTCATCAGCTACAGAGTTTTGGGACTCTATAATTGGGATGTTTCTGTTTTGGATTAGCACTTGTTTTTATGAACTTGACTAAAGTGGACTTGATATTCGTGGAGTGGTCAATCAGACATGCACCATGGTTGACCTATCCTCTGAGCTTATCTTAGATCTTCTGGCAAGAGTCCCACTTCTTCATTTTACTCCTTGAGTTTCACCATCTCCATATCTTCAGCTGTTCTTCCTTTGCCATTTAAATATCTATCATCAATGATTGAAAGATCCAAAGAATTTGCTCCATTGTACTCCTTTGACACCATTAATGCTGCTGCCCTTAGCAGATCACTGCTCCACCATAGTTGATACTATCTTCTCAGAGAAGGATGGACTATTCTTCTTTATATGCATAAGTAAGGTAGCCTTGCATATCTTCTTCAAGTTGGAATCATCATAGTTGTATAAACCTCATTGGACCATAAAGAGATATCTTCACGACTGATCACTCCACGATTATTGACAAAACTACGAACGTAGTCTTTCTCATTCAGGCTTCAGTATCTTCCTGCACTCGTGGAGCTATGCTTCTATGATGCATTCTTCATAACCAATGTTTGATGATCCTTTGATATGAACTTCCTTGATGTTTCTCTTGGGATGATATGCTTTGCATGGATAAGCATAGAAGATCTCTTTTCATCTTGTCATGAATAATCAACTTCTTTATTCTGATTAACAAGCATGAACTTCATCTACGGGGACTTAAAAATTCTTCAAGAACAGGCTTTGGCATTGGATAACTTGATTAAGAGCATTGCTGAAATGTCTTGAGCTTGCAGCTAGTTGAATCTTTATTATTGAAGCCAATTGCTTCAGTATTCCTTAGTGTGGTCAGATAGACCAAGTGCCTGCAAGTTAGGTAAATTTCTATTTTGGTACCCATGGTTGCTGGGGTCTTGCTAGGTTAGTTTTCTCAATATCCCAATTCCTCATATTCTTGAATTTATATCATATTTGCATCAACAATCATATTCATGCATATATCAAATTTAGATATGACATTTATAATGCATGATGGTGAGTGTGTGTATGATTAGGCATTTTGATATGACACTCTTTTTCTTCGATTGCTTCACCCTTTGCTTTGTTATGTTCACGAATTTTGAATGTTTACAGAGTAAGAATCAACTCGATTACTTATTTGTATCTGGTCGATTCATGGAGATGATCAGTTTCTAAGAACCTCCAAGGTACACCTCTAGCATTGATCATACTCTACATTTTATCAAAACACAGAACATTAGTTTTTATATATTTACACACATACTAACCCGTTAGCAAGGATTAATCCACTTAAGCTTAATTTGATTATGATTAACTTATGGTATATTCCAGACTTCTTTCAAAAAATTATCTTCAACCTAAAACATGGGTAGAGAGAAAGTTTGTTAGTAATAAGTTCCCAATCTTAATGAACTCTATCTCTTTCCCTTTATAGGAAGAACATGATCTCTTGATAGACTACTATTATAGTACATAAGGTGATGCAATATGATATACATGAATATTAATGAGAAACCATATCTTTACAATGTCAGTTTCTTAACAGTCATTTGTCTTGCTATACAAATGTCAGGCATTGATGTGCATGTCTTTATATTCAGTGCTGACAGCTTGTTGCTTCATTTGTCCTTAGATCGATCAAGCACAGTCTTGGAGTTATGATCAGAGGAAAGTCTTGGAAGCTTGAATTTTTTGACGCCCTCATACCTTAAGGTTCAGATCCAAATAGTTAGCTAAATACACATTAGAAGAATTCTTCTTCCTCCTCTGGATAAGCATTTCATTTCATGTATAGGCCTTTCATCTTTCAGAATAGTGGATGTCAGATTCTTTGTTCTTGACTCCTCTTGACTTCCCATCATTGGTCTGCAGACTAATGATTGACTGTAGACAAGGATTGGTCTTGTTGCTATAGCATTTAAGAACAGGGACCAATCTGAGTAACTTCAGGTGAATATGCACATTTACCTGTATGCATAATTTTCAACGTGTGAGCTCATCTATATTCATAAGTGACTTACTACTAAACTAAGTTTAGAACATTGTTTGTGCCTAGGACTAGACTCAAAGTGTTAACTTTAGGGTATAGCATGAGAACCTGCTTTGATACCAATTGTTAGTTCCCAGAGGGGACACAATAGATCTAGAAGGGGAGGTTGAATATATCTTTTTTAATTTCAAAAACCTTTTCCATTTTATTTTGTATTGCTAAGTAATTAGCATTTAACAAACATAAGAATCATTTCAAGCACAGCGGAATAAGTTAAAGATCCCCTTTAGAGATATCTTGAAAAGCATTGTTCTAGAGTTAGTTTAGTTGTAAGTGGTTGTTATAGTTATAGCAGTTATATGTACATAAGGTAAATGACTGAAAGGAAATGACACAAGGGATTTTAAGTGGTTCAGAGACTCAAGCTCCTAATCCACTCTTCTGCTTCAACACGCAGAGATTCCATTTAGGAAATGGTTAACTCTTGAATCACAAAGATTCCTTCAAGGCCAGTAGCCTTGGAACTTCAGTTCACTAAGAACTCTTCAAGTCCAGCAACCTTGGAAACTCTTGTACCCTCTGGTACAGTAAGTCCAACAGACTTGACTTTAATTTAGTCTCTCGGACAACAACCCCTCAAGCCCTGACTACTTGTTGATGTTGTTGTTGGTGCTGAGCTGCTAAGATAACTTGAAGCTTATTCATCCTTTGGTATTTAGCAGCTTGGTGTGATCCTCCTTAGATTCTGCATCGAGACTGGATCACCTTTGATGAACTGCTATGATGTTCATGAAGCTTGACACTTTGAGTACTTCGCAGTCTTTCACTTCTTCTTTGGTGCAGCTAATCATGTGGGTGATGCTTGTCTTCATCTGATTACAGCTTTGCACGTATTCACCACATGGGGTCTGTTAAGTCTTTGCACTTCTGGTAGACTCCATCTGGTACTTAGCATCCCTTGAACATAGGTTGACTTTTGTGCAGATCTGGTTCTGCAACTGTTTCTCTTCAGCTCAGGTTGTTCATGGTGAATCGTCTAGTGGCCCTTTGGATCTGCTTTCTGGTCTGCCACTCTTCTCCTTGTCTTCTTGGCCTTCTCGGCTCTCAGCTCATATGCTAATCTGTTTGGCATTCTCATCTTTGTTGAATGAAGCCTTCATCAGTTAAAGCTCGTCTTCAAATTTGCTTCACTTCTACTCTCGTAGTCTCATTGCCACTGAGACATGTTCAGTTAAGCTCTCTAGAACTCGTAGAGTTAATAACCCTTCATCTTTGAATCTTCAGTTGTTATATACTCTTCCATAATCTTCCCGTTGGAATATAGTCGTTGGAAGTTATTTGAATTGCCTCAAAGATCCTGAGTTATTTGGTGCAGACTGATGTCTTGACGTGACAAGCATCTTTTTGACTTTTCTGACACAGCAGTCTGCTATTTCACCTACCACTTTAGAGGTATCACTTTCATGTGTCAGGCTGGTAGTCACCTTTATATCTCCTTTCTAATTCCTCGATTAGAACCACAGGAGTTGTCCTTCTGCATCGATGCTCTCAATCAGCAACGTTCGAATGTCAGTCTTTATATTGAGACGTTGCCAAGGCTTCAATAATTAGATGACCGAACTCCATGATTCTGATGCAGATATCCATGATCTTGATCGTAGTTTGTCTGTTGGATGTTGCTCGTTGACTGGTTGAGACAACACTACAATTCTGAGAGTGTCCTTTGGATTGACAATGTAGAACCTCTCTTCCTTCACTCGTGCAGTACTCCAATACTTCTGCTTGCTTTGACTTGCATTAGGAACTGACAACTTGTCTGAACGCTTTGGCCCATCTGGATTGTAAGACTCTTCTGATTAGTCATGCTCAGCTCTCTCTACATTCTGCCCTGTGATCTCTTGTTCACTTTACATAATGAAGCTGATCCATTGACAATCCTTTTCGTCTATTCTATATGTTGGCCAGTTCTACTGTATGTGCTTCATAAGTTCTTGTTGCTCATCTGGCAAGCACCACGATCATAGTTGCCACTACAATCGTGGTCTTCTATTGGCTTGACAGACACTGCAATCTTTGTCTTCTTTTTGACAGTCACTTCATTCATTATCTTCTAGAAGACACATGTAGAAGACTTCTTCTGAATGGCTTCAGTTCTCAATTAGTTTAGCTGATAGAGTTGGTGCTTCATTCTTCTATTTGCTTGCAGGCCATTCTATGAGTGCTCTCTGGCTTTCTTCAGGTAGATTGCATCTTTACTGCTCTGACCAGAGGCTACATTCTTTGGATACTTCAAGAGTGCTCATTTGACGAGAACCATTTTCTCTCTACGATTCTTCCTCGGCATTGTGAGCACTTGACTTACTTTATCTGAGCCTTTGTTCTGTAGACTATGATCTTGCTTTGGTTCTGCAGACACCACAACTCAGAGAGCAGATTATATGACAGACTACGATTTATGCCTTAACACTGCTATCCCTTGACTGATCTGCTCAACTATGATTTCTGCCTCTGTTATGATCTGCAGGCTCCTCGACTTCAAGTGAGGCCTACAATTCTTGACTTGGCTCTGCAGGCGCTCGACATGAGCTTTGACAGGCTGTATTCACGATTCTGAACATGACTTCCTCAACAGACTACGGCTTCTAGAAAGTCTTTCTCGACATACCACGATCCTGCCTTGTCTCTCCTGGCAGACTACGAACTTCGAGAGCTACTATCCTTACAAACTACGATTCTGCCTTGATAGTCTCTGAGTCTTTCTTGTCTCTCCTGACAGACTACGAAGGCTGGTGCAGTGCTCGATGATCAGACAGGCCTATCTATTTCATTACATAAGATCAACAAAAAAAGCTTGATCTTTCTACATTTAGTCCTTGTACATCATAATCTTTTGAAGGACTTTACAAAGCTGTTTTGTTCATGTAGGATCAACCTAACATATTTAATCATTCCATTCTAAGTCCTTGTACATATATGCCTATTATCTATTTAAGGACTTTACAGCTTTCAACAATGCAGACATATTTGCATATTCATTCATTAAGATCATAATCAAATCTTATATAAATAGGTATAGTATTCTCATGTATATTTCTAACAGATTCAATTTACCCCAAGAACGATTAAAGAATCCTTTGAACAAAAATGTTGCGAATAAAGAAGTAACTCCCATATAATTCAGTTACCAAAATTATTGTGCCAAAATTAGGGGACATAAACAAAGCATAGACTTGATTCCGATAAGACTGGGAGAATTCGATGTAATATTAGGAATGGACTGGTTGTATTACCACGCTACGATAATTGATTGTCAAAAGAAAAGTGTAAACCTTCAGACTCCAAAATGGTCTAAGGTAGTATTTTATGGTAACTCATCGTTTAGGCAAACATATTTTCTTACGATGATGCAGGCCAACAAGTTATTAATGAAAGGATGTGTAGGTTATTTAGCCTATATAGTAGATACTCAGAAAAATGGAGTAGAAATGAAAAATATATCAGTAGTAACAGAATTTCAGGACGTATTCCCAGATGATCTGCCCGGCCTTCGGCCAGACTAGAGAAATTAAATTCGCAATAAACTTAGTACATGGAACTGCACCAATTTTGAAAGCCTCATATCGTATGGCGCCAGTAAAAATGAAGGAATTGATGATATAACTGCAAGAATTACTAGATAAGGGATATATTCAGCCGAATGTGTCTCCCTGGGGAGCACCCGTGTTGTTTGTCAAGGAAGAAGGATGGATCGATGTGGCTCTGTATCGACTATCGAGAGTTGAATAGAGTAACAATTAAGAATAGACATCTGTTATCACGAATGGAGGATCTTTTTGATTAATTAAAGGGAGCAAAGTGTTTTTCAAAGATAGATATGCGAACGGGTTATCATCATTTGAAGGCACGGAAGGAAGACATACCGAAGACGGTGTTCCGAACCTGTTACGGGCACTATGAATTCCTAGTAATGTTATTCGGACTGACTAATGCTCTAGCAGCATTCATGGACTTGATGAATCGAGTTTTCAAGCCATATTTGGATAAGTTCGTGGTAGTTTTTATTGAATACATTTTGATTTATTCGAAGACCAAGGAAGAACACACCGAACATTTGAAAATGGTATTAGAAGCATTGAGAAGGCAAAAGATATACGCAAAATTTACTAAATGCGAATTTAGGATGGAGAAGGTCCAATTTTTAGAGCATATAAATAGATAAGGATGGAATTTAAGTAGATCCTGCAAAGGTGGACACGGTAAGTAATTGGGAACAATCGAAGACGCCAACGGAGGTGATAAGTTTCTTATGGGTTAGCCGGGTAATATCGAAGATTCATCCAAGATTTTTCTAAGATAGCAACCTCGTTGACCAATCTAACGAGAAATGCAGTGAAGTTCGTGTGGACGAATAAGTGCGAAGAAAGTTTTAGAGAGTTGAAGAAGAGGTTGAGCGAGGCACCTGTATTATCATTACCCGATGATACGGGAGGTTTCGTAGTATACTGTGACGCGTCGCACAGAAGTCTTAATTGTGTGCTAAAACAACATGACAATGTCATTGCATAATGCGTTACGACAGTTGAAAGATATGTAACGACCAGGAATTTTAGGCTCCTTATTAATTTTATATGTGATTTTAAATTTTTAGGAGTTAATTTTTTTAAACTTATTTAAACCTTATGTGATTATATGCTTATGTGATTTAACCTATGCGAGTAAATGCTAGGATTTTTATTAAAGGGAATCACTAATGGTTATTTAAATTAGTAGATTAACCCTGAGACTTTTATATCAGAATATTGATAAAAGTGTTAGTAAATTACATATTCAAATTTCTTGAATATAGTGTAGAGATTTAATAGTGATTAATTATTTATATTTGAGTAATTAATTGATAACGTATGAAATTATTATTGTTATTGATTTATAATTATTATGAATAAATAATAATTAATGAATTGGGAGTAATTAATTGATTTTGTGTTGATTAATTATTATTATGAGTAAATAATAATTAATGAGTAAGAGATTAATAAATATAATAATATTATATTTACTTGATTAATTATTTTATACAAAACATGTGTTATTTATATGGTAGTTAACCATATATTATATATAGACTATATAGTAACCTTAATTGTATTATGTGAGGTTGATGAATTGAATGTATACATAAGAGCATGTGACAATACATGGATAGACATTAATATGTATACCCTATCACGTTATATTTTATCAATAACATTATTAATTAATAATGATTTCATTAAATTATTATAATAATAACAGTTATGGTATTGAATAATGAGCAATACACAATTATATTATAATTGGTGTTAATAGGAAAATGTACATGGATTATATGTATATACCTTACTTGATGCATTATATCATTATTTGTTCATTAGAAATAACATTGTAGCTCCCATTTAAATGTATATGGAATGGATACATGTAGCTTAAGTATATACTATATGTATAAGTATATATAACATTGGTACATAGAATGCAAGTTGCTGGGTTATTTGTTTGTACCACATTGAGTGCCCATCTATTTTCTCCACACGTGAACTCCCACATGCTACACTACTCTATCTTCTTCTTCTTCTCAAATTGATCTAATTTTGCCATAATCATTTTAAGGGGAGTGGGTTTGATGATTGAATCCACCCACTTCTCACCAACTATTTCTTGTCCATTGAACAACCTTACAATTCATGGGTTTGATTTGGTAGAGTATTGCATTGACTGGTTATATGTTTGTCTATATAAGAACTCTCCCCTTCATGATTTGTAATGCTGAGATTTCATATATGTGTAAGTTGTTTAGAGAAATATCAGCGAGGGTGGATTGGTTTAGTGGCAAGTCAGTTTCAATTTACAGAGGTATACTTTCTTCCATTTCCATTCTTGTTCTCATTTTCTATAAACTTGATAAATCCTTGATTCTTAATTTGTTGAGTGAAATGTTAATTGAACTATGGAACATGTTAATTTAGTTTTATATAAACTTCTAAAGGTGTTAGAATAGCAATGTGTTGTGATTGAATCAATTTCGTTGGAAAATTTTGAGATGGGATGTAAGTCTGCCAAGCAGGAAGCAGCTCCTGGTCTGACCGCCAGCCTGCGCAGCTGCGCCTGTATTGCACTGGCCAGCGGCGCAGCTGCACCAGTACCAGTTGCTGGTTTTCTTCTTCTGATGCAAGCCTGTTGTATACTATCATGTATTATCCCTTAGAGCAGGCATGTGAACAGACTTAATACACTTATAGGAGTATATACAAGTAATTGAATAGGCATAACAATGATGATACACATGGTTGACATATCACTTATGGTTTTGAAATAAAACTTAAGATTTCATGAACGAATGTTAACATATATGAAGCATGTTAGTGTTCTGACTTTGCAAGCATATTAGTATGATTTAAAAATGTATGAGAAGCATGCTAACTAGCGTATATAGGTATCATAATATAACTTGAACATGTGGACCTTAATATTGAACGTTTCTAACATCAACATAAACTTTGAATATGAACTTTGACGTATACGTAGTATGTATGAATTTTGTTTTCATGATCATGATCATGTATTCTATATAATCATGAGAACTAAGACTAATGTGATAGAACATACTAGTATACTTGACCGTAAGTTAAGACGTTTTCAAAAGTGAAACTTAAGACTTTTAAATTAAACTTAACCAAGACTTGTGTCTTTTAGATTGTGACCACTTAAATACATATAACTTATTGTATACATTCTAATACTTGTGAGTAATGGTTACGAGATACTTTACATGTACCATATTGTCTTTTTGACTTGGTGTACCTTGTAATAGAAACTTAGAATGTGAAATAGCATTGCTTTCCATGTGAATTATATTATGATCATGCAAGCATGTCATTATGAGCATTCTTCGGTTAAAGCATGAATTTCACATATACACGTATTCATAGAAAATGAATCTCAAGTATGAACTATATGATTAAAGTACACACGTGTAGTATACGCACAAGCATGACTACTTAAACATTGTTTAACCTTGTTATTTGATAACATGACTTTAGTAACCAATCTTGAAGCATAAACTTATATTGTTTAAAGTATGTGAATATCCGACATACAAACATGTGGTCTTGAAGTGGACATAGAATGAACATATTAGCTTTCGAACTTAAGTTAGAAAAACCTGATAAACATATGTGTTGATTTATATCAGTAACTGGAAGTGCTATGTGTTCAAGCCTATGTTGATGCTTATGAACTAGACAATCTAAAATTATTAAATCTAAGACAGGATTAGATTGACTTACGTGAACTATGTGATAGAATTATATAATGACTAGAGTCTTGTATGTGTGAACTTATATTAGTTTATATATACTAATTGGAGAGGCCGACTTGTTAACGCTAGGTCGTTCCAATGCAGTTTTAATTAAAGCTAGAATTATTTGTAGCTGAGCAAACAGGCAAGTATTCTAGACCCTTGCACTATTTTATTTGATAAATCTTGTAAGCAAGTTCCATGACTTACACTTATTATTTGTGCAAGTCTCCCTAACTTTACTCAATTTTATATTGAGAAGGGTATTTTTAGTTTTCCTGAACTACTCTTTTATTTGACCAAGTTTCTTGACTTATACTTATTTATTGTACAAGTATCCGGACCCTATTGTGCAAGTATTCTAAATTCTTGCACTACTTTATTCAATGAGTCGTGTAAGCGAGTTTCTTAACTTAACTTGTTTTTTTGTGAAAGTTTCCTACCCTTCTCATATTGTTTTGAGCAGGTTATGATTGTATTGTGAAAGTTCCCCGAACTTCACATTTTGAGTATTGTGAAAGTTCCCCGAACTTCACACTTTGGTTATTTTGCAAATTCCCGAACTTCATTTCTTTATTATGCAAGTTCTCTAAACTTATACAAACTCGTATATTGTGCAAGTATCTTATCTTTGTGTTTACTTTTCTCAAAGAACGTTGTCAGCAAATGTCCTAACCTATGCATTTACTTTATGCAAAGGATCTATTATGGTGAAATTCCCCGAATTTCACTCTTTGATATTGTAAGTGTCTAAGCCTATGCATTTATTTTATGCAAGGAATCTATTATCGTGCAAGTTCCCCGAACTTCACACTTTGAGTATTGTGCAAGTTCTCCGAACTTCACACGTTGAGTATTGTGCAAGTTCCCCAAACTTACACAAATTCATATTGTGCAAATTCTAAACTTCACTTTGTGCAAGTTCTCTATCCTTCTCATATTATATTGAGTAGGTTATTGTTGAATCGAAAGTTGTTTACTTAATTGCTTGAACTTTATTTCCAAGCATGTTATTTAGTGGTTTAATTACTTATCAATTATTCCACATCGATATTATTGATATCCGCACTTAGTGCGTTTGAGCTTGTACAGTCTTGGACTTGTACATTATTCAAGGTTCTAAATTTCTTGAACCGTGTCAGTAAGAGTCTAAACCTTTGTTCGGTCAGACTAGTGTATGAAATTTTCTTTGAAGCTATCCAAACCAATTGATGGTAAGGATTCTTAGACGGAACAGAACACCCCTCATATATAGGAGTGTGCCCAGGTATCTAATATATATGATACGAGTAAGCAGATTTAAGTGTTATGCATATTCACGTTGTGCCCGAGGCTGATCTCCTCGAGGTACTAGGTTTCTGTAGCCAGTAGCCAGTAATCCAAAAAGGGTCAATTAGCTATTGAACCCGTTGGAAAGTTATAGTTCAGAGTCTACTCGACCATCAGTTATTCTAAAGGTAATTATTATCTTTGCTTTTAATATTCATATTGTTGAATTGTTCAGATGTTCATAGTGTTGAATCATGCAGGTTGTTGAACCTTACAAATATTCATATTATTGAATCATTATATTATTCGTATTGAATCGTTCAGATATTCATATTATTGAATCGTTCTAATATTCATATTGTTGAATCTTTAAGATATTTATTTTGTTGAAATCATTGTCAAATAATTTTCCATTCATCATGATATATCCTTTATTGTTGTATTTAAACTTGCTGAGCAAACTTGTTGCTCATTCTTGCTATATCATGACTTATATTGCAGTTAAGCCCGAGGCCTCAGGGAAGGACAAGGGTAAAGGAAAGATATAGGATGGTTTGTAAGGAACATACTTTGTCTTTATGATTTGTTTAATTACTGTTAATGTAATATGAACCCTAATGTTTATTCTAGGGTATATTTGTATTGATGTATTAAGGTTATCGAATCTTGGGACTAGTAACACCTTTTGAATGAACGACATACGTTTATTATATTTCGTATTTTTAGTTATCGTATGTTGTTAGAGGTGGATGTTAGTATTGTATCGTGGCGATCGGACCGGGGTCAGAGGACCCGGATTCGGGGGTGTCACAAGATTACTTGAAGCGATACGCTACCCATAACTTGGAGTTAGCATTGTTAGTTTTTGCATTAAAGATTTGGAGGCATTATTTGTATGGAGAAAAATGTGAGATATATACAGACCACAAGAGTTTGAAATATATCTTCACACAAAAGGAGTTGAAATTGCGACAAAGGAGGTGGTTGGAATTAATCAAGGACTACGACTACGAAATTTTTTATCACCCGGGAAAGGCAAACGTGGTAGCCGACGTAATGAGTAGGAAAGGAAGGGACAATTTGATTAAATTAACCGCTCAGGAAGAACTAATAAAAGAAATGGAAATATTGGAAATAGAAGTAAAGGAACCCAGAAAGCCCAAGGGGAAGTTATTTGTAATGGAAGCTCGTTCGACGTTATTGGACAGAGTAAAGGAATCACAAGAGAATGATGGAGAGTGCGAGAAGATAAATAAGAGGATAGCAAAAAATGAAGAAGAAAGGTTCAGAATTGATAAGGATGGTATATTAAGATTCAAAGGTCGAGTGTGGGTGCCTGCAGTAACTGAATTAAGAGAGGAGATTTTGCACGAGGCACATAATACAACATACTCTGTTCATCTAGGAGACACAAAAATGTATCGTTATCTTCGACAGCACTTTTGGTGGCCCAATCTGAAACGAGAAGTTATAGAGTGCGTCAGTAGATGTCTTACTTGTCAACGAGTCAAAGAAGATCACCAGAGGCATAGTGGTCTATTTCAACCGCTGGAAATACCGGAATGGAATTGGGAGCACATTACGATGGACTTCGTGGTGGGACTTCCAATTACACAGAAGGGTTATGATGTCATTTGGGTTATTCTAGATCGACTGACGAAGACATCTCATTTTCTACCAATAAAGATTCGATTCGATTTAAATCAGTTGGAAAAGTTTTACGTAAAAGAAATTATTTCGCGACATGGAGTGCTGGTGTCAATTATCTTCGATCGAGATCCGAGCTCATGTCGAATTTTTAGAAAAGCTTGCAATAAAGGATGGGAACACAATTGAGACTAAGTACTGCTTATCATCCTCAAACTGATGGGCAGAGTGAAAGAACAATATAAATGTTAGAAGATATGCTTATAGCTTGCGTGATGGATTTCAAAGGTAACTAGGATGATCATTTACCCTTGGTAGAATTTTCTTACAATAATAGTTATCATGCAAGTATCGATATGCCACCATACGAAGCCCTCTACGAAAGGAAATGCATAACATAATTGTGTTGGGATGAGGTCGGTGAACAACGACTTTTGGGGTCAGAGTTAGTTCAACAAACAGCAGATGAGGTGACGACAATAAGAACCAGATTAGTAACAGCTCAATATCGACAAAAGAAATACGCGGATTTACACCCTCAAAGCCGAAATTTTGAAGTCGGTAGTTTCGTGTTTTTGAAAGTATCTCCCTGGAAGGGGAAGATAAGATTCGGTAAGAAAGGAAAATTAAGTTCAAGGTTCATAGGACCGTTCAAAGTATTGAAGCGAGTAGGCGAGGTGGCGTACAAGGTAGCTTTACCTCCTAAACTGGAAAACATCCACAATATATTTCATGTTTCTGTGTTACGACCATACAAGCCTGACTATAAACACGTGATATCCTATGAGCCCATTCAAGTAGAAAAGAATTTGACGTACGAAGAAATTCCTGTCCAAATAATATATAGGAAGGAACAAATATTAAGAACTAAAGTTATACATTCTGTAAAGGTAGTTTGGCAAAACCACAATGCCGAGGAGGCTACGTAGGAGTTAGAAAATAAGATGAATAAGGACTATCCCCATCTATACTGATTCCGAGGACATAATCTTTCTAAGGGGGAGGATGTAATACCTGATAATTCTATAAATAATATTAATAATGAAAATAAAGGAATTTGCAATTATCTAAGTGCATGCATATTTATATGTGTCTTGGATTTTAATAATTCAATTTAGTTGAATTAAGTAGGTGGTAATGGAGAAATGTGATAATAATGATGATGAGCTTAAGTATTAAGCCTTGTGTGGCATAATTTATTTGTTAATGAGATTAGTTAAAAGATGATTTAATAAGGTATTGGACTAAGGGTTATACCAAGCCCAATGTGAATAAATTGCATGTGTTAGGAGCTTAGCCCAAGTATTTGACTTGTTAGATTAATGTTAGAGCCCAATATGTATAATTATAAGTGTGCATGACCCAATTAAATTAACTTGAGAGTCCAATAGATATGAATTGGTAGCCCAAAGAAATTAAGGTGCTAGTATAGTAAGTGAGCCCAATGAGTAATTGATCCAAGTTAGATTAAATTATGTTAGTAGCCCAAGGGGCATTATCTTGGATTAACCCAATGTGCATGGGTCATATAATTATATATGTATGCATATAAGATGAGTATATATATATATATATATATATATATATATATATGTGTGTGTGTGTGTGTGTGTGTGTGTGTGTGAATAAGCTATTAAAGGACAAAAAGAAGATAAAATAAAAACCTATTAGGGCTATAGTACCCCCATAACCGACCACACCTCCCTTCCATTTCAAAAGTGCTGATTTTTTTTTGATGAATTAAACTAACAAGCAAGGCCATGTGGGGATAATGACGATCTAGGCTAAAGGCTAAATGTCCTTAAAGTGAATAGTTGGTGGAACTTTCCACCAACCCAACTTTTTCCATTGTACAATGACCTAATTATTGGACAATGATTTTCCTATAAATACGGAGCTTTAGATTTGTTGGTAAAAGATTTGATACATTATATTTGCTAAGTGTTAGGAGATTATAGAGCTAGAGAGAATAAAGAGAAAAAGGAAGAAACCTAGAAGAACTCTTGCATTTTGGTGGAGCTCAAGAAGGAGGAACCAAGGTGGAGGTCTACTTCAAGTTCATAGCCAAGAGGAAGAGAGCAACTAAGAGGTAGGAGCATGACTTAGCTTTATTTTTTGTCAAAGACAAGTTAGTATATGATTTTAGTAGAAAAGTATGCTTGATTTTGGGAGGTTTATGTGTTATGGGATTATGATGGATCCAAAGTCATAAGGATGAGTATTGGAAGGAGATAGATTATATGGTTTATATGTCTTATATATGATTTTAGAACCTAATGAACAAGAGAAAAATATGTGAGCCTTAGTATGCTTGAAAGTATGATGTTTGTTGATTAATGAATTAAAATGTGTAATCCATATATATGATTCAAGAATGTTATATTGAACCTCTATGAAATACGAACATAACCCAAGTGGAATCAACGGATTCAGACGTAAAACGGACTCGTAGCGAAACTTTTAGTAAAACATGTCTAAGTGTGAACCCTTAGCTTGGACAATCAATAGATTTCATTAACTAAAGATTTTGAAAAGTGATTTAAGAAATCAAATATTAAAGATATGTAAGTTTACAAGATAATGGAAGTGGTTTGACCTCATTTGAATGAAAAATGAACAAGTTATGAAAGATTGACTAAAAAGAGGTAGAAAATCAAAATGTTGAAAATCAATCTTAGAAAATCTGCCAGGGCAAGGTGCCCCACACTGCCTGTGTACTATATCTGGCGCCCCCCGTGCAAGCCCAGCAGATCCAACTCTGTCAGACCAGCGCAGCCCAAGCTGCTGGTAAGCATAAACCTTTCATTGTTGGACCGGATCCGGGTCAAATCGAGTCGGGTCGGGTCAAACAAAGTTAGAAAAAGAAATTTTTCTAAAATAAAATAATATTAAAAGATTATTTTAAAGATGATTAAATAATTAAAGTAATTTTAATTGTAGATTAGTAAATTGCAATTATTCTAATATTAAGATTTTTTTAAGGAATTCCTAAGATATAATTGAACAATTAAAACTAAAGGAGATTTTAATTGAGGGACTAATAAGTAATTAAAATAATAACTATTTTAATTATGAATCATTAAAGCTTAAACCATTTGGATAATAATATGGTTTAATGAACAGTAAACAATTACAATAATAGTAAAGATTATTTCTAATTATGGAATTAATAAAGTATAAACAATTAAGATGACATTAAGTAACGTTTTAATTGTGGACAACTAAAGTAATATTAAAAAAGTTAACAATTACTTTGACTATGGAATAATAATAATAAACGATTAAATACTTGGAAGAATATTTAATTGTGGTCAAGTGAGACCTAAAATATTTGATATAAAAAGGTACCTCTAATCATGACCTAAGGTACTAACAAATTTATTGTGGATCAACAAAGTGTGAATAGTAATTAAGGAAATTACTTATTGAAAAAGGTTAATAAATAAAGTAAGAATACTTTACGAATACAATAAGGTGTGAAACCTTAAATGAACAATTAAGATGATAAAAGATTATCTTATAGGATAAAGGCAAGATCAAGAATAGAATGAAGAAGTTGATATATAGAGAAACAATTAATAAAGTAAATTATTTTGTGAGGTCTTAGCTACCTAAGATTAGTGTGTTAGAACGATTAATATTTATATTTATGGGTTGATAGAGATTAACCGTTATAATAAACATAGGTTATTCGAATGATAATAAGTTGAGGTCAGATATAATCGACAGCTTAGGCAAGTACCTAAACTTTTACTCTTATTGACGTAGGTTTGTATGTAGCGCAATTACATAATCAAATCACATAAATAGTACGAAAGCGCGATAAAAGAGAGTTTTAAAATTTTTATACAAACCATAACTAAGATCATCCTTGTGTATAATTATCAATTAAACGAAAGAGACGGAGATATATAATCATACCCTCGTAGATCAATGCTTCCTCGAGTACAAGTTCTCCTCCTATTCCTTCACGTTCTCCTTGAATTTCTCCGATGTGATTCCTTCGTTAGATTAATGCAAGCCACCAAAGTTTTTGGCCTCTATAGGTGATCCACCAAGGAAGAACAAGTATTCAAGAATATGAGTGCTTGGCAAAACCCTAGTTTCTATCTCTATAGAATATGTGTACTCTCCCAACTCTTAGAATAAAGTAGTGTAACATCATCCTAACCCATAATAAGACTTCTCTTATTTATAGATGTAGGCAATCATTCTAAACCTTTTAGTATTAGGGTTTTATATTTAATTAATTAAACTCTTTTAATTAATTAGGCTTCTTAATCTTATTATAAATAATTAATTAAACACTTTTAATTAATTAGCCTCCTAATCTTATTAGGAATATGTGAGAGAGTACTTTAATTAATTAATTCCCAAACTCTTTTAGGAATTAAATAATAATAATATTAATAAGACTCCTCTTATTAATTTATATTTAATATTTAAAAAATATTAAATAATAAATATTAAGCTATTTAATTTATTCTATCACCATAGATTAAATTACATATACTTAATACAATATTACGAGTTTGCCATTTAATCTTAAATAAATATTTTTCTTTTATGGTGTGACCCTTTAGGTTCTCCATATTAAACCAGTTGTGGATAAATATATCAGAACAATTCTAATCTTATTTAAATAAATAAATAAACTATTTAATTTATTTAAATAAATAATATTTATTCTACAATAAGGGTAAGCCCCATTAGCGATCAACGGCTTTTCAGATAATATATATTTAACATTAATCATAAAAGAACCTTTGAGTGGATAGTTACCGTACAATTCAATCCATCTACCATGCAATATCCCAATTAAATATAAGACACGAAATTACTGTGAAGTCTTATTTTATTTAATTATATGTATTTCGATCCTAAAAGCACAACTCTGATTAATGCAAATTAGAAACAACTTTCTAATTTCATTATGCTTTGGTCAAAGACTATTGAGTTGTCATTTATCGAATCACATAAGACATTCTCTTCTTTTACTAGAAGTAGTAGATTCATTGTTGGTCATTCATTATCTCCAGGTATAATTTATTATACCCAAGCATACCCTTTGATATACCCTAAGGGTCTTAAGGAGTATGTCAAAGCATAACTTATCATACACAAGATACTATGATGATCTCAAGTCCAAGGATCACTTGTACTACTATCACTATAGGAATTCCTATTGACAGGCAAGTAAAACTCCATTAGGTATTCCTTAAGAGAACCATATTCAGTGAACTTATTCTCCAATAAGCACCTACATACTTACTTTAGTGTATCCACACAAATGATTATGAGATCAATCATTTTCATACAATGTGCATGTGACGAACGAGAATTTTGTAAATATATTTGAATATTTATTGAAATAAATAAATATTTTTAATGATTTAATTATTGAGTTAAATAATTAAGTCATGAATTTGTGGTAGATTAATTTAATTATATGTGTTACATTAATTAAATTAATGTGTAGTGATTTAATAGTTCAAAGTATTTAATTAATTGAGTTTATTTGATTAATTGAATTAATTAAATAAGCATATGTTACTTTAATTAATTTAATAATTAATTAAAGAATTAGTGAATTAACATAATTAATAAATAAAAATATTAATTATGTGACAATGTGATTTAAATGTGAATTATATTATTTTATTTAATTGATTTAAATAAAATTAATTGATTAATTAAAGTGTTACAATTAACTATATACTAAATTAGTTAATTAAAATAAATGAAAAAGGAATTAGGAGGGTTGCCAAATAGGGCCCTTGTGGGAGTTAGTAGTTGTTATACAACGATAATATTATATATACGTATATCTTGTATTGCCTAAGTTATTTTTATCAGAAGAAAATTTAGAGATTGTCATAGAGAAAAAGGAAAGAAGGAATTGAGAAGAGATTGAGAGAAAGAAATTTGAGAAATCCTAAGTATTATCTGTGATTGTGTTATCTTCACACAAAAAGGGTAATCTTTCTTTTTAATTTTAAAAAAAATCTATTTTTCTCAAAGTCTTCATTACGTATATTTTTAAGTTCTGTGAAAATTGGGTTTCCCAATTAGGTTACGATATGGCTTTATCTACATGGGTATGGAATCATAACGTGTTTTTCTAACGTATAAACATGTTTTAAAGTAATCAATTTGATTTAATTGGCCTTAATTGGGTTGTTAAGGATTTATAGAGTTTTCATGTACGTGTTTTGTAAAAGTCCTCTGTGAATGGAGAAAGTTGACAATTGATTGATTTCATGGATATATATATAGTAACATATGTCCATGATATAATTTAGGCTATCCATTCATGATTCACAGTGATCACACCAAGTAATTTTGTTAATAATTGGGTTTATGAAATTACAGAGTATTGAATATGGGTGAATAACCCATATGTGTTAAATTAATGATTGAATCATATGTTTATATTTAAATTGATACATGAATATGATTGTATATGTTAAAACAAAGAAAATAAAATTGGAATGAGTGGATTCGGTGTAGTAACGAATCCGCAATGAGAAATTTTATATTTTTCTTTAAAGTTTGCAAAATGTTGAAGAACAGTGAAATTAAAAGTGTTTAGATTGTGTAACTATGTGATTATGATTGTTAAGAACATGATATAAGTGTTGTATAATATTTTTATGAAGTTTATACTTCATGGGTAACGTTATTAATCAGTGTAATGATGTGAATTGGGAGAAAATGGGAGAAAATCTGTGTTCGTTCGCAAACTTCAGATTCTGAAATTCCGCAGCCGCGCGGCCGCTCCTGTCCGAAAATTTTGAAAAAAATTGCTAAGTGTTGGAAAATTTTAAAATGTGTTTTGAGTTTAATGAACATGAACACATGTTGTATAAATATGATAAAATATTGATATGAGTTTAATAATTTATGTTATGTGATTAATTAATAAATTAATTACGTGACTTAAACTATTATTTGTAAAGGTTAAATAATGTGATATAAATATGAAGACATTATTTTAAGTCTAATAAATATGAAGGCATGTGATGTAAGTAATAAGTTATTAATACAAGTTAATAACTTAAGTTATGTGATTAATTAACAAGTTAATTAATCAACGTAAACCATTATTTGAAAAAAAAATCTAATAATGAGTTTGAAGAATATAATTGTAAATCAATAATCATATCGAACCTGTGATTAATTGATATTATAAATGTGTGATAGGTAAGAGTAATTAAAGAAGTGAGTAATAACTGTAGCTTGCGCACGAGGCAAGTTTTCTATCCTTAATTTATTATTATTGTTGGGCAAGTTTCCTAAACTAAACTCTTTAAATTAAGCAATTGCTATGCTTAATTACTATTGTTGAGCAAATTCTTACTCTTGAATATCCAAGTTTAGAATTTTACATGAGATGCCATGATTCTTTTAAAAGTATCATTTAAGTGTACAATACTTATTCGATTGTATACCTTGAGAAGTTAATATTCAATTTGAATATCATTTATTGAGTTATCCAAACCAACTTTATTTGGTGCGGATTCTAATGTCAAACTGAGATGAACAACCCTAATATAGGGGATTAATGAAGATGCTTTAAGCGTTAAGATAATGTGCATAGTATCAGTACGAAGGGCTGATCTCCCTATGTACGAGAAGTAAAGTCTATAGTCTTATGACTGTTAAAGGTTGGAAAGGTTAATATACTTGACAACCTAAGACTCGGTTCAAGGTCTTAATGACCCTCAGAAGTAATTTGACTCTCGATTAATATTCTTGATTCAAAAGTTGAGAAGTAATTTGACTCTTGATTAATATTCTTGATTCAAATGTTAAGCTTTCTGTTATTCAGAATTTTTTCACTCGCATGTTATTATTCTGTCATATTTTTATACTTGCGGGCATTCGTGCTCACTCTTGCATAATAACATTGCAGCTAATAATGAACGAAGTGATGTACCTTCTAGTAGCAAGGGCAAAGGAAAAGCTAACAAGTGTTGAGGACTTGTGTTGATATTAAGAATGTTAAAGTTCAAGATTTATGTGTGATGACTTAGACTTATTTATTTACGTTTTCGCAACAGAAATTTAAGGTTAAGTTTAACCTGGGATTTATGATGTATTTTTATTTCAGATGATGTAAGATGATGGTTTATTTATCTAATAAATGAATTTCATTATTTATGGGTAGATAGTTGTATGATATTGGAACAGTGAACACCAAATCCTGTGAAAATTAAGATACCAGATTTGGGGGTGTCACAGTGCAAGCAACGTATGTACCAATCTATCCGAATTCACTAATCCCCTTTTTAGTGATCCAACGATTGAGAACTATTTTAGTTTGTGAGCTATCTAGAATTTAGATCTCATTAGCATGATCATCATCATGATTCTAAGATCATTGCTCAAAAATATGAGTTTATCACATTTATTATAACAACATTATGTAGATAAAGTAAAATGGCTTTAATAGATTAATTCTTTTATTAATAAACGAATAAGATTGTTACAAAGTATATGCATTATCATATCAAATATGATTGGCTTGTGTGCATACTACTTTCAATCTCCCACTTACATTAATGCTAATTGTTATGGTATCTAATACCCTTCTTCTCTAAGTGACGGTTTTCCTGCTGTTGGATAAAGCTTCAGTAAATGGATATGTTATGTTGTTATTAAGAGTACACTATCTCTTTAGTGACTTTTCTTCTATCAATGATTTCTCTAATCAAATGAAAGTACCATAACACATGTTTGGATCCAAGATGAGTCTTAAGAACTATTCCTAGTTCAGTAATGAACCTTTCCATTCAAACATCAACTTGCAGCTTCATTTACAGCTATATACTTTGTCTTTATCACTAATCCAATAACTTTTTGCTGTTTGGATCCTTTCCAATTCACTGCACCACCATTCAAGGTAACGATTTACCCTAAAGTTGATTTTATGTCGTCTTGGTCAGTCTGAAAAACTTGAGTCTATTTAGCCCTCTAGTTTAAATTCAAACCCATCATGAATCATGATCACATCCTTAGTGTCAGTTAAGATTTTTAAGATATTTTTCACTGTCCTACAGTGATCTTCTCCAGAATATGACTGATCAACATAATGTCATGTATATTTCATTGCATACATGATAGTAACTCATGTGATCTGTCTTTCATTGGAGATAATTTAAAGAGATACACTCCATAACTCAGCATCACGAGACCTTTCTTGAAGTCTGCCATACTAAACGCCTTTAGCATCAAATGAATATACATTCCTTGGGTTAAGCTGAGCATCTCTATTAAATCTATATATATAGATTTATATCCCCAATCTTTGGGATGCTCTCCTCAATTATTCATTGAGGAATTGTTTAGACAACTTTATCTTTACTAATTGTAGCACTGGTATGTCATTCCTTATTAGTAGTATATCAACACATAATATAAGGAATGTCACAGCGCTCCCACTGAACCTTTTTGTACACACGAGGTTCATTCTTATTTTTGATAAAAATCAAACTCCTTTGATTGTCTCATCAACACGAATGTTCCATCTTTGAGAATCTTGCTTCAATCCATAAATGGATTGTTGTTGCTCATATACATGATTTGCTTCAACCATTAAAACAAATCTATTTGGTTGTATCATACATACATTTTTCTCTAATAATTTATATTTGAGGAAGGGCGTCTTCATGTCCATTTACCAGATTTAGTAATAATAAACTACAATCGCAAGTAAAATCCAAACGAATTTGAGCATTGCTATCGGTAGTAAGACTTAATCACAGTCAACTCTTTAACTTTGTTAAAATATTTTTCAAACCAGTCTGGCCATATAGGTCTCCACCTTGCCATTTGCTCCAAAGATCCATATTGGATTTAATAGTCATCTACCATTTCTTTGAGTTGCTACAACTCTTAGACTTATCGTATGTAACTGAATCATCATCATTTATGATGTGTACCTCGTCATCATCATATATGTTGAATCTAAACCTCCCAGATATCTTTGGTACCTTTTCAATTTTACGATTCTGTTGTGGTATAACAAGTCTATCTACAGGTTCCTTTATTTGACTTATAGTGCTTTGTGGTTCTTAAACTCCTCCAAGTTCTATTATCCTCCTACTAGCCTCTTCAACGATAAACACCTTTATCTAAGAAGGCAAGAGTGTTTCACAATAAACATATTTTGCTCAGTAGGATTATAAAACATTTAACCTAAAATTACCTTAGGATGTCCCACAAATATGCACTTGTCAAATTTTTATCCTAAACTTATCCTTTATGAAACATTTTCATATAAGCTGGACAACCCCTTTTCTTAACATACTTAAGATTAGGAATCCTCCCTGTCCATAACTCTTATGGATTCTTGGGGACAGGACTTTTGAGGTTACCCTTTTATAGAAATGCAGTCGTTTCTAGGGCATAACCCTAGAAGGATACTGGAATGTCGGTAAAATCATTATGGACTGCACCATGTCCAACATCGTACATTTTTTTAGAGACACCAATCAATTATTGTGTATCGGGAAGTGTCCATTATGAAAAACCAGTTAAGATGATTTAGAAACTTATTGTACAAGTATTCCCTTCATTGATCCAATCAAAGAATTCTAATACTTTGCCAATTAGTTTCTTTTTTGAATTCTTTGAACCTTTCAAATGATTCAGACTTGTATTTTATCAAATAAATACTTTCAACTCCTTGAATAATCATATCATTTTCTTTTACTAGTTTGTTCAATTTGCAAAATTATTTTTCATGTGAGTTAAGTATGTAAAGTCCATTCATTAAACCGCCAACACCATATAAAATATTTTATTATAAATAGGACAATTGTTGTTCTTTATTATAATATCAAAAACCATCCATATGCAATATGAAAATTTAAATAATGTTTCATATAAGTGTTGGAACATAATAATAATTATTTAAACTAATGGACTTACCTGTAGGTAGTGCTAAACAATAAATTCCCATGGCTAATGCAATAACCTTTGTTTCATTTCCCACACAAATGATTACTTGTCCCTTTGTTTAGATTTCTACTTCTGCTTGGTCCTTTCTTAAATCTATTTTATGAGAACCAAAGCGGTATCCAATACCCAAGTAGAACCTCAACTTACAAAAAGATTTATTTCGTTCATGAACAAACTTGTATTTATAACCGAAGCTTCATTAAGCTTCTTCTAGTTAGCCTCTGCAAGACACTTCTTGCAATTTATTTCCATTGTCTAGGCATATTTGTAGTAGAAGCAAACTCCTTTGCTATCCGTATCAGTTTTGTTCTTATTTTCCTTTGTTTTTGCCTTTCTTAATACCTTCTTTGAATTGTTCTTCTTTTCAGAAGATCCATTGACCCATATCAGTAAGACTTGGTCTTTTTTGGTTGGAAAGTGACACTCAACAGTTTTCAACATGTTTAAGCAACTCAGGCAGGCTA